>WHVA01000065.1:0-317957 GCA_015179125.1 Gautieria morchelliformis
ACTGTACCGGCAAGCCCCAGAGACCGGTTGGTCTGGGCTGGGCCTGGGCCTAGGCTCGCGGCTGCGCCGCTCGCTCCGCTGACCTAATTATTACGTAATATTATTTGTAATATTAATTGTCAGCCTCGACACCCACAACCCACTGAGCGTGTTTCACTCTTAGATAGGTTATTTACAGAGAATCAATATAAGACTAATGATAAATGTAAGGGGTCTGGCTTAATACTTGTGTTATCACAAGGTAACAGAACTTGACCAATTAGTGGTGATTCTAGTATGATGTAGTGACGGTTACAAGTAAGGTTAAGCTGGGAAATCCCGGAGGGTTCCCATGCAAGAACTATACAGTGGGTCCATGAGGACCCACTGGTGCTATGTAAGCTACCAAGTATTATGTATTGCCCCGAGGCAATACAGGTAAATATCCATATTTACAATAAGTCTCTTACCTCAGTCTTTGCTCGCTACAAAGTACTGAGGGAAGAGGAGAGGTAAACTAGCTACTTTATATTGTCTGGAGAACAACAAAGAAATAGAACAATGGGAATACTTTGTGACTGTGTAAAGGCTATATGTGGTGGCCAATGGGACTCTCGATTATTTCATGATATAGTATGCAGGGTGACACAGTTTGCCTTTTGCTTGTGTCACCATTTCTACATGAAATACCATCACTTCACCTGCTGTCAGTGCAGCAAGCAAAAGGACATGCACATGTATGCCAACTTACATCAGTTATCTAACCATGGGAGGTCCTTTATGGAGAGAGATTCCTTCTAATGGATGAGCTTTTGTGCCATTGTCATGGGTCTCAGGGCAAGGTTGAAATGCATGATAAATTCAGTGGTCTTTAAGGGTTAAAATTCGCTGTGAGTGCCTTGAGTGGTGTCTAGAGTGAGGAACACATCCATATGGCTTCTCAGCCACTGAGTAGCAGGTCCCTTCAGGCACACTATCTGTGAGATTGGGGGGTGGGGGTGGGGGAAGGAGGGATACATGTCACTAGTAATGAGCCAACTTACTTTGAGCCACTTTTATATAAGACAACAAGAGCCCAGTGACATATGCACCTGCTGTCTCATAAAAATGCTTTATTGAGTGTTTGGCCCACAATGGTGGTGAGGTAGCATCCATCACAACTAGAGCATGTGGTCTCAATGCCGGCAGTAATGTATTTATGTATCACACAATTGTTGCTCCTAGGAATCAGTGCACATGTTGAGCCATTAAATGAGACGCTGCCATATTACTTGGCAACCGGCTCTGTACCACATCATGGCTCCAATCTTGAATCACTTGAAGTAGCCCATATCTATCTTCTAGTGGAGCAACCAGAGGCTTACTTATCCCTGTGATTTATTGTTACCTGCCAAAAGTTTTGTTATAGGCAATAAAACTTTGGAGGGCAACCCTGCCATCCCCTGACCTGCCCTCACCTTCCCATCCTGGATGCTACATATTAAGTGGGCAGCATCACTTCTGACTGCAGAAGTGGATCAGAAGAGATGATGTGATCAGAACTGGCAGGAGTACTTTGAGAAGCAGAAGCAGGGTCAAAACTGGAAAAGGGGGCATCCCTGACATTGGTTGCCTGTGGCCCCACTGAGTCCTCACTGAGCCAGGTTTTCCACTCGATCATTCCTAATATTATACCTAAATTGATCAAATCTCAAGGGAAATCCATAGCCCTCACACCACTCATTTAAGAAGGGTTGTGCCTCTTCTGGTATATTTTACTTTCTTACTGTCTCACAAGAAGGCTTTATTGAGTGTTGGCCCACAATGGTCATCAGGTAGCACCCATTGCAGTTAGAGCATGCAGTCTTGATGTCAGCAATAATGTATTTATATATCACACAATTATTGCTGACTCCTAGGAATCAGCACACATGTCAAGTCATTAGAATATGAGACTTGGGCTGCCATATTACTGGGCAACCAGCTTTGCATCACCATCATGGCTCCAATCTTGAATCACTTGAAGTAGCCCATATATATCCTCTAGTGGAGCAACCAGAGGCTTTACTCATTGTGATTTATTGTTATCTTCCAAAAGTTTTGTTATAGGCAATAAACTTTGGAGGGATAATCAACTGCTGCAGACATGGGAGACAGCTGATCAGCCTCATAATGCTATGCTTTTAAGGGCAGACATACACAACTATTTTGATAATTGCCAGGTGGAAATTGATGTGCATATCATTATACCAGCTAATTATGGAACTCAAGAATTAAGTGGTGTCCATTTTGAGAAATCCAGTGAGCCAATCAGTAATGTTTGCACTTGCATATGGGACACCCCAGTTACACCTTGGGCACCTGGGCTCTTCCCCTCAGGGTCTAACCAGAAAAATTGGGCTGTGAGTACCACACCCCTCACATTCCACTTCAGAATATGCCTGCTATGAGACATTGCTGAAGGCAGGGGGAACCTCATGGCAAGGCAATATATATGTCCCAATATGTCCACGATAATGTCTCATTGTTAATCCCAGTATGGAATTTGGTTTTACCCAGTTATTCAGTACTCATTTCAGGGAAGATGCATCCAGAAACTTGGTGAATAGTATATAATGGTATTACCAGTCTACCTCCATCTGGCCTTGTCAGGGGACACCCCTTTTCCACTCCAAACTCTGTATTAGAATAATGGGATAACTATATCACATACTATTATAAGGTCTAACAAATGTCTAACTGCATTTACTATCTGGAAGAAATCCTTAATGCACCAGTAGCAGTGTCTGCCCTGGAAAGCAGGCACCTGGGCCCTGGTCAGCAGAATATATTGCTATGGGATAAATAAAATAAAAACTGTCACATTAGAGCTATTGGAGATGTCATGACAGCTTTAGAGGCAGGCCATAAACATGTAGAGGCTATTCTGGCCCTGCCTGGCGCTTATACGGTGCACTAGGGCACTTTTAGTATAACCGCATCAAATTTTTGTTAAATATTTCAAAAAATTTAAGATATCAAAAAACTACTCAGTTCACAGTGAAGCAGTACTAACTAGCTAGCTGCTTCACTATTTATACTCTGAATAAAGGCAGCTTTCCAGAGGAAGAAAGCCTTTTTATATTAGCACTCGCAAGTTGCCACGAAGTGCTGTTGGACACTGTAGTCCCATTGACTATGAGCTATGTTTCATGTAGACAGGGTCTTTGTACATCATTCCCAGGTCTCCACTTGGATAGTGATCAGTAGGATCACTATCCACAAGTCTATTCCTGCTCCACTGCTGAATGGAGCCTGTGGAGCATTTTCCATATCAAAACTCACTATCTCAAACCCATTTTCCCACAATTTCAAATCCTAGTAGTTACTAACTTTTAGTACAAGTGGCTACTATCAAATGTATAATAAATTCATCCATAAAACACTGTTTCACCCCCTAAAGCCCCACTTCTTTGCCGTAAGACAATGTGTATTTGCAATTTCTTTCGTGGATTTCTTTGACAAAAGACATTATTAAAGACATTAGAAAATACAAAATTACAAAACAGTAAGCCAACAAAGAGCAAGATCATCATTCACTTTGATGTCAAAATTATCATTGTAAAAGCAAACCAAGCAAAGGATTTCACTCATGGTAGCCACGAGTGGGTTGAAGTCGGCGGGGGCCACTCCAACGTTGGTAGGGGGGGTGACCTCAATGTCAGGAGGCAAATTGCCTTGATGGATCTGCTGGGACTATATGCATGTGTCATGACCTGTCTATTTCTCTTACCCCACTGTCTCTATGTTCCCTCTCGTCACTCCCTAGCATCTTCGCCAGAGTTCGCCGTACCCTCCGACCACTCCTCCTCTACGTCCACTCTACCTGCTGTTCACCCCATTCTCCGAACCGCTATTCACTGCTCGCGCATTTTGCCAGCAGGCATGCCATCAAATATGATCGATACCATTCATCCGGCATGATGGTTCATCATTAACCCCATCATCTTCTTAATCCAACCCCATTGGGTGTTCGTATGGCCAAAGTGTGTTCACAGGACATCCCTTCCATAGGTCGTGCGGGATCAACCCAGTAGACGAAGAGTCCGTGCAGGGTAGCATGTATGCAGGTCCCAAGACATGGTTTTGTCCCTAAGTGGCTTCGCCACCTTTATTCTCTGTCGTTTCATGTTCGCATTCTTCCCTCACTCTATTGTATGTTTATTCCATCTACTTAGTATCATGACTGCGCACCCCTATCCGACCCTGACTCACAACGGCCTCTTTCCTATTCGCTGATACCTTACAAGCATTCGATATAAGTAGTTTATATTCGCATGTATATTCTCCAGTTCAATTATCATACGTCGTCCATCTTGTGCAAACTTGACCTCACTGTGATCATCGTCTTGAGCCTTCTCTTGGAGGTTTCTATCTTCGACCAGCAGAGGACTTAGGCATCACTGGTGAGTTCTCATACTTCATCTTCATTACCTTAGCCTTTGAACTATTTTCTGCGCTGTTGGCGAAGGGCTCAGAAGGAGCACCTTCGCCGGCGAAGGGATTGTCGCTACTTAGACAGCCCTTCCGTGACACCTTGCACATTGTATCGTCAAGTGCCACGGGCTATTTCGCTATGACTGTAGATAGGGCGAGCTCTGCTCGGGCAGCCCTTTTATCTTGTGAACATTTATTTGTTCACCTATTCACCGAACGGCATACTTATTCGCACAAGACATTCGGGCATTCACTGTGTTCACTAATACACGATATTAACGCCTAAAAACCAATCTTGACAGCATGCTTGATTGCTATAAAGCTTAGTTCTAGATAGTTTTCTCTAGTTCATTATTGAGAGTCTACTACTATTGATTACTCTACACTGATCCAAAAGCGAGTGCTTTGGGTGCATTGTTCCTCTGTTATTCCCTGTTTTCTCCTCAGCCCAGTCACATGACCAATGGCCTCATGTGCTGCCAGATACACCACCAAGCTTTGTCAGCCTGGGCATATACCCTGCGCAAGGAGTGCACAACACGCACCATTACTCTTTGAGTCCAGAATAATATCTATTCTGAATTATCTAACAATAAACACAAAAGATTACAAGTCTCATAGTCTTACCGGAGCACCAGCAGCCTTTATGTCTATCATCCACCCCAAGCACAATATTCATAAATTCAGGGTAATCTTGCCCAAGCTCGGGCAGGATAACTGGGTTTCTTGGAAATGCGAGCTACTAGCCATGGCTCAGGATCGAGGTCTGTATGCCATAGTAACCGGCACTGACCTTATTCCAGAAGTAACACCCTGCAACTACCGTAACAGCCAGTATACCATGCATAGGGATGGTGCCGCTCACATGATTGATTAATGAATGGACTGACAGGAATGACACAGCTTATAACCAAATGCTGTTAAGTATCTCTCCAGAGTTACAGATGGCTATTGATAATACAGATCAGGCGAAGGCCACCTGGGTCATACTCATCAAGAAATTTGAGTCAACTGACCCCAGTAGAAGCAGCATCATCAGGACTTGATATGAAACTCACCATATGGTAGAGGGAGAGTTTGTGGTGACATATCTCACTATGATGAAGGAGTATGATATGCAAAGATCATGAACGTCTTTACCATCTTCACTGTCATAGTCACTCTCACAGTGCTGCCAGTGACCCCATATTGTACCACATTCGACTTCAGTCAAGGTGATTCCTTCTTCCATTTCCAGTTCCCCTCCCAGAAGCCTTTCTGTTGGATCCACTCCACTTCTATACTTTCACTTTTGGAATACTGGCAGAAACGAAGTGGCCCACATAGTATTGACTGTAGCCAGGGCTATCTCTTGGTACTCACCAGTGACCCTACCCTCCCTTGACATGCCCACATCCTGGATGCCACATACTATGCAGGTGTCAGGGGAGACCCCCTTTTCCAGTTCTAACTCCACACCATGTTCCACTTGCTCCACTCCAAATTCCACTTCTGCTTCAGGAAGCACTTCTGCCAGTGCAGCTTGCTTCACCACCTCTGCTCCACTTCTGCACTTCTGCTTTCAGAACAACATAATAAGTGAAGTGGCTTGTATAGTACCTGGCATCCAGGGTTCGGCAGGGGTCAGGGAGGTCAGGGAAGTCAAGGGAGGGCAAGGTTGCTAGTGAGTATCAAGTGATGGCCCTGGCTGCAGTTGAATAGGTGTATATTATGGGCTCACTGGCAGTGGGGAATCCTTAGGCTTTTCTCTTTGGATTTCCCCTCTGCTAGTCTATGTGATTGCCTGATCTCCATAGCAAGCAAGGGTTGCTATAAGGGGAACCCAGACAGATGGACTTATGATCTGATGGCCTGGTATACAATGAAATTCCACAATGACCATATCCCACCCTTGCCACTCCCTGGAATCCTACCACCTAGGGGTACTCAAGCAGCAAGCTGCTAAGGACACACACCACACCCTGGATCCTGGCCACCTAGGGGTGTTTCAGCAAGGTGTGGGTTTGTGCAGAGTGGATGATGCATGGCTATAGAAAAGAGTGCAATATCACATGGCACACTAACTGTCAGTATTGAATGTATGATATGGCAGGAAGTTCTCACTCGAATGTCTCCTATATGCATATCTGATTGCTATATGGTCTATTTTCCATTAATTTACTTTAGTTCTTGGTTGAGACTATGATACAACAATATACTATCTACTGCTCCAAGATCTAAAGCCTTGGGGTTCTCATTATCTTGTTCAACAACCTTTTCTCATCAGCAGTGTCACATGACCGACTTGGATCATCATCAGGGCACTTGCCCCAAGCTTAGTCAGACACCGCATATATTCAGATGATGAGGGATATTAGGAAACACTCATCATTGAGTGTCCAACCGTACTCCACTCACAAAGAAACAGTCTCCATTTGTCAGTGTTGAGATGCGAGTGATGTCCCAGGGGGCAATCTGATCCTGGGCATTGGAAGGTTTTTTCCCCCTTGACATTCAGGCTGAAAATATCCCTGTTGATGTTCAACATCAGGACAAGCACCCTGAGCGCCAAGTGGGTAGGAAGCTGATTTGCAGAATGAAGAAATAGTGATTATGAACAGGTCTGATAGATGAACATGAAGTCACACAATCATGCAAGCTGACAGAGGGGAAACCCAAAGTATATACATAAATAAGGGAATATTACTCTTTTATTAACCAAAAGATGCACATTGCTTTGGCCTTATTTGCCACACTTTGAAGTGCTTGCCCATTGCTCTTTTTGGTCACAATGTGACCCATTTCCCTGTCTAAGCCACTGTTTGAGTGTTGTCCCACCTCTCCCTTGCTTGCCATCACTCCCCCTGTCTCACGGGATGTCTCACTATATAAGTTTGTGACTTCCTGGGATTGCTCCTGCAGTCATTTCTTTGGCTGTCTTTGACCCTGTTTGCCATGCCAGGGGCCTCTCCTCCCTGTGTTTGACATCCACCTTCCCCTTTGCTTTCTTTCACTGCCCCCCCCCCGCCCCCCCCCCAACATGTCTCTCACCTCGCACCCAGGTCATCCTCATCACTATGGCAGGCATCTCCTTTCCCAGGCTACCCATGCTTTCATGATTTTGCACAGGTGCCTCATTTTCTTGTTGCTGACTTCCATCATGTCTAAAGCCATCCTGTTTCCTTGCCAGTGTTTCCCTTTTCTTCCCAGTGTTTGGCCTCTTTTTGGCCACTTCTTTTATTACTGCAGGTGTGGGGTGGCCCACTGTCTGGGTGTCCTGCCCTCCTTCCCTGCATTTGCCTGCCAAATGACGCCCACCCCCCTTGTGTTCTTTGTTGTGCTTTGCCATGCTTTGCGACTGTTGCACCAGTTGCCTGTTGCTGTTTTTGGTCACAATGTCACCCATTTCCCTGTCTTCACTTTGCAAAAAGGTGGTGGACTTGGGAGCTCACCTTATTATGCCAAGAATATGCACAAAGAAGCAGGGAAGAGTTCCATGCTAGGTTCACCACACGCTGGAATGAGAGTAAGCTGGCTTCCAACAAAGCATGCAATGCCTACATGTCAGCCTTGCAGAGGACCAAAGCAGAACACTGGAAGTCTTGGGTAGAGGGGGTGAATGAGAAGGATATATGGACAGCCAGGAAGCTAGCAAAAAAAAAACAATACCTGATGGTGCCCAGACACATATACCAATGCTGTTAAAACAGGGGCTAGATGGCCAAATAACCTCTGAGTCACATTCAGACGAAGACAAGGTGTCCCTCTTCACAGAAATTTTCTTTCCCCCTTGCCCCCATGACCTACTGGACCTCCCTAAGGATAGTGCCCCACTCCCCACCCCACCACACACAAGTTCACCCTCCCTTCCCCACACCAGCTCCAGCTCCAGCGCGCCACATCAACAGAGCCCAACTGTTAAAAGGTCTGAGTAAAGACAAAATCCCCAATGTGGTGCTCAAGGCCCAGCTCATGCCGCTGCTTCACGTCTGCTTGAAGGCAATCATCAATACCAAGTACTTTCCCAAAAGGTGGCGGACTTGGAAGACAATAGTGCTCCACAAGCCTGGCCAACCCGACTACACTATCACCAAGGCTTATAGACCCATCACCCTCTACAACACAATGGGAAAGGTAATATTGGGTGTTATAACTGACCTTACAGTGTACCTTGCCATCCAACATGACTTGCTCCCCTCATGGCACTTTGGTGGCCTCCCTGACAGAACAGCTGTGGACTGGCTCCTGCACCTCATGCATCAAGTGAAGGAGGCATGGCATAGATGCAAAGTTGCCACAATCATGGTCCTGGACATCACGAGTGCCTTCATGAATGCAGTGACAGCACACCTCCTCAAGAACATGGTGAGGCTTGGCTACCCAACAGAAACTGTTGATTTCTTCACTGCTATGCTGAGAGATAGGAAAACCACACTAAGCTTTGATGACTTTACTTCTCTACCCATTGATATTGACAATGGAAGTGGTCAAGGGGGTCAATGATCCTATCTCTCATCTATAGCTACAGCTTAGTCAACATCCCCTGTGGGAAGAATGAGGATGGCGGTGCCTACCCTGATGACAATTTCTTCCTAGCAACTGCCAACAGCTTCAAGGAGTGTGATGACATTCTCAATGACATGCTAGACAAGCAAGCTACATGGTCGGCTGCACACAACTCCTGTGTGAAGGTCTCAAAGTTCCAATGCCTACATCTTACATGGTGCAAAGATATTGCGCACACTGACTTTATGCACAGACAGACCCAGCAAGTTATTGAGTGCATCTCCAGTGCTAGGCTGCTCAGTGTTCAGATAGACCAGGAGCTCCGGTGGCATCAGCATGTCCAGCAGGTCATGGAGAAGGCTCAGCACCTCCTTCTTTGTTAGGTCCTTCTGCCAGCACTGTCGGTGTCCTTGCCCCAATGATGACAGTTCCCAATCCTCTCCCAGGGGAAGGGGAGCTCATGCCTCTCACAGACCCATCAGTCTCTGTGACAGGCTGCCTGCCATGGCACATAGGCAAACAGTCATAGCTACATGCCAAAGAAGGCAGCCCATCTCTATGGAATTCAGATACTCCACAGGATACCGCAAAAGCTATGCTCAGAGAATGTCTGCTTATTCTACAGACCATTTGTTATTTGGTTCGATCTCTGCAACACAAGAGAGCAGAGGTTCCAGGACCTGCTGAAGCAGGTAAAGGGAACACCGCCAGGCTCCCATTCATCCAGCATGGCCACCACATGCAAGCGCTCCCAGGATGAGGCCTGGGCCAGCAGCCACAGGACAGGCTGCTTTATCATTGGCAAAGGTGTAGTAACTCAGTTTGGGCAAGTAGGAAGTTATAGGCCAGTAATATGAACAATGGGACTTGCAGGAGATTAATGAACTATTTAGTGTTCTCCTCAGTGATAGTCAACACTGAGGAGGGAAGGGTACACATTGGCCTGTTTCACTTG
The DNA here is from genome assembly GCA_015179125.1 of Gautieria morchelliformis. Classification (NCBI taxonomy): domain Eukaryota; kingdom Fungi; phylum Basidiomycota; class Agaricomycetes; order Gomphales; family Gomphaceae; genus Gautieria; species Gautieria morchelliformis. The sequence goes on from WHVA01000065.1 coordinate 9,875, forward strand.
CATATACGAGGTTCTGGCATTTAAGCACTCATCAGGCAATAGAGTGGCCCAGGAACATAACATGTTAGTGAACCGCCACAGCCCAAAAAAGAAACTTGACCACAACCACCCACAATGGGTCGGTTGGACAGAACATGAAAGAATAGTAATACAGCCTCGAAGAAATCAAGGAAAATTTTTAAAAAATCATAGAATGAATGTCAGCATAGTTTCAGGTCAAAATTGAAAGAAAAAAAAAAAAAAAAAAAAAAAAAAAAACACAATATATGAAGGAAATATTGGGTTTGGAGTCTGGTGCATGTATGCACCCAACAAAAGGCACCGCCAGAAATTTCTTTATTAAATTTTTGTGTATCATGATGTACTCCAGGGTTGGCTCCGCAACCCCCACCTGCCATCCACAAAGAGCTGGATGGCAGTCTCAACATCCATGATGTGGATGAGGGCACTTGCTTCCAAAAACACCAAGCCCCCTCTCCCTTCACACTGCGGCTATGTAACCTGTTCTGCATCACGGACCAGTGGCGGAGTCTCACATCAGCCAGCGAGATCCAGTTCACCATTGGCAACGCCCTGAGGGTGTCAATCACCAGGGTGTTCCCAATCCAAGGTCAGGCCGCCCAAGACATTCCTCTCAAGTGGCCTGTTGGCTAGCCAGGTATGGCAGCCTGACCCATGAGAGTGCAGCACAGGTCAAAGGGTTCATACAGTGCAACCTAACTGGGGCCGCGTTTAACACTCCTGCCCAAATAGGGCAGGAGAGGCTGTGGCAGGTGCTCTATGAGACTGTGACAGAGCCACCACAGCATCAAGGACCACCAGAGCACAGCTAGACCAAGAGCTAGCTGCTATGCAGTCCCCCTCGCTGGCGAATGACCCAGTCACTGAGGCAACCTTTCAGCATGAGATGGGCATCAAGTCCCCACTCGATGCCCCTGCTGATGGCTTGGGTCTCTCAACAGACCCCTGCAATCCACCAGCCCTGTACGATGACATTAACATGTCTGATGCAGGCACCGATGACCTCACCAGGGATCTTTATGAGTGATCCCTGAGTTATTCATAGAGGGGGAGGGTGTAAATACCCTAGTTACCTGTATTTCCCCTAAGGTGGATGTTTATAACTGTCATATATATGTATATATAGCTTAGCTAATCTATATTTCATAAAATATATCACAATTGAGACAGTTGCCAGCACCTGTAAGGCATGCTTAATCCTAGCCCTAAAGTTCTTTCTCACAGTCTGCAGCACCCCCAGGAAAGGGTGTATACCCTATTGTCTAAACATCAATAGTTCTATATCTTTGTACCATACATGCATATTATTTTAAACATACCTTCTAATCAGATCTATCAACCATATATAATAATATAGTACAGTTATTGTCTATACTTTCTTCTACATTCTGTCATCATACATCTAACACACTTCATATATACTTATAACATGTACTCATATGGTCCATACTTGCCTCTACATTTTATCATCATACATCTAACAAACTTCATATATACTTTTAACATATAGTCATCCAAACCCTATCTGAAATTGCTCTGTTATCTCAATACACACCATGCTTTAGCACATACAAACATATTTTTAAAATATCAGAACATTCAAAAATTTTAGGATATCCACAATATACAAATTTCTCAAAATGATGGACTACAAGTTATATCTAATATGTCCTAGAAGAATGTACATTGTTGTCAATCTGAACATCCTCCTAAGGCAATGCGCACTACTGGCATGGTTAGTTAATACCAATGGATCCTTATGGATCCACTGTATAGATCTTGCATGGGAACCATGCGGCGGTTTTATAAGGGCAACCTAGGCAGACGCTCTACACTCAAGTGGCAAACTGACAAAGGGGGATCCAAAGTAAGATAGAGAACTATATACACAACACAAACATACCTGATGAAGGGGGATCCAAAGAGAAAACTCTAAGGAACCCCTTTGCCAGCTAGATATAACTATAAGCTGCGGGCATGCTAGCCCAATCACCGAATGCCTGAATTACATAAGCGATCACACGAGCGATAACAGGGACAAGGATGGATAAGAAAGGAATGGTGTCAGAGATGGCCGGAACAGGAAGGGAATGACTGGAACACAAGGCAGAAGGGTGCTGAAGGCTAGGAGAGGCTTGGAGGCTTTGATCGCACATCACACTGGGGCACACACAGTGAAATGGTGGTTGCAACAATGCATTGGCTGCAACCATGCATTGGTTGCAACAAGGCACACAGTGCGATGACAGTTGCAATCATGCACACAGTGTGATGATGGTTCCCCTGACATCACCCCCCCTCTAGAATGCGGCGAGCCAACGCATGAAGCCCCACTGGTGGAACAGGGATGGGATTCTGAAAGGTGACAGCCTCCAAGAAGCAAATGTGAGGAGGGGCACCCAGATGCAAGTGGTAGAAGTCAGCGATGAGGTCAGGAGCATGGATATTGCCTTCATTCTCCCATGAATTCTCTTCGTAGCCATACCCCTTCCACTTGATGAGGAACTGCAGGCGATTCACTCGCATGCAACTGTCCAACACCTGTTCGACTTCAAAGTGCTCATCACCCTCCCTAAGGATGGGTGGGGGTGGTGGGGCTGGTTGCCAATCCAGGATTGGATCAGATGGAGCAGAAGTCAGCTTAATGAAAGGGAAAATGGGGTGGAGGCGACTCAGAGACTTGGGGAGGCGGAGACAATATGCGCGTGACCCAAACTGGCATTCAACAACATAGGGTCCAAGTCGCCGGTGAGCCAGCTTCTTCAATGGGCAGGTGGTGCGTATATCACTTGCATCAAGGTACACCTTATCACCTGGTGCGAACATAGGTGCTGGCTCACATCAGCAATTATAGTATGTTGCCATATCCTCCTTTGACTTTGCCAGGGCTGACTTTGCTTCTGACAGCGACTCCTCCATGCGCTCCTTGAATTAATTGACAGATTGAGGCTGCAATGGAGGTTGACGCAGTTCGAAGCCCATTTGTGGATGTCGCCCAGTGTCTGTATGGGATCCTGCTTTGCTGGTCAAATAGGAGAACTTCCATGTATTTTAGAAATAGTGACCTTAAAATATAGCATACTGGTATTGCTATCATTGGGGATGAACTATTTAAACTTCCTCTAATTTCCTACCATTTTTTCGCCATTTTTAATGAAGTCTTTGGCTCAAAACACTTTTCTATTCTGTTGCAGCAGAGTTATGAATCCACATGTATCCACAACTCTGCTTATTCAAACTCCGACGCGCGCGAGCCCGAACTCGAGCCTGTGGACACTTACGCACCCACAAACTCTGGCCAACCTACCGGTTCGGACTCAGCACTCTGGAAATAGCAATTTATTCCCAAGCCTCCACAACACAGTTTGTGCAATACAAACTCAGCCCAACCTATGCTACCATAGCAACAAGGCTATGCTAGGCTGTGCTGTGCCATGACTACACTCCTAAAATAGAATTAGGGTCATGACTCACTGCCAAGCTGAAGTATTATTGGTCCAAAGTCTTGTGACTAGGGAAATGACGCCTGCATGACTCAGAGCCTGGCTCGGCACGTGACTCATGCTCGGACTCTGGTGTATCATTGGCTGAGAGGCCTCTTACCAATGAAAGGCTGTGTTGAGCTAATCCTCTTTAAGAATAAGGGTGTATCTTATTCTTAGACGTGACTCATGCCTGACTCACTACCCCATTTCTGCATGACTCACCCCCTAATCGTGGGCTGCGATTGGCCAACACAAATTCTGACTCATTACCCTTTTTCACTCTGACTCACTACCCCATTTCTGCATGACTCAGTGCATGACTCACTCCCTAATCGTGAACCGTGATTGGCCAACACATGCTCTGACTCACTACCCTATTTCTCTCTGACTCACTACCCCATTTCTGCGTGACTCAGTGCATGACTCACTCCCTAATCGTGAACCGCGATTGGCCAACACATGCTCTGACTCACTATCCTATTTCTCTCTGACTCACTACCCCATTTCTTTGTGACTCAGTGCATGACTCACACCCAAATCGTGAACTGCGATTGGCTCTGACTCACTACCCTTTTTCTCAATGACTCACTACCCTATTTTTTTGTGACTCATTCTAGTCTATTAATAGATGGTGGATACAATATAAAAGGAGGCCTTACTGCCCACCTTTCATCAGCCAATACATCATCATCTACTATCCACATACCTCGTGTGACTTGCCAAGCTTGCACAGCTTACTAAGCTGCTAACCCCAGCTAGGGTTATTACACTTACTTAGTGTATTAATTCTCAGTTAAGTAGTTGCGTTTCTACTTAGCCACCCGGACTAACACTCCAGGTGAAATTCTGCAGAGTGAGTCTGACAATCGATTTCCTTGTCAATTAGCTCTCCAATACCCGAGACGAACTGATCAGTGACTTTCCTGTTCAGTGACTTTCACAAGTCACTTCTTAAACCCTAGTCGCTCGTTTATTGCAGTGCATTGACGTTAATCGGGTCAGTCCACTTACAAACTCTCCTGTGAAGCCATTCCTATCTTTTTGGAATACTTGGACCCCGATAGTCGTCCTCGAACCTACAGACTTTTAGTTTATTGTTCAGTGCTGCTAAGAAACGTATTGCCTTCCATCTGTATTAACTTGGACTAGTTTTTACATGGATTGCAACCAAGGTACAAATATTAAATTATTTCCGGAGTTGTGCTGCAGCATTGTTTAATATTCTTTGAGTTTTGTATACGACATGTTCTGATAGACCAAAGTGTTAGCTCTGACACCAAAGTCTTGAAGGGTTCCAAAACAGTGTCCAGCATGAACGGGGACTGACAGGTTGAGGCATGAACATGGTTGTTGTACTGGAATTCAGCCATAGGCAAGAGGTCATCCCAGTCATCCTGTTGCTCATTGACAAAGAGGTGAAGGTACTGCTCCAGCTCTTGATTGAGTCACTCTGTCTGTCCATCAGTCTGTGGGTGGTATGCTGTGGAGGCTGCAATGCGAATGCCCAGGAGGTGATAAAGCTCATGAGTGAATTCATGCATGGCAGCCTATGCAGCTTCCAGATGTTGTGCAAGAAAAGTTGTGCTTCCCCAGGTGCAGTGATCCTGTTGTTTGTGGGGATGAAGTGTGCCTGCTTGGAGACCGAATCCACTACATTTATCACAGCATTGTAGCGATGTTCATTGGGCAGTTCCACAACGAAGTCAACAATGATCATGTCCCAGCGAGTTTCAGGGACAGGGAGTGGATGGTGTTCACCAAGGGGTGGCTGCCTTTGTGCCTTTGTTCGCAGGCACAAATCACATGTCTTGGAGTACTCACCAATATACCACGACATGTGGGGCCACCAGTAATTTCTTGAGACAAGATCAAGGGTCTTTGTAAATAACCTATGTATCCATATGTATACTAGTTATTACCTAATCCCAGTGGGCCCCTTAGGGACCCACTGTATAGTTTATGCGTGGGAACCGGTCAGCGGCCCCCATCGCATCTTACCCTTACACTGTCACTACGTTGCATTCAGAATACCACACATTGGTCAAGTTCTGTTGTGCCCTTGTGACACAAGGCTTAAGATAGACATCTTTACACCTTTTTGAACTATCCTGTGGTTGATCGCCACGCAACCAACCGATTGTGGATTCAAAGCAATCTTGAAAAAGATCGCTGCGTCAACGACTAACCATCGTTGATACCTCCAGTAGACCCTCTACTGTCGGCTGCGAGCGTGATGATTCCACGCAGTCGAAGACGGACACGAGCATCGAGCTCACGGTCCATGCCACAGGCGCAGCCCAGTGACACAACGGCTGATGCTACCCTGGACCAAGAGTCCAGGATGCCAGAAGACGGAGAGATCATAGATCTCACCGCCCTCGTCCCCCCCAATAGAGCACGAGGAAAACCCCGACCATGTCTTGCCGAGCGTGGTCAAGGATGAGACGTCACCTGACGACAAGCCGGCGCTGCCCCCCCAATCCCCTCTGCCCAGAGACAAAGGGGAAGGCAGAGAGGTCTCGCCGTCATCAGACGACAGAGCATCAATATCGAGACGGGCACAAAGCCACGACTCAAACCGCCGCTCACGAAGTAGAGCAACAATGATCGTCCCCAAAGGAGGACGAAGGCAAAAAATACGAGCCCCCGACGACAGTCAGGGCTCAGAATACTCGAGCTCAAGTCGCAAGAGCTCAAGAACTCACTCCGTCAACAACGAGATGGCAGAGGCCATGAACAAGCATGGGCAGGATGCACTGCACTGGAGCACCCTCACAGGCCACAAGCACGATCAATTAGCATCGCAGCTTGATAACATTGCCGCCGCCATCATAGAGATCAGCAAGGAACTCCACCAAGCAGAGGAGATCAGGCTGCCAGACAGGGCCACGCTGGAGGACATCCAGACAGCCCTCCACTCACATGGGGAACGTGAAGCGCCACATCAAAGATCGTGACAGTCTGCAGCTAGTACCGCAGCCATGATGCGGAAGACACACGATGAAAGGAACTGGACAGGCAGTGAATGCCGCCGCCAGCTGTCCCTGTCGAACAGGACATGCGGTTCAGAAATGAACCCCAAGAGACATCGGCTGCCCCCATGGACAGCCGCAAGATGATCCAACAGATTGTCAGAGAGCAGGTCGCCTCAGAGCCTGACTCTGAAGCGACGACAGAGAGCCTAGAGCTTGAAGTCACGCACTGGCAGCGAAAGGAGGCCGCTGCCACACGCCGCCATACGCGGGCCCTCGAACTACTGGCGAAGAACGCTGAGGAAGCAGTGGCCCAAAGCCACACCGCTCAGCAGCCCGACGAACAGCTCAGGCGACCCGTGCAGGACACACAACAAGCGCATGCAGCCTACAACAGCAGGCTGCGGATCCACAGCATGGGGCTGACGGGGGACACCAGGCACAAAACACCCCTGGACCCGAGAGCACAAAATGCTCCCAATCCCGAGCCCGATCCGGGCCCAGGGCCCATCAGGGCATACAACAGCCTGCCCCACACAGCATCACAACCACGCAAATGATCCATGGCCCCAACAGAGGGCCAGGGCATTCCGGACCAGGCTGACATCATACCGCTGGAGCCGTATGACAGGATCACATGGATGATCTGTGTGGCGTTGGCAGACGCCACCGACACAGACCCGGAGAAGTCTGTGCTTGCAAAAGCCGGCGTGAAGCTGGCTCACCCCGAGCTGTACGCTGGGGGATCGGACCTCGAAGAGTTTGAAATCTTCGTCGCAGCCATCTTACGATGGCTGAAAATGAACTGCCTCCTAGGGCCAACCAGCATAGATATGCAGGTCGGCTACGTGGGCACTCGCCTCTGGTGAAGCCCAGGAATGGTTCCTTCGAAATGTAGAACACTTCGATCGCCAGGTCTGCAGTTGGACCCTGGAAACAGTGATGCAGGGCCTTGAAAAAAGGTTCCTGCACACACTGACATACCACCACACATCAAATAAATTCGACGCGGTCATGCAGGGCACGAAGACCGTTCAGGAGATGCTGAACGAGCTCACAAAATATGTGGCACATATGATACAGCCGCCAGACCACTACGCATTCCGGATAGGGTTCGTGTCGGCACTGCATGAGACGCTGCGCAACGAGGTCCTCAAAAAGGGCTATAACACCGAGAGCAGCTCGATAGAGCAACTCTTCGAGACGGCCCAAATGATAGAGGAGGCATCCTGACGCAATATGGGGATGCGCCGCACGGCAAGCGCAGCGGCGAAGGCAAGCGCAGCGGCGAAGGCAAGCGCAGCGGCGAAGGCAAGCGCAGCGGCGAAGGCAAGCGCAGCGGCGAAGGCAAGCGCAGCGGCGAAGGCAAGCGCAGCGGCGAAGGCAAGCGCAGCGGCGAAGGCAAGCGCAGCGGCGAAGGCAAGCGCAGCGGCGAAGGCAAGCGCAGCGGCGAAGGCAAGCGCAGCGGCGAAGGCAAGCGCAGCGGCGAAGGCAAGCGCAGCGGCGAAGGCAAGCGCAGCGGCGAAGGCAAGCGCAGCGGCGAAGGCAAGCGCAGCGGCGAAGGCAAGCGCAGCGGCGAAGGCAAGCGCAGCGGCGAAGGCAAGCGCAGCGGCGAAGGCAAGCGCAGCGGCGAAGGCAAGCGCAGCGGCGAAGGCAAGCGCAGCGGCGAAGGCAAGCGCCGCCCGGCTTACAGGGAGCAAGCCGGTGACACAGACGGGCCTGACCACGCCTAGCCTGTTCTTGAGGAGTGGAGCATCGCAGCGACCGCCACCCCCATGCCCAGCCCAAGCTGGATGCCCGCCTGAAGCTAAACAGCCTCATGTGTCAGGGTTGTCCCCACGGCCTGCCCCACCAACGAAAGTGTTGGGCTAGCCTAACAATCGGCCCAGCGGCAGCCAAAGCAGTGCTACGTGCTTTGAATGCAGCCAACCTGGCCACAAGAAGGCGGATTGCCCCCGGCTTAGGTCCGGTATAAGGACAGCGGCGGTGAGGCATGATGATGAGCCCGAGGATCTGGATGTGGATCTTGGTCAAAATTCTCTTCAACAGATTGATGAAGAGGGGGAGGGTGATCCCCAACCCAACGAATCTCCGGACAACAGAGACGCGCCCACTGAAGAGTGGGATCCCTAGCCGTCCCAGTACTACGAATGGGACGAAGAGGCAGAAGACACTGCCTACAGGTCCAGCACGATTAGAATCACACCAGAGGATGACGCCGCCACGAAAGTCATGGCGGCACGCACGTCTGTTATGCCAGACAAGGCATCCGAGCCAGTGTATCACCACCGAAGCAAGCATAGGACGCGGCCGACGTGCCCGCACAGTGAGAACCGTACCCTCTTGGGGTACTGGGAAATAAATGGCGTAAAAGCCCACTGCCTGCTGGATAGCGGGAGCGAAGGGGTACTACTATCCCCTGAATTCACGTGAGCTACAGGGATGAAAACATTCGTCTTGGAGCAGCCAATCACGCTGCAGCTAGCCTGCATAGGCAGCCGTTCCACGATCAATTATGGAACAACCACGACCATTAAATTTGGTCGTGAAACATACGACAACTATTTCTATGTAGCGAACGTCGAATATTACAACGTGATCTTAGGAACACCCTTCCTAAGGAGATTTGGTATCACCCTGGACTTCTCAAAGCCAGGGACAATCCGTAAGGGGAACGAAATAATCCCCACAGGCAAAGTCTTGTTCGACAATAATGAGTCAACGAATGAGGGCAAGGGGCCAAGGGTGAGCAGGGTCACCCCGGCGCTGAAGCCAAACCTGGCTTCTTGAAGCCAGGAGGACGAGTCGCGTAACAACTTGTCCTCGAGCTCACCCTACAATCGTAGGGAGAGAGAGGCGCTCTCACCTGACGGTGAAAGCGATGGGAAAAAGAAAAGCGGTCCTGCCCTCCACGGGACCTAATAGAAGCACACTGTGCCTAATGGCTTCTAAGCCAACCACCACCATCATCCTCACGGATGACGACATCCCCTGCCTCCACGAGGAATGGATGGAAAGGATCACTGACCTAGTCAGTGGAATTCCATTAGAGCTCCCGCCGCTGTGGGAGATCAACCATGAGATCAATCTCATCGATCCCAACAAACACATGCAGTATCGACTACCGAAGTGCCCCAAACATTTCCGAGAGGAACTGTCGGCAAAGATAGAACGCTACACCACTGCAAAGTGGTGGATCCCGGCAGTTGCACAGCAGGCTGTACCCATGCTGTGCATGCCAAAGAAGAACGGTACACTACGAACCATTTTCAACCTGCGCCAGCAGAACGAGAACACGGTGAAAGACGTTACGCCCTTCCCAGATCAGGATATCATCCGCAGCGACATGCTCGCTGTCAGTATCGCACAAAACTCGATATGTCTGAAGCATATGAGTAGATCCAGATTCATCCGGATCACGTAGCAAAGACTGCCTTTGCCACGATCTTTGGCACATTTAGGAGCCAAGTGATACAGATGGGAGACTGTAATGCCCCATCGACATTCCAACGGCTGATGACAGCCATTTTCCGCGACTGCATAGGTCGTTTCGTCCATGTCTACATGGACAACATATTCATATTCTCGCTCTTGATACAAGAGCAGGAGGAGCACCTCTATATTGTCTTTGACAGACTGAGGAAGAACCACCTTTTTCTGAGCAAGAAAAAGGTTGATCTCTACTCCATCCAAATGGAGTGCCTCGGCCACATCATCAATGGCCAAGGTGTACATGTCGACGAGGATAAGATGCAACGCATCCGCGAGTGGCATTGGCCGTGGACGTTCAATGACGTCCAGCATTTCCTCGGGCTAGTACAGTACCTGGCACACTACATGCCAGAGGTTAGTGCATACACGACCCCGTTATCGGGCTGTGCACGTAACAACCATCCATTCGAATGGACTCCACTACTAGACAAATGCTGGCACAGCATTTAGGCGTTGGCCTGTAAGGCCCCGATCCTGCGTCCAATCGACGCACGGTGCCCAGAGCCAATCTGGGTGATCACCAATGGGTCAAAAGCCGGCGTCAGTGCGGTCTACGGCCAAGGCCCCAACTGGAAAACCTGTCGGCCAGCCGGCTTCTTGTCAAAGAAGTTCAGTGTTGCTCAGCAACACTACCAGACTCATGAGCACGAGACAATCGCAGTGCTCAAGGCTCTCATGAAATGCAAGGATAAACTACTGGGACGAAGGTTCACCCTCATCACAGATCACAAGGGGCTCGAATACTTCGAGACCCAGAACAGCCTATCTGACCGCCAGGTCAGATGGTGGGAGTTCCTATCCCATTTCAACTTCAACACCATACATGTTGATGGTGTAGAGAACAAGGTAGCAGACTGCCTGTTGCGCTACTACAAGAGCGACACGAGTGATGACAATCACCCAGACCACGTCTTCGTAAACGCAGACGCGTGCCTAGTCCCGGAAGGTGAGCTGCTGCCCACCGACCGGTATATCAAGCTGCGAACAGCAGCAACGAGACGGTCTAGCCGCCTCACAGAGAAGACAGAGGCACGGATACTGGAATCTGCTACATTAAACAAGGGCTCACAAAAGCCCATGAACAGTGCCGCATCACACGACGACGACAACGATGATGTCAGAGTCATCGCCGCAGGTAACGATGGTGCGCCCCTGCACCGGAGCATTGAACAAGGCGTAGACCTATCCAAGGTCTTACGAGACGTGTACCATAGGGACCCCATGTTTGCTAAGATCATGGAGCACCCGGACGCACACCCGAGATTCGGCATCCGGGATGGGCTGATCTGGACAAAGAATCAGCTCAAACGAGACGTCATCGCCGTCCCCCGATCTGTTCTTCATGGGGGAAGGAGGCTGATCGAAATAATCATCGATTGATCACACCAGATAGTCTGTCACTATGGCCATCTGAAGACATCAAACTACGTTCAAAGGTCATATTGGTGGCCGGGCATGAGCCCAGACATCGAGTCATTCTGCACATCATGCGCGAAGTGCCAGATGACAAAAACAGGGCCACAAAGGCCCAAAGGCTTACTACACAGCCTACCCATTCCACATAGGCCATGGCAGTTGATTGGCATCGACTTCATGGGGCCCCTGCCCAAATCTAATGACTGTGACTACCTGACAGTAGTCATCGACTGACTAACATCGCACGTCCACCGCGTCCCAACCACGACGAGCGTGTCAGCCAAGGGAATAGCCTGGCTGTTTCTGAAAGAAATCATTCAACTCCATGGAGTCCCAGACTCCATCATCTCGGATACAGACTCGAAGTTCACATCGATCTTCTGGCATGAACTACAGCGACTCATGGGGACCAAGCTCCTCATGTCGACTGCCTTCCATCCCCAAACAGATGGAGCGACCAAGCGCACAAACCGCTGGATCGGACAGATACTGCGCGTGGTCATCAGGGACGATCAGAAGGATTGGGCATTGAAATGCCCAATGGTTGAGGTAGCCCTCAACAGCAATGTCAGCGCAACCACAGGGTTCGCGCCCTTTGAGCTGAACCATGGCTATATGCCACGGATAGATCTCCCCATAGCTGCGGACACCCCATTTAAAGGGGTAGCCTGGTTCGCACATCAGGCCAGATGGAACCTGATGGCGGCACATGATGCAATCATTGAGCATCAAGTGACGCAAACGTTTCATGCAAACAAGAAATGTACGGCGAGCGACAGGTACGTGGCCAATGACCACATCTACCTCTCGACCCAGAACCTGACTCTGCCGAAAGGAAGGGCCAGAAAACTCGACCCGCGGTACATCGGACCATACCGCATGGTTGAGGTGCATAACAACACCTCGACGGTGACACTTGAGCTTCCCGACGAGCTGAAAAGCCATTGTATATCACCGGTCTTTCATTCAATCCTTGTACGACGATACGAGGCTAACAACGACAAATTGTTCCCTCGTCGTGAGGCCAAGTCATTTTATGACTTTGGAGCGAATGACGACGAGGAGTGGCTCATCGACGAGATTATCGCACATCAATGGATAAACTCGACGGACCTGGAGTTCCAGGTCCACTGGACCCTAGGTGACGTGACATGGGAGCCCATGTCATCATGCAAGGATCTTGAAGCTCTAGACAGCTATCTAGAGCTCTGGGGGGTGGGCCAGCCATGCGACCTCCCCAGGCGCCGCTAGACGCGTCTGTCATGTGCACAGATGGCAAGATGCTCTCACGATCGTCCGCCCAGATGATTGCGACACCTGCGCAGCTTACACCACGCACTTACGGGCCATGACAGGCACCCACAAGGTGAAACTGCGGGATGAGGACATCGGCGACGCTGTCGACGTGGCATGGGGATGGCTCCCGAGGGGCATCGTGTGTGACACGCGAGTGGAGCCCCTGTGGGACGTCCATGACCTCAAAAAGGAGGTCAAGGATTTGGAGCACGCACTCGAAGACCACGACAACACGCTCAAAGTCGAGCGCACCAAAGTAAAAGAGCTCAAGGAGCAGCTGAAGGCACTCCAGCTCCAGCTCACACACGCAGCCTCAAAAATGCCACACCATGACCCGGCCACAGACCCAGTGGCTGGGCCCTCATCACCTCGTGCGACGGCACCCTTGCCAGCACGCGCAACATCGGGATGCTAGCTCCCACCCCAACGTCGACAGAGGGGCGGAGCGTGCCATCTGACGCAGCATACAGCGTCCCAGAAGGATGGGAGTCCGACTCCTCCCTCTGGAAGACCTATGAGCCGGACAGAGCTCAGCGTATGGCTGAGCGGCCAAAAAAGAAGCGCAAGAAATTGCGCAGCACCCCCAACACCATCAATGGCCTAGCCATTGTGAAGGAAAGCGTGATCAGTGCATACCTGGCGGCATCACCATCGTACACCATCAACGACCCTGCCCTACAACGGCAGGTGGCGTTGGTCGAGGCCGAGTACATCAGGCCTCATGTGGACCTGCCGCCACTGGCGGGGACAGTTCACCCTCCTTACCCAGGGGAGGGAGTGATTATACCACTCAGAGACCCACCGATCTCCGAGATGGGTCTCCTACCACGACCAGTAGGAAAGGCACAACAGCGGCGTACGCAATGGTACGATGTCTGCCTGCTCAACGACGCACAATTCATTGAGCTCCTAGTGCGTGCAAAGGACACGCCACAATTCTTGCGCACACACGATATGATCGGCATGTTCAAGCGCATCGAGCGCGAGCAACGCGCTCGCAATCCCAAATGGGATTGTCTCATGATAGCGAGCGGTACCCCGCACGACATCGCCGCCATCCTAAGGGGTTGGATACACAACCCCAAAGGAATCCCTTCTGCCATCCGCGACAACGTGGATGGAACCCTCAACCTAGACGACATGGACGTCTGGATGTGGTTGAAGGCACTCGTGCCCCGAGTTAAAGGGGTTGCTGTTGGGTGCATATGTGCACCAGAATTCAAACCTAACATTTCTGTTGTTCTTTCTCTCGATTTGACCTGAAAATATGCTGACATTCATTCTATGCCTTTCACAATTTTCTTTGATTTTTTCGAGGCTGTATTACTACTCCTTTTCATGTTCTGTCCAACCGACCCTTTGTGGGTGCTTGTGGACAAGTTTCCTTTTTGAGCTGCGGCTGTTCACCAACGCGCTACGTTCTATGGGCGCTTATCATGGCACACCATTGCCTCAAGGGCGCTTAAGTGCCGGAACTTCGTATATGCAAGTGAAACAAGCTGTCAAGATTGGTTTTCAGGCATTAATATCGTGTATTAGTGAACACAGCGAATGCCCGAATAACTTGTGCGAATAAGTATGCCGTTCGGCGAATAGGTGAACCAATGAATGTTCACAAGGTAAGAGGGTTTGCCTAAACGGGGCTCACCCTATCTACAGTCGTAGCGAAATAGCCTGTGACTCTTGACGATGTAACGTGCAAGGTCTCACGGAAGGGTTGTCTAAGTCTCGACAATCCCTTCGCTGGCAAAGGTGCTCCTTTGGAGCCCTTCGCCAACAGCACAGAAAATGGTTCGAAGGCTAAGGTGACGAAGATGAAGTATGAGAACTCACCAGTGATGCCTAAGTCCTTTGCTAGTCGAAGATGGGAATCTCCAAGAGAAGGCTTAAGAAGATGACCACGGCGAGGTCAAAGCTGCACAAGATGAACGACGTATGATAATTGAACTGGGGAATATACATGCGAATGTAAACTACTTATATCGAATGCTCATAAGTATCAGCGAATAGGAAAGAGGCCATTGTGAGTCAGGGTTGGATAGGGGTGCGCGGTCATGATACTAGGTAGATGGAATAAACATACAATAGAGTGAGGGGGGAATGCGAACATGGAACGACGGAGAATAAAGGGAGCGAAGGTACTTATGGACAAAACCATGTCTTGGGACCCGCATACATGCTACCCTGCACGGGCTCTTCGTTTACTGGGTTGATCCCACACGGCCTATGGAAGAGACGCCCTGCGATCACACCTTGGCCATACAAACACCCAATGGGGTTGGATTAAGAAGATGATGGGGTTAATGATGAACCATCATGCTGGTTGAATGGTATCGATCATATTCGATGGCGTGCCTGCTGACGAAATGCGCAAGCAGCGAATAGCGGTTTCGGAGAATGGGGCGAACAGCGGGTAGAGTGGACGTAGAGGGGAAGTGATCGGGAGGTGCGGCGAACTCTGGCGAAGATGCTAGGGAGTGACGAGGGGGAACATAGAGGTAGCGCGGTAGGAGAAATAAACCAGTCGTGACACAAGCCCATGCGCAGCCTCCCCTCCTCAGTGTTGACTATCACTGAGGAGGTGAGTTTAATAGTGTACTTTTGTAGTATTTAACTGAAAAACCATGTAGAACATTAAATAGGTAGCTTTCCTTTATATTACTTAGTGTTGACTATCACTGAGGAGAACATTAAATAGTTTATTAATCTCCTGCAAGTCTCATCGTTCATATCTGGCATATAACTTCCTACTTGCCCAAACCGAGTTACTACAGTTGCATCACCTCTCAAGTTGAGACTCCTCGACCTGTTCGGCTCGACGGACCAATGGTCGAGCTTCATCAATGCCAAGGAATTCCTGACACCGCAGAGCACCAGCCTGCGGTTATCCATCACAGGTCCATATCCCATGGGAGGCCGAGCTGGCTCCGACATCCCGCTCGCCGAGATCGCGTGATGGCTGGCCTGCTACGCCGGCGTCACTCACGAGCAAGTGGCGCGCATTGAACACTATGTTCAACGCAGCCTCACCGGCGTGGCGTTCAGTGCCACTGCCTGGGAGGGCCAACAAAAGGTCCTCAAGACCAGCCACGTGAGGGCCGTGGTACCACAACCACTTACTCACGCTCAGCTCGATCAAGAGCTGGTGCGCTTCCGGCCTCCTCCCCAGGCTGATGACCCGGCCGTTGAGGCCATGCTCCGTGAGGACACCGACCTCGCCAACCAAGCGGAAGCCACCGCCAGTGGTGAGGTAGAGCTGCCTCACCCGACCACCCCCGCAGATGCAGAGGTACCTCCAGCGGAGTCGCGTGCTCCACCGGCCCCATACGATGACAATGTCATCGTATTGGAATCTCTGGAGGACGCCATCATGGATAACCTCTATGAGTCCTAAGCGGTACCCTATAGTTGTCTATAGAGGGGGAGGGTGTAAATAACCTATGTATCCATATGTATACTAGTTATTACCTAATCCCAGTGGCCCCTTAGGGACCCACTGTATAGTTTATGTGTGGGAACCGGTCAGCAGCCCCCATCGCATCTTACCCTTACACTGTCACTACGTAGCATTCAGAATACCACACATTGGTCAAGTTCTGTTGTGCCCTTGTGACACAAGGCTTAAGATAGACGTCTTTACAGTCTTCCATCACCCAGGATGACCAGCAACCCAGGAATCGTGGTGCTGGGCAACAATTCATCGCCTGAGGTCCTGGACATTTGGACCATACACTTTACCTCAGAATGTGAGCAACCCGTCTGCTTCAGCCCACTTGTCAAGATTGGTTTTTAGGGGTTAATATCATGTATTAGTGAACACAGTGAATGCCTGAATAACTTGTATGAATAAGCATGCCGTCAGGCAAATAGGGTGAACCAATAAATGTTCACAAGATAAGAGGGCTGCCCGAACGGGGCTCACCCTATCTACAGTCGTAGCGAAATAGCCCATGGCACTTGACAATGTAACGTGCAAGGTGTCATGGAAAGGTTGTCTAAGTAGCGACAATCCTTTCGCTGGCGAAGACGCTCCTTCGGAGCCCTTCGCCGACAGCACAGAAAATAGTTCAAAGGCTAAGGTAATGAAGATGAAGTATGAGAACTCACCAGTGATGCCTAAGTCTTCTTCTGGTCGAAGATAGAAATCTACAGGAGAAGGCTCAAGACGATAGTCACAGCGAGGTCAAGTTTGCACAAGATGGACGTATGATAATTGAACTGGGGAATATACATGCGAATGTAGACTACTTATATTGAATGGTCATATGATGCTAGCGAATAGGAAAGAGGCCGTCTGAAGTCAGGGTTGGATAGGGGTGCGCAGTCAGGATACATAATAGATGAAATAGACATACAATAGAGTGAAAAGGGGGTGCGAACATGAAACAATGGAGAGGAAAGAGGGCGAAGGCCCCTATGTACGAAAACATGCCTTGGGACCTGCATATACACCACCCTGCACGGACTCTTCATCTGCTGGGTTGATCCCACACGTCCTACGGGTAGGACGTCCCGTGAATGTATCCCGGCCATATGAACACCTAAAGGGGATGGATCAAGAAGGTGATGGGGCCAGTGATGTGTGGCAACTCAGGGTTATGGCAGGGAAGGTTCGTTGGAGGTTTTAGAGAGCTAGAATTAAATTCGCTCTTTCAGTGAATTTGTTGTCACTGATATATTGATACAATACCTAGAATTAAATTCGCTACATGATTTTGGGTCAACATGATGTAGAAAAGTAATAGTAACTACTTGCCTCTTTCAGTGAATTTGTTGTCACTGAAAGAGGGGCGGAAATGTGTCTGAAACCGCATATACCTCGAGCCGGCCCTTTAGCGCCCATGGGCTCGTGCGTCGAAGTCGTTTCAAACTCCGCTGGGCAGAGCCGCCTATGAAAACAGAAATAACAGAATGAAATAGAGAATTAAGGAGTGACTCAAAATTTCGAAAAAACAATCATAAAAGTGGATGCATAGCAGGAGAACAAAATGAGAAAGAATTGGAGCACCATATGAAAATTTGAATATATTATGCTTGGATTTGGTGCAGGAGCATATATGCACCCAACATGATGAACCATCATGCTGGGTAAAGGTTGTCGATCATGTCTGATGGCATGCCTGCTGGTGAATGATGCAAGCAGTGAATGGTCGTTCGGCGAATGTGGCGAAGAGCGAGTGGAACTGTCAGGGTTCACGCATTTCCTTCCACAAGTTTCTATTTCCTTCCATGAGTTTCCGTTACCTTCCGTCAGTTTCCATAACCTTCCATCACATTCTGTCACATTCTGTCACATGTCACATTCTGTCACATTCCGTCACCTTCCGTAACCTTCTACAAGTTTCCGTCTCCCCTATTATGTAAGCCTTGCCAGCGCTATAAGACTGTAGCCCATGTGGTGGCGTTTCCTCAGCTTGATCTCTGAGGATACCCACTACACAGGCAAGTCCCCATGTATCTATCGTTGGTAGAGTTATAAACTGAGGATACCCACTACACAGTTGGTCATTGTCCTAGTATCGGCTCTTATCTCCTTGAGTATCTTTGGTTGTGGCTTCGTCATTAGTGTTGCCCTCACAGGAACGAACATAGTTGGGGGGTGGTTGGAGGGTATGGCGAACTCAGGCGAAGATGCAAGGGAAAGATGAGAGGAGGAACAGAGACGGCAGGGCAAGGGAAATATACGGGTCATGACACCACTCTGCAGACACAAGTGATTTCCCACCCAACTCTCGCAGCTTCCTAACTGCTCCTGCAACCTCATCCTCCAGTGACCCATCTCCAAATGCCTTCTTCACGTCATGTATAATCCCACATTCTTCACCCACCAGGGTGAGCCCCTCCAGGGTGCAAACAATGAACAGCTCTGGGCACAGCAGCATCAAATCACTGTTGTCACCTGAACCTGATCCATGGTCTGAGCATCATGACAGTGCATCTGACTTGCCCATTGTAACACCAGGATGGTGGTGAAGCTTGAAATCAAAATGTGACAAGTAGAGCAACCATCTGGCCTGTCTGTGATTCAGTTTCTTTGCAGTGCGAAAGTACTCCAGGTTCTTGTGGTCAGTCCAGATCTCAATGTGATGCTTAGTGCCTTCAAGGAAATGTCACCATTCCTCTAGGGCACGAATAATCACCAGCATCTCCTTATCATGAATCTCATAATTTCGCTCCACAGGGGTGAGACTCTTGGAGTGAAATGCAATTGTGTTGGAATACGAGCGACGTCATGTTGACGTCATTTACATGAAAACAGTTTATTGGTTATTGCGTTGTATACTAGCTCCTTATGCAGTTGGAACCTGCTATCATCTCGCTTGATTCTCTAACACAACTGCGTGCACCCCTTGCCTGTCGAGGCTGAAGTCGACACTCAAAAATCGCGCCTAACGAAAGTGCGCTTACTCATTGAAAGACACGCCTATCGAAAGTGTGCACTGTTGTTGAGCCTACCAAAAGCTCAATTGTTGGAAGTCGCCGCACCTACCAAAAGTGCGCCACGCCTACCGAAAGTGTGTACCATTCTTGAGCCTACCGAAAGCTCAAGTTTCATCAAAAGCCGCCTATTGAAAGCATGCTGACCCTTGGAAGTCGCACCTACCAAAAGTGTGCCCCCCCCCCCCCCCCTTCTGTTCATTCGCCTTTACTCTCTTGTCGTTGTCTCTCTGCCCGAAGCGTGGCAGGGTCACTTTGCAGATGCTGGAGAAGGGGATGATGAAGACTCTGTGCTCTCATTTTCAGGAGGTGCTTTGGATTGGACACCGCTCAAGGAGGTGTGTTGGAATACAAGCGACGTCATGTTGACGTCATTTACATGAAAACGGTTTATTGGTTATTGCGTTGTATACTAGCTCCTTACGCAGTTGGAACCTGCTATCATCTCACTTGATTCTCTAACAGATTGGATGCCACTTGTCATCATCTGGAGATCACTGGGACAGGACTGCACCAGTGGCGACATCTGAACTGTCGGCCTCCACTCGGTATAGTTGATTGTCATCTGCAAAGTGCAGGATCGGCATTGATGTGAATCGCCGCTTTAGCCCATCAAATGCCTGCTGTTCGCGATCACCCAAGGACCATTGTATGTCCTTCTTGGTGAGCTCGAACAGGGGTTGCGCATGATGTGAGAAGCCCTCTACGAACCGGTGATAAAAGTGGGCAAATCCCAGGAAGGCCTTCACCTCTTTGCAATTTGCTGGGGTTGGCCAGTCCATGACACCTGCGACCTTGACGGGGTCCATCTCTACCTTGCCATGTGACACAATGAGCCCAAGGTACTCAATCTTCGTTTGCTCAAATTCACATTTCTCAGGGCGAAGATAGAGCTTGTGCTGCCATAGGCGCTCAAGGACTATTCACAGAAGTCGGCGATGCTCCTCAAGGGTGTCAGTGAAGATCAGGATGTCATCCAGGTACACACACACATGCCCTTCCATGATGAGGTCTTGGAGGATGTCATTCATCATGGTTTGGAATGTCGCAGGACTGTTGGTGAGCCCAAAGAACATGACCAGGGGTTCAAAGAGGCCGCGATTGGCATGGAATGCAGCCTTCCACTCATCACCCTCCATTATCTGCACATTATTGAAGCCCCATCGCATGTCTAGCTTGGTGAAGTATTTTTCTCCATGAAGCTGTGCGATGAGCTCAGAAATGATGGGAAAGGGGTAGCGATTTTTCACTGTCATGGCATTGAACACGCGATAATCCTGAACTAGTTGCAGTGACCCATCCTTCTTCTTGATGAAGAACACTGGGCTGGCCATAGGCAATTTCAAGGGGCAAATGCAACCGGTGTGCAGATTCTCCCACAGGAATTCATCCAGCTGCAACTGTTCACTAGGGGCAAGTGGGTAAACCTTGCATGTGGATGGCTTTGCTCCCAGCTCAAGCTCAATCACATGGTCCCATGTCCTGCATTCTGGAAGCGAATAGAAGGACTCCTTGGTGAAGACATCCTCAAAGTCCCGGAGGTAGGGAGGGATGAGTTCCTTGTCCTTTGCAGATATGCTGCGAAGGGCCTTCTCCGCTAGCTGCTGTGAAGTGGTCATGGCAGCTGCAATCACAGGTACCGATACCTTGGGTGCAGACATGGTCATGAACAGGTGATCGCCTGGCTCAAGGAGGGGATCAACGTCACCTGGCTCATCATCTTCCATATCACTCTCTTCCTCCTCCACCATCTGGGGATGGGGGCCCATGTGGCATGCACATATCCTCGCCTCCTCTCTTCACTCCTCTCGCAATGTCCCTCTGCAGGTGTGACACTGGGAAGGGCATGGACTCAGTGTCACCTCTCGCCAGTTAACCTCTGGGTTGTGCTCACAGAGCCATGGGTAGCCAAGGATCATCTTGTGCTTCCCAAGGGTGTAACAACGAAGACAGCACACTCGGAGTGGTTGCAGAATCGCAGGATGACATCAACAACATTGCGAATCGCACCACCTTCATTAGGTGTGCCATCCACATTATACACAGGGGCAGGGCGTGTGAGAGATCGCGTTGTTAGCTTCTCAGTAGCAACAAATTCACTGTCGATAAAAAATCCAGTCACACCACTGTCAAGGAGGGCAGTCACTCCTTTTACCTTGGCTGTGTCTGTTGTCTGGATCTCTACCTTGAGGTTCAACAAATTTGGAGAGGGGACAGATGCAACCATGAAGTGCTTTGGGAGGGCCCACTCCCAACACTTCCATCGCAGGGAGGGACATTTTAGAATGCCATTGGTCAATGTGTCTTTATCGCTCACTGTGTGCGACCCAGTTTTAGACATGTGAACTGTATCTTCAGTATCTGGGGCTATTGACAGGGCAGCGAAGCAATTGGACAGGGGCAGCGAGGGCACATCTCTCACTCGCTGCACAACACAAATCCTCCACATCCTCCTGCTCGACCTCTCTGTCAGCAACATCTCGCACATCTGCAGTGACCATCCAGTGCTCCAGCAGCTCCTCACACTCATCAGCTGTCATGTAGCAGACATCGTAGGTGTGGGGGCATTCTCACGCGAAGTGTCCAACATTCCCACAGTGCTGACAGGTAAGTGGCTGTTGGAATTGCTTCCTCATCGCATCCACATCCATTGGAGCGGGTCCAGAGGCAGTTGCGAGGGGTGGGGCCACTGGTGTGATTGCTGACCTCGAAGATGGTGGTGTGGCAAATTTGGTGCACGATTCACCAGCCTTGCGAACAGCTGGCGCTGGAGGAGGGCCACTGTGCATCATCCTAGGTGCCTGGAACACTTCATTGGCCACACGTGTAAGTGCGACTGTTCTTGCTGCTCCATACCATGCAGGCGGATCATTGTCCTTTGGCCTCCCATCCAACATTAATGTGATGCGACTCTGGATCGCAGGGTCAAAACCTTGACAGAACTTCATAACTATCAATCACCCATCTGTGTACTCATCCTTCTCAACCAACTCTTCAAACCCATCAATGTATTCATCAACTGAACACTTGCCCTGATGGTACTGATGCAATTCCAGTTGATTCATTGCATCGGTGGCCTCATGTAAGGGGTATAACTGCTGGTGAAACACCTCAACTAAATCCTTCCAGGTCACATAGAGTGGTGTGCCATGCTTTGCTTCATGGGTGAATGCACGGGTGGCAAAGGTCGCAGCCCTGCCAGTCTTCATGAAGGACATCACCCACATGATCTGTGACTGCTCATTTGCAAATTTGCTCACGCACACACCCAGGTACAGGCTGCATGACTGGATGAAGCTGTGACCATTCGCACGATCACCATCATACTCAGAGGGCTTTGCTGGCTCAGCTGTTCACTTTGCAGAGGTGCAAACGCAACTGGGGAGCCCAGCCGTCAGCAGCAGATGGCAAGTCCATGGTAAGCAGTAGAGGGTGTTAGGGAATGAGAAAGGATTGCTAAAATCACAGCTTTCAAAGGGTGTTCAATTCAAAGTCGGGCAATTTTGCAACCGGTGCTCTAGAGAGAGTTTTCTACTATAAGGGCAACCTAGGCAGACACTCTACACTCAAGCAGCGAACTCACGAAGGGGGATCCAAAGTAAGATAGAGAACTATATACACAACACAAACATACCTGATGAAGGGGGATCCAAAGAGAAAACTCTAAGAAACCCCTTTGCCAGCTAGCTATGACTATAAGCTGTGGGCATGCTAGCCTGATCACCAAATGCCCAAATTACACAAGTGATTGCACCTGCAATAACAGGGACAGGGCCGGATAGAAAGGAATGGTGTCAGAGATGGCCGGAACAGGAAGGGAATGACTGGAACACAAGGCAGAAGGGTGCTGAAGGCTAGGAGAGGCTTGGAGGCTTTGATCGCACATCACACTGGGGCACACACAGTGCAATGGTGGTTGCGACAATGCATTGGCTGTGACCATGCATTGGCTGCAACCATGCATTGGTTGCGACAAGGCACACAGGGCGATGATGGTTCCCCTGACAGGTTCCCCATCTTACCTTTACCTCACACTGTCACTACATAGCACCAGAATACCACACCTTGGTTGAGTTCTATTGCTTGTGATACAAGGTTCTGAGATCCACTCATTTACCATGACTACCCCAAGACCAGTCACTCATTTATTGCAGTGCATTGACGTTAATGATAATTGGGTCAGCCCACTTACAAATTCTCCTGAGAAAGCCATCCCTCTAGACTAATAGTTTGTTATTCATTACACCAGTAGTGTTTAATATTCTTGCAGGTTCATATACAACATGTTCTGATAGACCAAGGTGTTAGCTCTGACACCAAAGTCCCGAAGGGTTCCAAAACAGCCCCCTGTTACATGAATGGTGCTTTCAAATATTAGCTGGTGAGGCTTCACTGACACATACGTTAGGTTGGTTGCTACTCTGGTGTCGGTTCTGAGCTGGTCAATTTGGTTTCTCTCTGGCAATAAATGCAGTAGCAGCTTGATCAGAGATTTCTAGGGCATTCAGATCAGCTTCATGTACTTCAAAACTCTTCTCTATTGCATCTGGATCTCTGGTAATCAGTCTGATCATCTGTACAGCTCTCCATGATTCCGGTACATTTCTGAGTATAGCCACTGAGTGGAGTCTGCAATGATTTCCCCATCTGGTTCATATACTCTCTCATAATCATGAGGTACGTTACGACTCGACCATATGATAACTCTCGTATTTCGTCCTGATAATGCTAATCTTGCTTTGGTCGTTATATTCGAATTTCTTGACGATGATATTTTCCAGCGTCAACGCTCGCCGTTCAGGCCGGTCAGGTGTGACTCGGACTGCTGCCAGTGAGTCTCTTCGTCTTCGTCTTCGATTGCCTGCTGAGTGATGCTTCAACGTCTCTCCACGTGTGCCTTGAGCAAAGAGAATCGCGACCATGCCACTAGTGTTCTGTTTCCTTTCCCAGAATGTGATCTCTAGTGACGTCACGTGTGTGACTGCTGGCGACTGGCGACTCACAAAGTCGACTGCTATCAACGTTCAGCTACCAGCTTGTACTTTCTTACCTTCTCTTCATATTATATCCATAATATTCCTCTAAAGTACATCACTGGCAATGCCGGGAAAGGATAAAGAAGCCGCAGAGAAGGTGCCAGTGCTCAAGGGACCTGCTGGTAATTCCATCATCAGAAGCCACGTCCATCGTCTTCTTACCGCGCGCGCCATAAGCCGAAAAGAAATTGCTTGACTATGTGAACGAGGTGCAGTCCTATCCGAATCATTTCATGCTCCTGTGGACTGTGCTCTCCCGCAGATGAATCGGCCGTTTGGCGCAGGTATCGTGTCCATGTTGCTTCGTAACCATCCCTCCTAAATTTACAGCGGAAACAAGCCGATATATTCGCGAACCTAAAGGGCGCAGTTGCCAAAGCCTCAGTTCAAAAGATCTTGGTGGCTCTGGCCGAGAAAGGGGAGATCACACAGAAAGCTTACGGTGAATCGATGAAACCTTCATATATGCGCTGACGAGAATACGTACTGAAATATATTACCTCTTCTACAAAACAAACAAACAGCCAAGACTCTTGTTTTCGTTGCAAAACAGGGTGGTCCACCTTATGTCCCTCGCGTCGAGCTGATATAGAGATCCCTTTCAGGCAGAACTGGACGAGATGCCTGTAGAAACATGGGAAGCTCTCGAATCAGAAGAGAGGCAGCTTGTAGAAGACAATAGAGCGATGTCTGTTGAAATCAAGGGCCTTACTCAAGGCCAGTCAGCCTCGCATACATGAACCTGCGGAAACGTGCTTCACAACTTTAAATTACTTTTTAGAACTTGCACTGCTTAGGAATAGCCCCACGAACGAGGAGCTGGAGGGGTTGTTGCGGGAAGCCGGCCAGACAGTATATATCCCGCCGCTTCTTGCTCTCCGTGATAGCTTATTGATTTAAATAATCGCTCTAATTAGCTTTTCTCTCTTCATCAGCAGCTGCAACCCCTTCGGTCTGGCCAGTCACTCGTTACTGTTGAAGATTTGGCGCACTTGGATGCCGAGTGGCAAAAGTGGAGGGCGCTGTGGGTGGAGAGAAGAAAAGTATTTCACAAGTTCGTCCCGCATTCAATGTCGTTTGTCGGATCATGATGCCCCTCCCCGATTAGCTTGCGTTCCATTGCGACCGATGCCATGGTTCCACAGCAATGCCAAGATCTGGATGAAGACCTGGGGATTGAGTACGATACACCCGAACATAACACCCTCGAGAATAGTCCCCTGTGCAAACCGCTTGTGAAAGCTAGGAGATGACGGACCATCAGCCTTTTCTCCTAAGTTCGGAAAGTTTATAGACTATAGACTCGGCTTCATTCGGTATCGGTTGTAGGTTGTAGACAGTATGTTCCGCTAACGCACTCAAATAGCAATGGACCCTTGCAGCGTGAAATCAGGTTTTGGAATGCTACATCTGTTGCTGCAGGGCCTGTAAATATTGTTCTCGCTGACACCGCAAGCACCACACAAATGAGTGTATTGCGCCAGACAGTAAAGCGTGTAAGAGGGGGATATCAAATGACGGCTCAGCCGTTTCCTGTCTGACCCTTGTTTTGCCACAGCTTTTGCCCCCCCGTACGGTGCAATAATCAGTCGCCGTCTTCCACGCACATGGTGAGCACACCAGGCGGCTCAACGTGGCTAGCAGAGGCAGACAGTCCCTGCGTGCGGATGTCTGAGAGCAGATAGCCTGGACGGCTTTGACCGGTTAATGTCTGTTGTCTGAAAGCCTGTTCGAACATGCTGAGAAGCAGACGACTGCCCATGGTGCAAGGTATCGCATACTCCCACCTTCAAAATCGTGTCATATATCGTCAGGTGTTCCTCGGAGGAATGATAAATGACGCACCCAAGCGCAATTAGCACAAGGCCGCGAGGAGCGATGAAGAAGACCAAGGAGTTTGTAAGCAAAACACCGAAGATACTGTGTGGCAGATCCCATCGTTATATCATTGGAAAATCAATCAACGATGAATCTAATGACCTGGAAAAATAGATGACGCTGCCAGTGCGGTAACGTCAGAGCTTGCGACACTGCAGCACCAAACAAGACGACGATGAGGGCTGACCTGTCCTCGATGAGCAATTTTAGAAGCGGTGAACTGTAATTGGATTTGTATGTTATCCATGCTTTGTAAAGCATGCAGAAGCATAGGACGATCTCCGTCAGACTTGACTGGACAAAAGAAAAGCCAAAGAGCCGCGACGCAGTAGGCGCATAGCAGCCAGTTAAGCCGTCGATGGGGGGTAATCCCAGGCCTGCTCAGGCGATGAGACACATGAGGAAGAATATAGAATCTGATAAACCCACCAGGGGGGAGGTAACGGGCCCAAATGATTCCGGTGCCAACAAGTGCGACCAAACGGACACCAGCGACGCCATAAATGATCTTTTTGTTGCTGTTATACACAGCATAAACCTGTGAAAGACATTAGACCCCGCACAGCTATACATGAAATGTCGAGGATACCCGGGCCAGTAAAATGACTATATGTTGGCGGTCTTAGTATGATTGGATGCCCTGGTTCAAACGTGTATTCACCTTCTACGCTGACATTTAAAACGATTATGCTGTGGCTATTCGATCAGACAGAGTCGAGAGAGGCATTTTATCAAGAAATGACGTGCGATATAGCCTCCCACCAAAAGAAACCACTGCAGCTGGGATAAGATGAATATGATGTCGTGATCCAACACGCGGGCGCTGCACTTACACCTATGCA
Organism: Gautieria morchelliformis; assembly: GCA_015179125.1. Lineage (NCBI taxonomy): Eukaryota > Fungi > Basidiomycota > Agaricomycetes > Gomphales > Gomphaceae > Gautieria > Gautieria morchelliformis. The sequence continues at coordinate 36,751 of WHVA01000065.1, forward strand.
ATAAGGTGTTCATAGTCGTATATTGCGGTAGTATAAAGAAACGGCTAACCTTGCTCGAGAGAGATCCATGAAAGAACACTTTGTTTCATCGTCGTCATGATTGTCGTTTATTTCTGAGAGATACATACGTACTGGTAACTGCTAGGATAAGCGAGGAAAGCCCGAAGTAACGAGTCTACAGCGGGAGGTGTGAGTAGTCTAGTTGGGTATGATCGAGCTTAGGTAGTAGGTGCTGACCCATATAAACAATATCTTGCCAAATGAGTGTGGCCGATTCCAAACATTCATGACCTGAGCATGACAAACGTCAACTTGATTGAGAAATATGTATCGCGCACTAACTTCAGCATCAAATGTGATCGCTATTTCGACATGAGTGCACGCTTTTTTAAAGCATTGACACCGGGCCCTCACCATGGTCGTATACCAGAAGAGCCAACGACGCAACCGTTGAGTATTTTGTTGGTGCTACTGGATCGAGAGTCAGACATAGTCGAAGTTCTTGCACATCTAGCTAAACTGACTTGATTCCAACGCTGTAACCAATAATTGCGGATTGAGAGACATTCTGGGTACACGGAGGGGTGGCGTGTACACGTAGACAGGATCTACGTGATATACACTAAGACCTGAGGCCCTTGATATATATCTCGCTGCCCACTGGCAGCTTCTTTGAGGAACCAAGACCCCACAGTGGGAACCCAGCCATACTGTATAACGAATCCATGTTATTCATAACTGTGAGTCTTCTGAGGGGTTAATTAATGTTGATCCAATATACGAGAGAATGTGGAGACCCCCTTGACCTTGGCGGCTACGCACAGATAAGATTGGGCGACTTGGTTACCCGGCCGCGGGGAGATAGTCCGTGGGCGGCCGGTGCATGGATCGAGCACTAACCAGAATGCACGAATTGCTCACGCAGGGAGGAATGGGTTAGTGGACATAAGGGATGCCGGCGGCTAGCGAGGCAGCCGCGACAGAAAGTGTTTTCGAGGCCGTAAGGGCAGTAAAATTACACGTGGATACAGAAGGAGGAAAAGCGCGGGCCCGGCCGGTAGAGAACCTGACGACGACGCATGGCGTTAGACCGCGTGGGGAAAAAGCATTTGCGCGTGCATGCCACATGGATGCGAATGAAGAGAGCGCGGGGTGGGGAAGCGCAAAATCGAGTCTAGGATGCGCGAAGTGCAGGTACGGGGCAAGCGAGGGCAAGACAGCTGAAAATACGTGTGCGAAGTAGAGGTGCGCCGCAAGCGAGCGAGGAAAAACAACAGCGAGAAGCAAAATAAGAAGGCCGGCCCGAGAGTAAGCCCGCCACTGAACGATGACGAAGGTACCGCGTGCTGTTGCTGGTGCTAAGTGATGGCCAACAGCCAAGTTTGTCAACGCTCCGACAGGCGACAGGTTAGAGTCGATACAGCGCGGGCTGAAGCGACGGCCCGGGAGCCTATACAGGTCCTCCTCCATATACTTTTAGGGCCCGGCAATCGGGCAAATCCCGCGTTTCCTGATCCAGCTCACCTCGTACCTTCATCTGCACGTTAGGTTGCGGTGGGGATTGCGATATGGGTTAGGTTCCGTTCCAGTCTCTACTGGTACGTTGCTAGAGTTGGATCCAATATAGTACTAGTGTTCTAATATGCTTTGTGTTCTGATACTGCAACATTGTCTCAATTTTATTTTAACAGGTTTGTGCAGACTGGTATGTTCCCCATGCTCTCACCTGCTAGTCTCTCACTTATCTGCTCTGGCCGGACATTTTTAAGCCCGGGGCAGGTTGGCGAGGTGCCAGCACAGGCACACCCGGAGTTAACTTCTGAGTTCTCCAGCTTTACATCGTCTATGCCCTGGAAACCACCACCCTTCCAGAGATAAGCGTCGACGGGTGACAGCAAGCGCGGATTATTACGTCCAGTCCTTTCTTTTCGGCCGACTCTGCTGAAATCGTTGTGATGCAGGATAGCAGATTGAAACATTCGTCTAGGAGTCTACAAGGCAGATGGAGTTCACGTTGCCAGGACAAAGTCAATCCAGGTAGTACCGAGGGCACGATGCTCGATGATCGGTCGCATCGGAGTTACTCAAACGCGTGTGTTCATCTGTGACTTATACTGTACTTTGCTCCAGTTGGAGTAGCCATACATCCAGGCGGCATGCCATTGGGCACGAAAGATGGGAAGATGCCGCTAATGCACACCCAATTCAGAGCAAGTGCTTCGCGCAGACAGCCTGTCGAAAATTGTCACGGCCGGGCACGCGCTAAGGAGGAGGGGCGCCAACCGGTGTTCCGGGCTGTTGACGTTGTCCGATAGACGACGACCAAGTCTGGGAGAACTGTCATAAGTCTGGGCAGTGTGTGAGCGTTATTAGGTGTACATCGCACCAATAGCGAGCAGATGGGCAATATGACCATAAGTAAACTGGCGGGCTGCCATCAGTTTCATCCGATCTCTCGTCGTGAGGCCATAGCGGGTTCGGAGACCTCGCAGTAATCAGACAGCATTTGTGATTGATGGAGATCCAAGCTCTGCTTTGGTAGTAGACAGACAAAAAAACTCAAGAACAAGCGGGGACCATGGGATCTGATGTGGGTGTCGGACTTTTAATGCGCCCTTGAGTCCTCGGTACATCTCCATCCGCACTGCACCTTGTTCTTCACTTCCTTTCCCGACCTCCAACCCCTCTTCCTTGTCGACGCCAGTAGACTTCCAGACTGTGCCAAGATCGTTCGTACGACTGTCCTCTCCACCACGGATTTCCGAGAGTCACCCCGACCCTGAACGACTCAGCATGGGGGGATGCCAGAGCGTGCCAAACAAGAGTGAGAAGGAGCGCTCGGACGAGATTGACAAACAGATCGAAGAGGATGCGAAGAAGTTCAAGAAGGAGTGCAAAATCCTCCTCCTAGGTGCGTGGCCTGCCCTCCACCCATGCATCTCTCACACATCCCACGCAGGCTCTGGCGAGTCTGGCAAGTCCACTATCGTCAAACAGATGAAGATCATCCATCAGAATGGCTATACTCGAGACGAGCTCCTTGTCTTCCGCCTCACCGTGTACGATAACCTCATCGAATCTGCCCAAGCCATCGTCAAGCAGATGCGTAAGATGGGTGTTGACCCGGAGGTTCCGGCAAACAGGGTTCGTATGGTGAACATGTCTGAAAGCAGCTGAATAAATGTCAATCTCAGACTCATGCTGATCGTATCCTCGACTACCGTGTGGAACACGAACAAACCTTTCTGTTATCGCAAGATATTGCTCATGCTATACACCAGCTATGGCAGGATCCTATCATTCACAAGGTTATGGATCATTCCTCTGATTTCTATCTTATGGACTCGGCCGGATAGTGAGTGCTCCAGCTATGGTCCCGCTGCCAGTGAACTTATGTGCGGCTGTAGCTTCTTCACTGAGGTCCTACGTATTGGGGAGCCTAACTTTGTGCCGACAGAGACGGATGCATTACGAGCGCGAAAGAAAAGCGCAGGTATCGCTGAGACACGGTTCAACATGGGCCAGGTGAGAAGTGATCGCATTAGTCTGTAAAATGCACACGAGTATTGCCATGCCACGCGCGGTAATGCATTATTCACACTGCGAATCTGTTGTTTGTACTCTTCAGAGATGCCTCATTGCTGACACTACTTGTTATACAGCTCTCGATACATATGTTCGACGTGGGTGGCCAACGATCGGAACGGAAGAAATGGATCCATTGCTTCGAATCTGTAACCTCTATAATCTTCTGTACCGCTCTCAGCGAATACGACCAGGTTCTCCTAGAGGAAAATAGTCAGGTACGTATCAGTATCGACCATGCTTATCTGATCCGGTGCTCTAAACTACAGCTTCCTGCAGAACCGCATGATTGAATCTCTCGTCCTTTTTGAGTCGGTGATCAATAGCCGATGGTTTCTTCGCACGTCTATTATCCTGTTTTTGAACAAGATCGATGTCTTTAAACAGAAACTACCGAAAGTGCCCCTGGAGCGTTACTTTCAGGAGTACACTGGTGGCCCCGACATCAACAAAGCTGCCAAGTATATACTATGGCGGTTTATGCAAAAAAACCGAGCGAGACTGAGTGTCTACCCACAGTACGTGGCTGTGTTTATGCATTCCATTCCAAGCACGTTGATGAACGGCGTCTATAGTCTGACGCAAGCGACCGATACGGGTAACGTTCGACTCGTATTCGCCGCAGTCAAGGAGACCATTCTCCAGAACGCGCTCAAGGATTCGGGTATACTTTAACCCGAACCTTATGCGGCGCTGTTGGGATGATAGATCTCTTGGTGAGTGCATGACCGCGGCGTCGGATTCGAAGTGGTTCATGTCTCGCGCATTCATAGGCCTGCTGTTACACGATTTCCTCATCATGCTTTGGGTTCATGTCCAGTCATTCGGCGAAGACACAAAGGCTCCTCACCCGTATCTGCCTCTTTCGCGCATCCTTGGGTACAATGCGCTTGCAGCGTCGGCGTCACGCCCCTATCTCAGGCCGCTTGCTTGCTACCGTAGCCTGCATCGTACATCTGGGAGATGACCCCGGACTCGCCACCCGGACTCTCACTCTATCTACCCTTGCTGCATCTTCACGACACCCTCTCCGAGTCGCATCAACTTCATCTCTTGCTCGCGGTCTGTGTTAAGTCTCCATACAGCGCGCTTATGGTACCCTCCATCATCATCCTTTTATTATTTTGTTACTTCTTCCTTCGCCGATCCCCCTATTTTGACGTAGTTGCTCGGACGACCTTTGCTCATACCGTCTCACCACCGTCTCTTTTCTCTCGAGGTATCCTGCGTCACCATATCCTATAGTTGTGTACGATTATGTGTAGTATCTGTCTGTCGCTTGATGGCTTCAATATGTTTCTCATGTCGTACTTAGATGCCGAATACTGAAGTGAATCACACAATTGGGTATGTACTGTAGCTCAATCGTACGCGCGGCACATATGATATGTATATGGTCCCTAAAGGCTACAGATGTAACTGAGCCCATAGCTAACTTACATCTCTCGGGCGATCTATACCGTCTTATAATGCGCTCCACGTTGTGATCGTATACAGCTCTGTCCGTAGGGACAATTACAATGTTGTTGTTAAGCCGGCAAGTAAGTGTGGTCCCCGGTGCCCTATGAACAGCATATGTTCTCAGAGTATTTTAATCTGTACATAGTCAGCATTCAACATTTGTATATCATGCACATAAACCTCGCATAAGTAGCGCACCTTTCTGGCCGTTCTAGGTCCCATCGCTCTGGCGCCAAGGACCTCCTCCACTTTGGCGCTGTGTCTTGACGGGTACGGATGTCCGAAGTGCGGCCAACTGTGCTCGCAAGGTACGTATAGCCTGGTCCTTTTCCTTCACCACGACGCGTGCCTGATTTAGCTCGGCCTCGACTTGCGCCAGGCGAGCGGTCGAATGCCGCTGAACTTGTGTATGATTGCCCTCGAGAAAAGGCGGTGCACTGGGAGGGCGACCGCATGGCGGCGGCTGGTAAGAATGGTGGTCATTCTTAGTAGCCCTTGAGAGTGGGGGTACCATATGGGGTTGTGCAGACAACGTGGGGGTGTGTAAAGGAGGCGTTAAAGGCGGGCCTCTGACGGATGTGGTTATGGGATGCTCTGATGACACCTCCTCTTCTTGTGACTGCGTATCTCCTCCATAAGAGGGATCACCAGAGACGCGATGGCGCTGAAACTTCGAGTTGAGCCGGTTTGCATCGTCCACACCAGTGGGGTCATTTACTAGCTTATGAACCTGGCGCTGCAATCTATTGATCAGCGACTTGAGACTTTGCTCTGTCGCAGATGCAGCCGCCGTGGCGATTAATATTTCCTGTCGCAAGGCACGTTCTGACTTTCGAAGCCTGTGAAGGAACATCGCGGCGGCGTTTTCGACATATGGGGGAAGGCGGACTTACCGAATACACTCTTCTTCTATCAGCAAGACACCTCTGAACTTCTCATCTTCTTGCCCATCCGCATGTCTACTGTCGTCCTTCGAGTCCGCGTCAACTTCTGCATGTACGTTGTCCCGTTCAGCCTGGAGGTTGCTAAATGCCCTGCCAATACGGGCAAGCTGTCCGTCAATATCAGCAAGGACGGGGTGAGTCCCTGGGTCCGGGTGTTCGCGTTGTATCGCTGGGCGCCTGAACATGAGAACATCAGAATATATCGTATCTTGATGGTGGACAAAGATGTTGCGCCCACGTTAAAGGGTCTCCAGGGGTGACATTAGTATCGTCCGGGGAAGGTGGCGATGGGCGGGGCAAGGGATGCCGCGATTTAGGACGCAGGATTGCGGACTGTGATGAGCGCAGCTAGATTATAGTCGTGGATGAGAAATTTCATGTAAGCCAATTACAAATGCCGCACCTTCCGTCTCAGCCCATCGATGTCATGTTCCAATATTCGCTGGCGTATTGCCATGTCTTTGAAAGCCTTGTGCGCTTGATCCTCGGATAGCAGTGTTCCTGCAGGCGGTAACTGCGGTTTATGGGAGCCGGCAAGAGACATCTCTGATGTCGCGCTATGACGACAAGAGCATGGCTTGTATGCGGCCGCCTCTGCATCACGGCGGGCAGCCTGGGCCTCTAGTGTCGCAATCTACGAAATAATAAACCTTAAAATGGATTACGAAGGAAGATGGAACATACGCGGGCCTCAGATACTCGCTGTAATTCAGAGAAAGCATGTTTCTCGGCTGTGAGTTCGGCATTCAAACTGTCTAGAATTGCACGGAGGTATGCATCTCTAGGAATGTCCTCCTCGGGCCTGATGGGCCGAGACCAGGCAGTTTCTTAAGGAGAATGGGGCACGGTCGTTGTCAGTGAAAATCTACTATTAGATACGTGAAACGAAGAACCTAGGGGATGTGGCAAGTAAATGCGACTACACGGAAGAACGAGGTGATCATTTGCAATCTCAACTAGAAACCAGATACAAAGGTAAAAAAGAGTATGAGCAGTGGTAAATAAGTGTCCCCCCCCTCCGTAAGCGTAATAGATCCTCCCACCTTTCTCCACTAGTTTATTCACGTCTCTTTTCAGCCCATCTCGTTCGGCCTCGGCCTCTTCTGCCCTGGCTTGGAATATCTGGCACCTTGCCTTGAGGGAATTGGCCTGACTGTGAAGGGTCTGCAGCTCCATGTCATGGTTCTGTCTGATCTCGTCTAGAGTATCCAGGGCAGCTGCTAAACGAGCGTCGAGATTAGACAGATGCACTTCCAGCGCCTGGACATAGCTGTTGATGGATGATTTTGGAGATTGGTGAGACGATGGCATAACATGAGGGTGCGACAAGAGCGCTGGAAATCGCAAAGCGACGCAGGAGTTTCCGCAAGAAATCAGCACACTGCAGCTGGAGAACCAAAATTGAAACACCGCGCGGAGTCTGGTCGATCACTATGTGAAGCGAGTATCTGAGATCTGGATTTCCCTTTCTGAGTAACCTGGTTGAGGTGGAATATTTGTTCCCAATCTATGCCTAATAATTGGATACACTAATATAAATGGGGAACCCATATTCTACCCTCAATGCTATGAGCGGCCAGTGTTCAAACCCGCGCTTACATGGGGAACCGATATTCTACCCTCAATGCTATGAGCAGCCCCGCGCTCGTCGCAACACACCTGGCGTCACTGAATCACAAACCCGAATTTCGGCCACAGATCCTGGCGCTGCCGGACAGTGGCCCGAGTGCGGGGGTGCGTGACGTGGTGACGCCACCTTCTTGAACTGGTGGATCCCGTTTGTAAGTCCCAGAACTAGAGCCAATCTCGTTTTGTTCTGCCCATTGACCTTCCCAGTCATGGCCGCCATCCATGAGACAGCGACAAGCAAGAAGACGCGGCGGGGTGGACGACTGGTTGTATGTACTCGGTCATTAATGCCATATATGTCACTTTCAATTTGCGTTCGCGAGTAGGGTCCTTGATCAAGGGCGCCATATACACTCTATGTGCTATCTGTCGAAAATAAGGGCAGCGTATACACACTGGGTTTGGATGCACCTAGTCTTTGTCATTTTCAAATTGGCGTAGTTCGCGAATCAAATCCTTCGTGGCACGGTAGTAGATCTGCGACAGGAACATTGGAAATTGACACTCGACGAAGGTATCCATCGGCTTAGAGAATCAGGTGCCTGGAGTATGGAAATACCGGGAGTTTGAATCGCCTTGCCTGGTGCATGTATATACCGATTCAACGCTACAGACCCTTTAACAAAATTAGACATCAGAAGCTTGCTGAAGCATATCTGACATCATGATGGACTTAGATTCTGCCATTTCCATGAAAAGTGGTTCCGGATTTTGAGGCTAAACTGTGCATCATGTCAGCGTACTTTTCAACTCCAGGCGCCTAATTGTACCCATATGTGCAGGCAATTACGCTTCTTGACCGGAATGAAGCTTTATATTGGCGCTGAGCAATCGACAATTCCATGGCGGACAGAATGTATACCTTAGTGAGTTATTTCTAGATTGGTCGGATCTTGCGAGTACGGTACAGGTGACTAGTACTAATCGGACGGAACCTACGAAGAGCGTAACTTAGTATTCAGACTCCCTCCTAGATCTGAATGCTGTCGGAACATGTACCTCGGATCCCAATCCTTTAAAAGGAGTCTCGTATCCCTCTTGTCTGTCTCCATACCTGCCCCCCATTTTTTAACCTCCCCACCATGGTTATCCTTGGCACATCCCCTCAGTCGCATCTTCAGGCTACCATAGATCATTCACGCTTGAATGGCTTTGCCTCCAAGAATCATGTCGTCGCCTCCTATCAAATTCCGGCCATGAGGCCGAAGGTGTCCGCCATGTTAGATACCTTCCTCCAGTTTCAAGCCGAGTTTGAGGAGTACCGGTTCGTAACATATTCGTCTGGGTCAACGTCTAGCTGACGGCCTTCGTTAAAGGTTGGGAAAGACGATTAAGATTGATGGAGAGTCGCTCTCAATCCCCGCCATAGTTGCAGCTGCTCGTTTCTCCTCCTCGTCTTCTCCAAAACAACCGGGAGAGCTGTCTCGTGTAGTCTTGACTGACGACCCGACCGTTCGCGCCCGCGTTGAGAGGTCTCGCCAGATCATCGAAAGCAAGGTGGCCGCTGGTAAAAGTATATATGGTGTTAGCACCGGGTTTGGCGGGAGTGGTGCGTAACTTTCTCCATTTCCTGCGCGAATTCGCATACATTTATCTTTCCAAACCCTCCACTTTTTTCCTTCGTTTATTTATTCCAAAATTTGACAAACCGCCTTATTTCATCCAGCCGATACTCGCACAGACTACCTTGTCTCCCTTGGCCTGGCCCTCATACAGCACCAGCACATTGGCATTCTCCCCAACGACTTGTCGGACTCGACGCCTGCCTTGAATGAACACGATTCTGCATCTCCGATGCCTCTGTTGCCGCCACTTTCGACCAGCATGCCCCCCCCTGGGTTCGCGGCGCTCTTGTTGTGCGAGCTAACTCACTTGTCAGAGGCCACTCTGGTGTACGCTGGATCCTAATGGAATCCATGATTAAAATGCTGAACAAGGACGTGATTCCCGTGCGTTCGAATATACTTGTGCTCTATCGACCATTAATCTCACCCTGAGTAGGTTGTCCCTCTGAGGGGAAGCGTGAGCGCATCAGGAGGTAAGCTCATACGTTTATACTAATCATGAACCGACTCATTCTGATCTGTTATTCAGATCTTTCCCCACTGTCATACATTGCAGGCGCTGTTATGGGTTTTTCCAATATTTTCGTACAGTGCAATGTCCCATCTCCCGAGAAGACTCTCATAGGTTCTTCCCTCCCTCCCGAATATTACCAGCCTCTCAGGCGCTTCCTTTACATGGCCTGGAGCCCCTCAGCTTGGTATGTGACTTCATTGCTGTCAATAAATCCTTATAACCTCCGATCCTAGCTTCCCAAAGAGCATTTGGGTATGATAAACGGTACCGGCTTCTCAGCAAGCGTAGGCGCCTTAATAGCCTTCGAGAGCGTAGGGGCTGTTGTATTGGGAGAGGTTAGTCGTCAGCTTTCTTCATCGTAAAACTACCATCTCCACGTGATTTTGGCTGCTCATTTTTCCACGTGTCACCCGAGTTTTGTCTTACAATGTCACTCACCTGTCCCATCATTTATCAGGTCCTCACAGCAATGGGCACAGAAGCACTCTTGGGAACTCAAGCTAATTTCGCGCCCTTCATCAGTGACGTTCGTCCACACCCTGGCCAGGTCTGTCCTGTAGTGTATACCGAGTATCGCATCTTAACCACAGTCGACCCTTGATTCAGATCGAAGCCTCGAGCACCCTGCATGATTTGCTTATCTCATCGTCCTTTGCCTCCTCAGCAGCATCCCATGCCGATCAGGTCACCATTGCGGAGGATGCGGGTGAGCTCCGACAAGATCGCTACTCACTCCGCACTGCACCCCAATGGATTGGGCCTTTGATCGAGGACGTTCTGAGCGCTGTGCGCACTGTCGAAATCGAGTGCAATTCGAGTGCGTGGTATATCCCCACTACCTCCGTACTCTGTTCTCTGAACTTTCCGTTTCAGCTACGGATAATCCTCTTTTCGATCCATCTACCTCACAAGTGCACCATGGTGGCAACTTCCAGGCGCTGGCTCTTACAACCGCTTTTGAGAAGACTCGTCTTGCCACTTACCTCCTCGCAAAAATATTATTCGCGCAGGCGACGGAAGTACTTAATCCTGCTTTCAACCGGGGCCTTTCCCCGAGCGTGGCAGCAACAGATCCCAGTTTGAACTACCATGCTAAAGCGAGTGTCCTCAATCTGTGGAGATTATTGCTGAGCTGACCTTGGAGTTCAGGGCATGGATATTGCAATGGCATCCTACGTTAGTGAATTGGGGTGGTTAGCGAGCAATGTGGCCACTCATGTACAAAGTGCGGAAATGCACAACCAATCAGTCAAGTTTGTATTCAAACTTCAGTGCTACTGTCAACCTTGACATTGACGTTGCTTCGCAGCTCGCTGGCATTGATCTCGGGAAGAGCGACGTTGAGCGCACTGGAAGTCCTGAACATGGCGAGTCCTCTGCTTCTTTCCTATCTAGAGTCGAGCTAAAGCCGTTTCATTCAGTTAATGGCCTCCTACTTATATATCCTGTGCCAAGCTCTCGACCTAAGGGCACTCCAGAAACATTACAATAACGCCCTCTCGCGCTTGCTCTCGGAGGAATTGACGACCCACCTTGCAACGCATGTTCCCAATACTCTTATGTCCTCGCTGCACGCTCAGGCCATGGCCGCCATCCTCGCTTCCCTGGACGCAACCACCACCATGGATGCTGTTCAGCGTCTGAAGACGGCAGCGTCGGCCACCACAACACCCATTCTTGATGTCATATCCTCAGCTTCCGTCTCTACGAATGGAGACCTTGTCGACGCTCTTGGCGCCTTCCGGCTGTCGTTCGCGAAGCGCGGAGCGCAGATTTTGCAGGATCTTCGTCGCTCTTTCGTTGAAGGAACCCCTCCGCCTCCAAGTGGTGCAACAGCGTATGACCCTCGAGCACCCGCCGCGCCTTTCCTCGGCCGCACCCGGCCAGTTTACGAATATGTCCGAGTCACTCTTGGAGTAAAAACACATGGATTGGAAAATATCAACAAATTCGACAGCGGTTTAGGGGCCACCGAGGGTCAGCCTGGCATTGGAAGGAACGTTTCAGTTATTTATGAGGTTTGTGAATCAACCTCGATATCCCCTTCTGCGAGTCTAACCGTCAGCGACAGGCAATCCGTGATGGAAAGATGCAGGCCACGGTAACAAGGCTCTTCAAGAGCTAGAACTGATTGTACCCCCGCAGACTGAGCTTGGGCTGCTAGACACATGAGGCATTACTTCTTACTCAGCTAGAGCCTGTATACAATATTCCAATATATAAGAGACCGACGTATGAAATCAAAGCTAGAGTGATCTCACCGCACTTCGCCCCAGATGTCGACCGATATCTCGACGGCTTTCCAAAAATAATCAGTAAGTCAGCCAACTGTTACCCAAATACCTCTTTTGCGATCTTTCACTGTTTATCGACTCGTCATCCAGATATCGTCCAAGATGCCCAAATGTCACTAGGTACGAAACCTTGACTGGGGTCGGCGCCCCGCGCTCCCCACCGCCTTGAATATAGTAGTGTAAAATAGCATTAAGAAAACTATATACGTCGCCCCAAGCTTACGGTGCCCTGAGCAATTCGCAGCTGCAGCGGGGGAGCTAGATCCGGCCGCCTAATCCCCAGGTAACTCCAGCTGTGACGTCACGCTGCTTTTAGACCATGTATTTCCATATTAGCACAGTCCCCAATATACAATATTACAGAGGGTGGTATTTGACGTGCTCGACGCCACGGGCGCGGGGGAGTGTGAGGCGCAGTGTGCACTGGCAAAGCGGAAGCCAGTGGACTGGTGTGGGAATGCGGGTGCAGGCAGGGGGATACGGCGATGAAGGGTGGGAGCGGGGCAAGCGCGGAGTGTGCGGGGAGGTGGTGGAGGGACAGGGGGAGGGGGGGGGGGGGAGGAGTGCCGTGCGTGCGGTGTGACCCGTGCTTCGAGGCACGCATGTATGCCTGTCAAACAGTGGGGTGTTAAGAAAAAATGGTGGTGCTATATAGTGGGGGCTGAGTTAAAGTCATCTTGTTTGCCGCCTGGTTCACAGAAAGGGAATATCTGGGCGCGTGGTATAAACGAAGGATCGTTTCGGATGTCTGGCACTTCAGAGTCATTCATCTGGTGAGCTGTCAGAAATAGATGGTGTTAATTCACCTTCTTCATGCCAGGTGGTGGGCTGCTCCGGAGAACTAGGGCGGAGAGAACAGAGCAGAAAGCGGTTCAGAGTTATCGAGTGCGAACTGATGAACAGGCAAGGCAGCTGATGCTGGTCAGAGAGCGAACCAGATGCCTCAGAGCCACACCAGTCACCTCCATCATCATCCTGGCCGTACGAATAGAGCTCATTGCCCTTTATTTCTTGTGTCTCCCTCGTGTCAACAGCCAGGATGTAGTTGCCCGGAAGGGTTTCTGGATCGGGGGAGAAAGAATCAGCATTACCATCACCATCCAAATTAATGCCTCCGGTATCATTTTCGATGTGATTAGTGTTCGTGAGCTCTAGGCCTTCAGCATCCCGGTGCAGGTGCCGTTTGATTGTCCGGCTTTGTTACAAGGGCAGAACGGCATTTTGCACAGGGTTCACGGGCAGCGACGTAGACCACTCCACGAAGTCATGGTGTCAAACAAGCCTAGCTATAGCTCAGAGCAGTGGGAGCGCTGAAGACGCGACGCGACACGGCCTCACGTGACTAGCTGTGGCACAGAACTCCGCTCTTGTGCCCCGCCGCGACCAGCCCAAGTCAAATTCTGACGCAGGTGCACTAAGTATAGAAGTATTGCATATAGCTACGTAGCGCCTGAAGCTCGAGCTCAGCTCGCCACTTTTCACATGTCATCATCCAGGAATAAACCTGGCGATACCCCGATGCAACTCTGGATGAAAGATGGTTTGAAAATTGGTACAAAAGTCATCAGGCGGTTTTTTGGTCTAAAACGCGGTGTCTATACTAGAATCACAGAGTTACACACTCCTTTTTAACAACCCAAGGCAACACCTCACGCTGGTGATGCAACGAACTCTCGCCATGATCGTACCTCTGAAGGGATTCGTCCTTCGCTGTACTTTCGCAAACCGCCTTCAGGAATCTTCCGTCGCAGGCTTTCCACAAATAACGCCGCTGTCCGGGCGTTGTTCAACAAAGGCAATCCGAAGTCCACAGCGTTTCTACGACCAAGGCTTGAACACCGTAGCTACAAGATGGCTTGATAGACTCACCGTCGAGCCACATAATCCTCATCCGTGGCACTCTGACCTCGTAATTTGGCCAAGTTGATTACGCACTGAATGTCAAACTCATCAAAAACTTCGCGAAGTTTTCGCTTGTCCTTAAGCGGGAAGAATATCTTTTTGCAGGACACCAGGGGAATGCTGTTCAGAGCATGTTCGACCTCCGAGGAGGAACAATACAGCTTGAACCCAAGTTCCGCTAGTGTCTTGGCAATAATTCGCATCTCGGGCTTCTTGGTGTCGCCGCCGATAAGTACACCAGAACCGTGTTTAGGTACTCTGAAACCTGTAGTGCTCAGAAGCGATGCCCAATAGGCTTCGTAGACGTCTTTGCCAAAGCTGGCAACCTCTCCAGTGCTGGCCATTTCTAAAGAGAGTTGGGCAATGACCTGCGGCAATTAGGAGGTGCACTCACCAACTCCCAGGAATGGATCGGCACCCCCAAGTCGGGTCCACGAGAATTGTGCGACCTTGATTGATGTATAATCCCGTTTCTGAGCCATAATGTCAACAGGGGCGGGGACGGCTTCATCAATGATGGCGGCAGTGGCAGTGTCAATGAAATTATGGCCAAGAACCTTCGACACGAAAGGGAAAGAGCGTGATGCCCGCAGATTACACTCGATCACCTTGAGCACGGGCTTCTCATCGCCCTCGGCAGGTTTGCGGATAACTTGCATGTTGAATGGGCCTGAAATCTCGAATGCAGCAGCCACCTTTTCGGCGATCTCTTTCAAACGCGCCATGTCGCTCTCATCAAGAGAGAACGGTGGGAGGACAAGTGTCGCATCCCCGGAGTGGACACCTGCGTTCTCGACATGTTCCGAAATCGCATGGACAAGCAGCATGCCCTTGGAGGCCACAGCATCGACATCAATCTCCTGTGCGTTGTCGATGAACTTGGTGATGACGACGGGGTGGAGAGGAGAAACAGAGGCCGCAGCGGATAGGTTGTATTCTAAGGTAGACTCTTCGTAGACTACGTTCATTGCTGCACCAGAAAGTACGTACGATGGCCGAATAAGAACAGGATATCTAGGACGAAAAGTCTGTGAGGCGGGGCGGCGTCAAGGTAATAAGTAGAGTACTCGCCCGACATCTGCTGCGAACTGCTTAGCAGCCTCTACGGTCGTGACTTCGGTCCAGTCGGGCTGATCAACGCCAATGCTATCGAGCACGGACGAAAATTTATGTCGATCCTCTGCTGTGTCGATTTTCTCCGGGTCCGTTCCCAGTACCTTCACACCGCTTTGCTTCAGACGTAGAGCAATATTCTGGGGTAATTGACCTAATGATAAAGTCAGGCACTGCCTTGGACGATCCATCAGGGTGTAGGCATACCTCCCACACTAACAATGACACCTGTGGCTCCCTCCAGCTCGTAAATATCCATAACTCGTTCCCACCCAAGTTCTTCGAAGTACATCCGGTCGGCCTCATCATAGTCGGTTGAGACAGTCTCGGGATTGTAGTTGACCATGATTGTCCTTCGTCCATGATCGGCGAGCCTACGCGCACATGTAACAGCGCACCAGTCAAACTCTACGCTGCTCCCAATACGGTAGACACCACTCCCAAGGACCATAGTGCCGTGTTCATCGAATTCAACGTCATGTGTCTGCGCATTATACGTTGTGTAGAGGTAGTTGGTGTGTGCAGGGTACTCGGCTGCCAATGTGTCAATACGTTTAACGAAGGGTGTGACACCAAGGGCTTTGCGATGTGCACGGACGGCGGCTTCGTCCGCACAGACGAGAGCAGCGATTTGCCCGTCAGAAAAGCCCTGTCGCTTGGCAGTCTTTATGAGGTCATCCGACACAGCTTCAAGTGATGCTGCGGCTTGGAGAGCACGGTGTGTCTGTACAATGTTATCGATCTTGTATAGGAACCACTAATAAAAAAGAGTCGGTATCGAGGTCAGAAGAGGTCTAGGACAAGGGACACACTTTGTCGATCTTGGTCAAATCATGTATACGATCGACATCGTAGTTCTTATTCAACATGGCATGTGCAATCGCAAACAGTCTAGTATCCGTTGGGACTGAGAGCGCAGTGTCGATGTCCTCTGGTTGTACATATGCTTCAAATCCAAGATATCGCGGGTCGACCTGGCGAATAGCTTTTTGGAGGCTCTCTTCGAAGGTGCGACCGATTGCCATGACCTCACCAACAGATTTCATGGAGGACCCTACCCGGCGATCCACTTGGGTAGAGAACTTGGCGAGATCCCACTTGGGAATCTTGGTCACAATGTAATCAAGGGATGGCTCAAAACACGCTGTTGTCGTTTTAGTCACGGCATTGGGTAGCTCAGGAAGCGTATATCCGAGTGCGATCTTAGCAGCCGTATAAGCTAGTGGGTACCCGGTTGCTTTGGAAGCTAATGCACTGCCCGGTCGGTTATGAAATGAGTATATCGAAGAAATCAAGAGTGAAAACGGACCTCGACCGACTTAATCTACAAGATGCTTTAGAAAGCCTGCAACAACCAGGCCATGCCAGTACTCACCTGGCGTTGACCTCGATGACGCAGTATTCGTGAGAGACAGGGTTTAAGGCATATTGGATATTGCATTCTCCAATGACACCCAGATGTCGAATGACCTTGATCGCGGCACTACGAAGCATGTGATATTCATCATCAGGGAGGGTTTGAGATGGTGCAACGACAATGGAATCGCCTGTGTGGGTGCCGAGGGGATCAAAATTTTCCATGTTGCAACAGATGATGGTATTCTGGGGTAAATTGTGAGTGGGATTCAGTAAAAGCTAGTGGGCTAGTGGCACACTCACATCAGCGGCGTCGCGAACGACCTCATATTCAAGTTCTTTCCAACCCTTCATGCTACGCTCGATGAGAAGTTGAGGGCTAAGACTAAGACCCTTAGCCGCAAGATCACGGAGTTCATCAGGGTTGTTGGCAAAGCCGCTACCAAGACCACCCAAGGTGAATGCAGCTCGTAAAATGACAGGGTAGGAAATGCGCTCAGCGGCTTCAAGGGCAGAAGAGACACTTGATACTGCAGTAGACTGCGCAACCGGGATATCGATCTCTGGTGGGGCGTTTCATAATGCTTGCTAAAGAAAACCAACAACTCACCTTTGAGCGCGTTGACGAATAATTCACGATCTTCTGATATTTCCAAGGTGCGAATGGGTGTGCCGAGAACATGTACACCGAGGCGCTCTAGGACGCCCATCCTGTCGAGTTCGATACCCACATTCAGTGCACTCTGGCCACCGAAGGTAAGGAGAACGCCATCAGGACGCTCCTTCTCGAGCACATAGGCTACATAGTCCGATGTTATTGGCAGGAAGTACACTTCAGACGCGAGTTGGTGTGACGTCTGCCAAGTTGCAATGTTCGGGTTGATGAGGACAGCTTCGACGCCCTCCTCTCTAAGAGCTTTCATAGCCTGGGAACCGGAGTAATCAAATTCGCCTGCCTGTCCAATGCTAAGGCCCCCGCTGCCAACGACAACCACCTTACGAACGTCCGGACGGGGGATCTTGGGAAGGACATCTGCAGATAGCTTCCGGGCAAGCTCGGAGGGTGAAGACAGAACGTGGTCGCCCTCCTTTCGTGCGTATGAACCAACCGCAGGTGCGGCGACTGCGCGACGGACCAAAGCAGGAGCCAGGAATGCTGCACGGGATGCATGGTACAGACGTACTGAAGAATGTAGTCGTGCCGTTAGTCGCCCCGCCCAAGCAGCAGAGAACAACATGGTCACTTTAACCACACGACCTCGCAAGTTCCGAGAGTAAGGTCTAACTGCTGTCTTAAAGTAGTGCTGCCCCAGCAGAAGGTTTCTGACTCGTCTAGGAAATAACGCGAATGACTAAGCAGGCGCGTCTGCGCACGGGGCTTTCCTTGAAAAGTGCAGAGATATTGACTATTACGTGTTCCGTGACGTCTGGCTGCGCACTAGATCTCGTGGTTTTGTCTCGTGTCGTTCAGCGCGTTCGATATATGAGTCTTCGAAGTGTACAATTTCCCCCAACTTGCTTATTATTGTCTTGGTAAGTGCGCATGACCATTGTAGAAGATGGGCTGACGGGCTTGGCAAGGGCCATTTACTGTAGGTATGTAAATGCTTATTGGTCTTCATGTATCATACTGTACCTCACCCGCTGATATGGATATGTATTTCCCAGGTGTCTATAGGTATATTGCAAAGAAAGGGGTGAACTGGACAGGCGTATATACTGAATTAACCGGCCATTACACCTTTGTCTGTGGTTTCCACCGTCCATCGCAGGTGTCTTATGGCTGGTTGTGAGAGAATGCAAACCAGACTGTTCAAGCAAGGCTAAGTAAGCCCTGGCTGAAAATGGCCTCACCTTAGAGTAGAACCAGTCACGACGTTTGATAGATACTGTATAGTTGAACCTGCTGTCCCAATATTTCCCACGCCTTCACACGACTTACCCCTTGTTCTTGTCCGTACCTAGTAAGGGTTTCTGTGAGCACGCTCAAATCTTTGCTAATGGCTATCCGACCTCGAAATAGACCCTTCACCTTCACTTGTATGCCCAGAGTGGAGAGGACCGATCGGACACCTGAGCCCGTCAGCCCCGGAGGGATAGTAGACAACGAGTCCTGTAGTAGATGTGTGTTGAAATATTCAGTACCATTGTCATCTGCTCACCTACCTACCTTAGCTCGGAGTCCATCACTCCAGCCAGGGCTGTCCAATGTATACGGCCTCCATTGTCTTGCTGATGCTGGACCAACTAACGAGCGCCCACCTTACTCCACTTTCACACTGATCAAACAAGCTATCCTAGGGTCCCCTAATCAAAAACTGACACTCTCCGAGATTTATTTCGCTATTTCCGATCGCTTTCCTTGGTTCCGGACCGCCCCGAAGGGTTGGCAGGTACACGCTCACCTCTCACCTACCATTGTAATGCTAAACTCACCCGTGTTTCCTTCGGATCAGAATTCCGTTCGTCATTGCCTTTCTCTAGATACCCAGTTCCACAGAGTGCCTCGACCCCCGATGGAGCGTGGCAAGGGAGGTTACTGGAAGGTATCCCTGGATAACTCGCGAGACTGTAAACGTGAGCGAAAGCGCAACAAGACGCCAAGCAAGCGCGAGAGGGACGCGCCGGGTCAACACGCCAATCCATCTGACTCTCTCCAGCTCAATGACCGTACCCGGGACTATGGCACCACCGTGCCTGTAACCTCAAACACACGTCCCCTTCTGCCGCCGCCAAACCCCTCCGGCTGGGCGCTCTATATCTCCCCTGCAGGCATGAAATACATTCCGAAGCCTCTACCGGCACGATATTTTGCTGAAGTGACATGCCGCGGAAAGGAGATTCCCTCAGGCCCCCCTATCCCACGCACCAACCCGTATAATCTCTCACCTGCATGTCACTGGGAGGAAGATGAAGTGGACGAGCTGGAAGAGGATGAACTGGATTCAGGCCCAGAGAGTGAGGAGGAGTGAATAATGTTCAGCGTGTTATTCGGATGTCTGGGTTATCTTGTATACCTGGTACTTCAACCGTGAAAGTGCATTCCCCCAAGAGCGTAAGCACAAATTAAGGGACTACCTTGCATAGACAGGCTCCTGCATACTGGCTACCACAAGCGTCACATCCTTTACGGGGGTCTGGGGGAGATAGCTGATTTCGAGCTATCCTTGTTGAGACACTTACGTAAATTGAGAGGGTGCATTCTCCTGGTACCGAATCAGTTGCCGAAATTGTGAGAAAATATAAACAAGGATTGGTTGTCAAAGTTAACGTTGGACGATGAACGGGTAGACAATCGAGGAGATGCTCACCGGCCAATCATGTGAGGTCGAGGACTTGTCAGGTTTAGAGCTGTATGTAGTTAGCTCCACATATGCTTTACTGAGTGACGTACTCAATGGCATGCCTCTGACAGCTGGCAAATGAGGAGACAGGACGGGCCTCTCGTTTGTCGGCTTTGAGTGAGCGACTCCATGTTTGCCGTGACGAGATGGAGAGTTTTGAGCTGTGCAGCTAGCGGTCCCCCAGCTTTCATAGCCTTCGGAAGTTTAAAATTGCTGGAGATGTGCTAATCTTACGTTTGTAGAGGTCTAGCAATCTCTTTGAGCAGCGGGGGAGTAAGTTAACTGCTAATACTTATAATGTCTGTGCGAGTCCAATTCGACATGTGACGGTCGCGGCCATGATAGTCACGTGACTCTCAACCTTGTGCGCAATCACTAATCTAATCTTGTCCTTCACCAGGCATTTGACAATGGCCAAAATACGATCTGGAAACGAAGATACAGTGCCTGATGCGTATCCTTACTTTTGGAAGGCTGAAGAGTCTAGTTTGAACATCGAAGAGTTTGTCAAAAAGGTGGCTGAGTATATCTACTGGAATGAATTTGCAAGCTGACGTGTATATTTGGTTTTCATGGGAAGTACAAACCGTCTATGGTTCAAGATGATGGAACGAAACCTGTCAGGCGTAGCTCTCTCGGTTATTCCATTTCGAGTGTGCTGACGATGTTTCACTATCATGGCATTATATAGTGGCTGTGGGTCCAGAACTCGAACGCGGCGAGCGAGAATGAAAATAGGACGCAAGCTGTCGAGGAGGCAACCAAAATATGTCTGTAATACTCTCTTGTGGCGTCAACAAATAATCCAAACGCAATTCAGTGGCTGAGGCTACGACCAGCGTCCAGAAAATAAATGTATGAGGGCCCTTGGCCTTCAATTATCTACTTTGTGCTCATGTTGTTGATTTGCAGGACGATGGCTCTATTTCCACACGTTCGAATAAAAAAACAGGGGCAAAGAGCAAGAAGCAGCTCAAGGAAGAGGCAAGTTCTTAGTTCCGTGGCCGTGAAGTACGACCTCATCAGTCTTAGGTCCAAGCTGAAGCTACACAGAAGCTCAAGAAGGTACACGAACGTTATGCATATAAGTCAGGCAAATGGTAAATGGCGGAACAGGGTTCTTCCCGGCGTACTGACGAACATCCTTTCTGAAGGCTTGCCTTCGTAGCCCCAAATCTGGTGGATACTGTGTGGTCACGGATAGCTAGTACGCTTATTTTCCACTTGATAATGGTTAATCCGCTAAACGAGACCAGCTTCCTTGACTACTGGTCCTTTATCGCAGACGTCGGCTTACCTTGCGAAGGTAGCTACTACGCCAGCAAACGAAACGTCAGCCCAGCGATTAATATGCATCTACACACCCGATGTTCTCCACAAACAGCAAGTCACTGAGGCAAGTGTCCCCTCTTAGATTGACATGTCTAGACATTGTATTGCACAGGTAATGCGTGTTCTCCTTCGAAATCACGGCCTAAGTTTAAGCGGCGTAAAGTCAAATCTATATACTGAGATTGGTAGAAACCTTATAGGAATCGTCTACGTACTGTTTTACTAACGTTAGTTTTTATGATAGGCTTGGACAGTAAACACTCGAGCCGCATCCAATCAACTGTATGTTTTATGTCATATTGCCGTGTCTACAGCTGACTAGCAAGAAAAGATGTGGAAAAACACTGACCTGCTCCCGGACAACCAAATAAAAGTCGGCTCATGGTCATACTTCTCTCATACCTTCACTGAATCTTCACACTGTGTCTATAGGAACTGAAAGATGGGTTTTATGCCGAACTGAAAGTCGAACAGGAGCAAAGTGTCGCAGGTCACGACGCCAAAAAGGTGCCCACTAAACCCAAGCCGGCGGAAGACGACCCTTTCGCCTCATCGGAGGATGAAGAGCCCAGAACCACCAAGACCTCTCAGGTAGAGAAATCAGCTCCCAAGAGAAAAAATAAAGGTGAAGGTGAGGGGGATGGTGGGAGACCTAAGAAAAAGGCGCGATGAGACACGAAAAACATCCGATGAATCAAGCTCGCCAGAGGGCTTGTGGTTGCGTGTTCACTGCAAGACCTAGAGGATCATATACGTTATTTGTAGGTAAGCTATACTGAGGATGCAGTATAGCATACGCCGGATCGAACAAAGAGAAAAAAGTGACAACGCCGACTATGACACTGATTCACGGGCTCATCCAGTGCTCTCTAGTTCTGTCGGTCAGGGCAGCCGTGAGTTACAGTATTCTGCCAAAACCCTCGACCCGAAGTTAGGCTTCCGATTAATGCCCCGAAATTAACTGCAACGGGAGGATCTACTACTAACCACTCCTCCAAACACGTCTTGAGCGCAGCACTCTGGCAGGCGAAGAGTTCTGCTCCCATGCATGCTGCAGTCCCAACATTCATGTTACAAAGTGAATGGCTCACACCAAACCGCCCAGAATGGTATTGCCAAGAATATTACGAGCCATACAAACGCAGATCACGTCGTCCATGTGTCGATCGATATCCATCCCCTTTGAAACCTAGAAACGACATCATTGCTGGGCACTCAGAACTTACTACTGGAGACCACGGTTATGACATGGGGAAGTTGGAGAGATGACTGCCTGTTCCAGTTTGGTCGCTTGGACGTCTGCGGTTATGTTATAGGTTTATTGCTTGATGGGAACTGGCCGGTTCATCGTGCTTATGGGCACAGTAAGTGTTGGAGCAGTTACAGAGATGAGTGACCAATGCATATATCGTTGGCCCTCCATGAGTTCGACGAACGAGGCAGATGTTAGTCTTGTTCCGTGCAAGCGCACAGGAAAACATATCCCGACTATCTTTCAAGTCCTGAAGTGATTGTACAAGATCACAGGCTTCTCTTAGTGGTAAACGTATGCGCCCACTAACAAGGAGGAAATGTTAGTATTCAATATTCAGGGCAGCCCCGGCCCCGCGCGCCCCGCAAGTTGTCGAAAGACCTATAGGGCTAGAAGCATTAGATACATGTCGTTTCTTCACCGGTCACCGGAAAAGAACTGGTCAGCGATGGTCGACCCAGAATCAACATCAAGGTACAGTGATTTGTGTGAAAGCCCCTAGCTTCCAAGGTGATCAGCCATAAAGGCTACCGAAAAGGTCGAGGACGTGTTTCTCTGCGGTGTAACTTGGGCTTACCATGCACAGAAGGTAATATGCCTGTCTGGGATAGTTCTTGTAGTACTATACTCGGCGACCCATAATGAGATGGAAACGATAAAACTGCACGCTGTGACCGCGGCTTAGACTCGAACCTAGCTAGTCCTTGATTGTTCACGATTAGAAGATAGTCGCTCTAATGTTTTCTAATAAGAAGTAGCACGCTTATAGAGACTGGTTCGAGTCTAACTGCGGCTCAGTGTGAAAATCAACGATCACGTGGCATACTAGTAGCATAATCCTGCTCAGAGCCTCAGATGGAGCACTATAGAAGCCTGACGCGCTTTCTCGCCAGTGCCAAGAATCGTTTGTTAGTGTACCCATTGCCTTCAAAGTTTCATTGGCTCTGATAGTCACTAGCGTGTCCATCGAAATAATACCGAGTGGCCTTGACCTCGAACCACAACCCCCCGAGTCCAATCCCCATCATCCATTTCTCTTCATCGATGGATACATTGGAATTCCACAGTCACATCTATACGGCGCCTATGTTGTAGCAAGTCAGCAACTTCCTCGTCTTACTTTGAACCTTGCACAAGGCCCACCTAGCATGGCCGATGATCTGGTGTATACAACGGCTTTGCTTCTTATTGCAAACCCTACACATAACACTGCCCTTAACCGCAGGAAGCAGCTCATCCGAATGCAGCCTTCGAATTTGACTGCTGATGAGGATATTAAGTTTATAGCTGCCCTTTTCGGTAGCAAAGAAGCCTCAAAGTCTTCAGTCCTGTGGCATCATCGCCGGTGGCTATTCCGACACCTGTATCCTATGTTTCCCCCGCAGACTGATCCAACACAATGCGACTCGGACTCACTAGAAGACATGCACATTCCCATCGACGTTCTCCGTTCAGAATTCACGCTTGCTGCTAGAGCCAGCGAGATTTACCCCCGTAACTACTATGCATGGCTGCATCGCTACTTGTGTGCACAATGCCTGATCTCACGCGTGAAAGGAGGCGTTTCCGGCGCTCTAGAGGTCTTATTTCAAGAAGTGGAAGACTCCCGGGAGTGGATGGAACTCCACGTCTCGGATTATACAGCTGCGCAATACTTGTTCCGCCTCCTTATTATGCTGCGAAGTTTAAGCATATCTGTTCCGCTCCCTCCACCATCCTTCCCCTCAGATTTGTTCCCTTCTTTTGCGGCCTCGATTTCCACTGCCTACGATTATTCTATGGCCTCGAATGCACTCTCCTTGGTTGCGTCATACCCCACTCACGAATCGCTATGGTTATATCTTCGCCTCTCCTGTGGTGCCTTACAGGAGCAAAATGATAGCGCAACTCGATGGATTGTCGACTTGGTCCTGACTTTAACCCAGGGCAATCATCCTAAGCATGGTCAACACGCGCTTGTCCAAAAGGTATACTCATCGTGTCGAACGGACGACATACCCACTATGCGGAAATATGCTCTTTACTTTCTTGTTTGGACTACACTTTTGGTGAAGAAGCAATACTTTTTTGATTGTTTGAGTCTCTAACATCTACGCTCTATTAGCAACGAGATGGACTTCCGGATGATGTCATTCCACATATCCTTACCGACGCCGAATCGACGGTTACCTACCTGGCTGAGTTATTCGGTTAGAGGCTTCAGCACATGAACTAGATCGCGTAAACTGAATTACACAATGCGATATTTCTATGCTGATTAATTCACAATATCGTATCCCCAGGATTCATCCACCTGCACTCTCTGTAACATCTCGCATCATTGCGTGAATGTACCATTCGCGTGTACCGTTGGCAATCCAACTTAACCCACCAGAGCCGGGCCATACCTTTTTTGATCGGGAGTGGGAAGCTCCTCATTTTGTCTGGCAGATGGATGCGGCGACAACGTGGAAAAGCTCGTACCTGTGAACCAGTTTAAAGGTTGGGACGCCGCTTCTGTGCGTGCTGTGAGAGTATGCAGTCACAATGCTCAGAAGTGGATCCAAGAGCAGAATCTTCTATGAAAGAATTTGTGGCACCATTGCTACTCGAAGACCCTTGACCAGGTTCGCCGATGTTTTTCCAGCCAGCCCACCCGCCCGTCTTAGAACTTGAAGTACTTCCGTCGCTCTGCCCATAATCTCACCTTGTCCATCAGTTTTGCGCGCTTCCTCCAAACTTGTCATGGCGCGCTCTACAGACTCTTTACAATGTCTCACGCTTGGGTGGTCAACGCGCTTATGAGGGTGACTGCATCATCGAGTGTAGAATGTTAGCGAAAACAGGGAAAACTTCGGTTGCCCAACGTGTGTACGTGCATGTACGTGCACCAACTCCATGGCCAGGGTGACACATTCTTCGCTGCAGTGATTAAGTACAACATCGCGGGGTCGTACCAGACCGGTGGGAGTGATCGCACCGATGGTGTCGCACGTGAGCCAGGATCTATGCAGGTTCATGCGACATGCCATGTAATCCTACATCATGATGTTAGGTTGCATCATCACTGACTTTAACCCTGCCTGGCCAACGATTCCGCATAGCCCGACCAACTATAAGTATCAAATGATGGGTCTTCCAATACATCGGATTACTTTGTTGACGGTGGCAGAATGTCCATCATCTCGTCGTGTACCATTGCTGGCCGCCCCCGAACAAAACCTGTCACAAAACGGCGGGACTCGGGAGCTGTCAGAACTGAAGATTGTGCCACTCACTGATCACAACGTACCAGGGACCACCACCCTCTACTTCCCGAATCTTTCATCATTGCACATATCCTTCCATTTCACCCATCCTGGATCGCGATGCATTCCCGTAGTCTGTCAGGCGCGTATTCAGTTGCACCACCTACGAGTTTCTACGCTTCACTCACACGGCCGCGAGCTGCCACATAGGAGCTGAGAGGGCGACAGCTAAGCAACACAGCACTGTACCATCTGCGCCAGTAGATCCGATTCAAGAGGAAGGGGAGATGAGTAGGCGTCATCAACAAGACGCCGAGCGGTGAGAACATGCATGAGCAAGTCTCTCGGGAGACGGACTCAGCGCCAGGCGGAATGAATGCGAGCACCGCGAAGAGAAGGGAAAGCCAATGTGCATTGATCTATCCATCGCAGGAACTCATATACTACCAGCATCGACGCGAGTAGGCGGTAAAGAATGATAACTTTGTGTAAGGCGCACAGGATAATGCCGGACCGGGACCTGACATGAGTACTCGCCATGATGAGCAAGTGAAAACTGGGCTAGGAATGCTATGGCAGCCTCATGCATATCCCGTTGCAGTAGGGCTTGTGGTCACGCGTCTTCATCCTCCAGGACTTTGCCAAGTGTATCCTCGGAGATGTGAGAATTGACGGTTTGGGTGCTGGTACCCTACTTTTGCTGCTTGCGGTGGTTGTCCGAGTCGTTCGGATGATGATGTGATATTATTGCCTGCTGCCCAGTCACCACGGTATACTCAAGTTTAGCTAGCCTATTAGAAAGGTCATGGTTGCCGGCCAGAGTCGGTCCGAGGACGAGCAGGACGTGAGACTGGACCCAGTGGCAATCCCACGAGAAATATCGTCATACATATTTAATAGATTGAAGTCCGACACAGGCGTGCCGCACTCTGTCACATTTCTAGTACGTATACCGACGGACCGTACGAGCTACTTACTATTTGGCCGAGACGAGAGGAATAACTGGTAACGTGACGTTTGGTACATGGCAGCTAACACGCCGACATCGGCGAGTACGGTTTTCTTTCGTTTGATTTGTTTGTATTACTGATCCTACTAGTTGATGCATGATGTCTCATAGTCGGACGTGGCGATCATGCCAGGCCGTTCATGTTACTGTAAAGAAGCCAGCTGAACACCAGTACGTGAGTGACTTGTAAAGTACTATCTCCAATGTAACTACAACCATTGACAGCAAGGCTCAGCTTCCTTTCCTCTTCCTTAATTAATTGATCTGATCTTAGGATGACTAATCTCCTCAAATGAACCAGGGTTTCGCGGAACTACTAGTCTCTGGCACACTGACCAGCCTGAGTCCTGCTTGCTGTGTACGGTGGTATCAATCGTATCAACTATGCTTTTAAACCAAACCCATATCGAGAAGTCAGGCTCAGTCTCACACCCCGAGGCTCTCAGAGACGGTCTCAGCCGGAGCCCACGCCCTCAATTATCTGCACTGATAAGCAGGACTGATTACAAAACGCATCGCAAGGGCTTTGGTTTGGTATCTGCTATCGATCAGATAGCCGCCATCGCCACTTCAAGTTATGTAGGCCAATGGATCACACTCGGCGAAGGATAATTGGAATCTATGAAAACCTTGCGAACGTCTTCTGCCTTACGATAAATGACGTGATCAAGCTACCTCACATGTTGCTTGACATTCACCTTTCTATATAAATACCTTTCATGCTGGTGGGTTTTGTTACAGCAGGCTCCCCCCCAAGGACTTAGCCTACTTCAAATGTCGTCTCAAACTTCAACCCAAACACTGACACCAACCCCAATGACGGCGCCCATTGAATCCAGTCATGGGTATCTCGAAAAGGCTGTGGATGGCGAGCCCAGCTCCCAGCCGCTCGAGTCGTTAAAGGGTTTTCGGAAAGCTTTCATGCTTTTTTTTCTTTGCTCTGCCCAGTTCTTTGACATATTCAATGCCGTCAGCACAATAATCGCCCTTCCAGAGGTGTGCCCTGACACCTCGTCGTCGTAGTACACGGGGCATCTTACTAACTAACATGCACCCTCGCAGATTTCTAAAGATCTCCACTTCTTTCCAGGCGCACTTCAATGGGTGGTGTCAGCATACACACTCACCTTCGCGACCTTCCTACTATTTGCAGGTCGATTATCGGACATATACTATCCCAAGCTCGTATTCTCTCTCGGCTATTTCGCTGTGGGCGTCTTCAGCATTCTCTGTGCTGTTAGCGTGCATCCCATCATGCTTCTCGTTTTCCGTGCAATGCAAGGAATTGGTATGCACACCCGGGTGTTCAGTGTGATATCATTTCTCTGATTCTTTTGCCGACAGGAGCTGCAATGACTTTCCCCTCAGCGTTAGCCATGATTATGCAGCATTTTCCCGATTCAAAAGAGCAAGGTAGTGCTCTCGCCATTTTCGGTGCCTTTGGTGCTGTAGGAAATGTCACTGGTTTCATTCTGGTGTGCATATTTCTGTTCTGCATAATTATGTGTATACAGTTTGATTCATCTGTGATTAGGGTGGAGTTCTTACGGCTCGTGTCAGCTGGCGTTGGAGTGAGTCCTCAGACTTTCGACATAGTATATCGTCTTTACATGCATGCAATTTCTCAGTCTTTTACCTTGTGGCCATCATTATTATACCCTTTTCAATTCTGTCCTTCATTTTCCTTCCAAATAGCTCTGTCTCTGCCAAGGCCAGACAACGCAGACTTGACTGGCAAGGTGTAGTAGCTCTTGCTGGAGGGTTGATCCTTTTCGTGTATGCTTTATCGGATGGGAATAATGTCGGTTCGTTCCTCAACCTTTTTTCTAAGAACCTCGAAACTCACCGACAGGTCACCGTCAGGTTGGAAGAAACCGCAGATTTTTGTTTCCCTTGTTTTTTCCGTCATCTTCGTGGTTTCGTTCTTTTTAATTGAGAGGTCTGTCAAAGATCCCGCAGTACCTCCAAGAATATGGTCGAACCAGAACTTTCTGCCGTTGTTTTTGTATTCTTGGAGGTAAATTTGATCATCTTGCTTCGTTGTATTTTGCTCACCAGTTTCTCCTCAGTATATACTGGTCTTTAAATGCTAGCGAACTTCAACTCATCCAAATATTCCAGGTATGTCGCCAACGATATCTTTGGTTGGATCGAAATTATAACTTTTACATAAGGACCTCTGGGGTTGGTCTGCTCTTAGTGCCGCACTGCACTGCATCCCCATCGGTGAGTATTCGACGTTAAGCCGTTTATATCATATAAATACAACTCTATATAGGCGTAGCTGGTGGCGTTGTCTCGTATCTGACAGGCGCCTTTGCACTACATGTTCCCCGGCGAGTACTTCTTATCGGTGGCCAGGTCTGTAATCTTCCAAATGATACTTTCCTTCTGTCCTTAGTTTCCTTTCGCACCATAGCTCGGAATGTTGGTGGGAACACTTTTGTTCGCACTTGCGGACTCGCCCGCAAAGTATTGGTCGCATATTTTCCCTGGTATGATTATCGGCTTGGTGGGTCTTGCGATGGCGTATGTTGCTGCAAACATTTTCATCATGGCTGGCTCCCGAAAGGGCGAAGAGGTGTGTCATTGGTAGATAATTGCTTTGTATTCTGCTCACTTCAGTGGGCGATGTTACAGGGTGTTGTCGGTGCCATGATGAATACTGCCTTTCAGCTGGGTGCTACGGTCGGTCTCGCTGGTCAGTAGATCCTTGTCCAATGAATCTGCTGCTCACCTGACCTCTACTACGGTAGTCATCACAGCCATCACGCTGGGGGTCAACAGAAAGCAGCCTAGTGATACACTTTCACAGTTCAAGGGTTATCAGGCATCGTTTTGGTCATTACTCGGCATGCATGGAAGCGTGATCATAATGTCTCTCATATTCGTGAAATAGGTCCAGGCTCATCTTCGTTTTTTCCTCATGACTCAAGATTCTTCGAATCTCAACTGGCCACTGGCATTCTGTAGAGTCTATAGATGATATCGTCACCAATCCATCCATTGCTGTAGCGATATAATTTTAGAGAGTCTGACAGTGGTGTATTACTAATCTTAGACTCTGTTCGGACTGAAATGGCTGTGAGTCATGAAGCGCAGGTGAAAACTAGAGTACACTGGAGACATAGAAATTTTTGATGATTTTCAGTTTATAACTTCACTGTTTTTGAAGGATTTCTGGAAGCAAAATCTACAAGCTTTCTACTGGTTTCATAACTTGGGAAATTTCAGAATTTCCAGTTATTTTCAAAAGTCAGGAAATTTTACCATGTCTCTACCAGTGGGAGCTCAATGATGAAGTTGACCCTTATGTAACATGTCCCAGGGGGATACTGGGATGGGGAGTGGAACTAGTTCTCTGATAGGTGGGTGCCACTGTGCCTTGGTCTGGAGGCAGAGGTCACATGTCTTCACATACTGACCAATGTATCAAGACGTCTGCAGCCACCAGTAGTTCCGAGCCACAACTCAGTTTCTTCCGCCTGCAGGTGTGCCCCACTACCAAGGTGTCACTGTAAGGGCAACCCTCATTAGTAGTGGAGATCACATAGTCATGCAACTGACTGTTACAACCATGTTATTCCAACTTCCAACACTCAAGTTCCGCCTCCTTTCTGACATTCTGATACTTCTGACAATCTGGCCCCTTGTTATATCCTTTCCCCATTCGACTCTATTACTCAGACCTGCCAGACTTGACTTGCGGCACAGCAAGACCATATGTCTGACCCCTCTGGAGCCCCGTTGTCCCGTCATGTCAAATATGCTTTCCATCCCCTTGTTATTTTGCCCATTGTTCTTGACCCTACCCCACACCCCCTTTGTAGTTCTTTGTTCCTGATTAGTTACTTGCCCTGTATATCTTATCCAACTTCTGCTTTCCTCGGAACATGCTTAGTAGTACAACATTACATGTTGCTTCAGCTCTTTGTATAAAACCCCACATGTATGCTCTTGATTCTGCAATCAAATAATCACCTTCAATATGTGATTCCCTTCTCTCTATCTCCTGTTCTTAGCACAGCGAGTATTGTAAGACCTCTGCCTCTCTGCCTTCCACCCTCTGACTTAATTTCCAACCTTGAATTACCTCGATACTTTCTGACTTCTGACTTCTGATCTAAAATACTTAGGATGACAGTTCATTGGGGGTGCAACACATAAGTTGAAGCCGCTGTCCTTTTCTATTTTGACCTCTGGGATTTACGATATGTAACACTGACAGAGGGAGAATCTAAAGAATATACATAAATAAGGAAATACACAATAAGAAGGGATCTCAGGGAATCCATAGAAAAAAGTCTAAGGATGCCTACCGCCAGCAAACCCATAATATATCACCCTTGACCACAGCCAGGGCCATAGCTTGGCACTCACCAACAACCCTGCCCCTGTCAGGGGAACCCCCTTCTGAGCCTGGAACAGATGCCAAGGGCGAAGCCAAGATCCTGAGCCTTCAGCTTCAGCAATGATCCTGGAGTGGTGTCAGATGCATGCAGGGTCACATGTGTTAGGCGGTCACTGTGGAGGTTTGGCCTTATGTCAGAAGCGGAGTGGTCCCTGACTTTGATCAGGGGTGCAGGGTATATAGGTAGCATGCTGGCAGTAGGGGCCTACAGCTTTTCCTCTTTGGATCCTCCTCTGCTAGGTGATACATATGTCATGTAGATAGTCTTTTATTCATATCTTTGTTGGTAACAGGCTACCAATGGGTGGCTGCTTCAGTGCATGCAGTCTACATCCATTGGTGCTGGACCATCCTTTGGGGGCAGTGGGGCAGGGGTTGGCTGGGGCTGCCAAAACAGGGCCTCAGCATTGAATGTCAGGACAATGGCTGCCTCTGGGAACATGCCGCTGGTGTGGGTGGGTTTGTCAGCACCTCAGCCCATTGTGAGGAATGCCACCTTCGCATCTTGGTTTTGGGCCACCTTTCAAGTGGCCTTGTACCATCCCTCAGGGTCATCAAAATCTGGGGCACCATCTCCAAGCAATGCCACTTTGTTTTTCAAGCTCAGGTCTAATCCTTGGTGGAATTTGATGACCTTCATCTTGTCATCATCGTATTCTGCTCTTGGCACACAGAACTCAGTTTGTGAAGCATGCAGCCCTGCTGGATGTGAGAAATGACAGGGCCCAATGAATGTGAGCTTGCTTCAAAGTGACCATGTCTCCACTGACTACAAAGTACAGGGTGAGGGGTTTCAGGAAGGCTCAGCCCTGATCTCCATCACCATTGAAATCTGTGGGTGTCACCGGCTTGACCTTGCTCTATTTGGGCTCCATTGCCATCCTCTTGGCTTCTTTTTCCATTGAACCCCCTTAACCCCTTGGATTGTGCCTCTTCTTTTCTCAGCTCTTCAGCTGCCGATCTCACATCTAGTTTTGCCATGATAAGGGGTAGTGTGTTCACTATTTCATCATTCTTGGCTCAGCTGGTCAGAGCTCCTCTTTGATATTCCAGATCTATTCAGACTGATCCATCATCATGAAATTCAGGCATTACTCAGGGATTGATCTGGGGCCAAAGAAATGACAGCAAAGGAAGGAGCATCAGGCATGGTATGCTCAGAGGGAGTTCCAAAATCCAACTTGAAGTCACTGATGCTGAAGTTACCCATGGTGATACTGCATGGTCAGACCACTGGTCCTTAGGGAAGAGCTTTTTCTGCTGTAAGGGCAACTCTCCCTAGACAGCAGAAGTCATATGGTCTGGCAGAGGAGGATGCCACAAATCTGGCCACTATGCTCAGGAATGCCATCACACCTTTGATATTTGGACTATGACCCTTGAAGAGAAGTGAGATAATTGCTGATCTCCTTGCCTTGGTTGATGTGAGCTGATCAGGCCCTGAGATGAGAGGGGAACCTGCAGCTCAGGAAGCAGCAGAGGATGTGGATGAACCGACATCAGGTTTTGTAGATTGCAGTGGGTGAAAAGTCTTCCCCCACTGCCTGTATATAACCGATTTTCTTGTCTTGGAGTTGAGAATGAAACACCTCGTTCACCTCACCCTCACTGGAAAACTTGGTTGAAGCCAGACATAAACCCACCCCTATCTCCCAAACATGTACACCCTGCCTCTGAGCCTTCGAATGGAGAATGCTGAGACAGTGCGTGATTAGTTCCGTCAATGCTGTGAAATCCCTGTTATTAAAGTGGAGATCCAGAACACTGACACAGGGGAAGTCAAATCTGGACCTGCCCTGATTGACTGCGGGGCCACTGGGATGTTCATGGATCATGCATATGTGAAAGCCAATAGCTCGGCTTTGGGTGCAAAAAAATAGTCAGCGGCCCTCTGGCCTCTGCGCATACTGAGGGTCACATTGACTCACCTTGCACATTAGGGGAGGTAAGAATCAATGCTTCTGCTCTCTGTTCTCCGAATTCTCTTCGGTTTTTTTCTGACCCTCGGACTGATTATTCCCTTTCGGCTTATCTTTGCCTTTGCCTTGGTTATTACCGGCATTAGCGTTGGAATTGCCTGAACCTTGACCTTGTCGTCAGTCATTGTTCTTGGAGCCTCAGTTTTGGTTGGCTGACCTGTCATTCTTGGCCTTGGGTTTGGGAGCGGAATGAGTCTTGTGAGAGAGTTCACCGCAACGTTCCCAATACCTCTGGTTGATTTTTTCAATGAGGTCTCAGAGGTCGTCAAGGGTTCAGGGTTTGTTGAAATGCACTATCTTGTCTTTGATTCGCTTCGGCAAAGCCAAATAGGCTCAGCGATGTAAGGCCAAATTGGTACACTGGAGGACGGATGCAAGCCGGTAGAATTCCACAAAAAACCGAGTTGCCTTGTGGTTGTCCTTCATGACCGAATTCTTGAGCTCAATTTTGGCATCTGCAACCTGATCCTAGGAGCCGAAATTCAGATAGAGCTCTTCAGTGAATGCCGTATAATCTGAAGCCCATGTGGGTTTTTCCGCAGGGTCATCTGCAAGGTAGGGCTCAAAATAATCCAGGGCTGTTCCCTTGAGGAAGGACAAAACATAGTTCACTTTCGTAGAACCATCTCAGAATGCTTGGGGTTTGGCATGGAAATTCAATGCGCACTGGAGAAGAAATCCTTGGAGTTTCTTCTGGTCCGAGCCATCAAACTGGTCGGGTTCCCAGAGTTTCACCTTGGAGTCATTCTGGTCTCCACCACCACCAAGTCCATTGTCAGTGAGCTTTTCCAAAGCCTTGAGTAGTCGCCCAACCTGTTCCTTGCTGTTTGCTGCTGCATTCAGGTTGGGATTAGGTCTCAGGCCTGCTACATTGGGATCGGTATTATGCTCGGAATTGGAATCATCGCCACCTCCACCACCATCACCAGGGTCACTAGGTTCCGGGGGTTCAGCGCTTGGTTCCTCAGGAACTTTGCTGACACACCCTCGGCCAGAACCGATAACTCAGCACAGGTTGAACTGACAGGGGGTTGGAATACCAGTGATGGAATGGGGGATTTTCCAGGATGCTCAGCACCTCGTGCATGCCAAGCTTCAATTTCAGCATTATGTGGCTGCCTTTGGCATGGGTGTATGAACAGGTGATTGGCATTCTGAACAATGAGTGTAGGAGTTCAGATATACTGTTAAGACTGTGTGTCATACTGTAGTTTGGCTTTACCAAAGCCAAACTCGGGTCTCGGGGCAGAGGGCTTGGCTTCAACCTCATGGGTTGCACTCACTCAGTGTTCCGCCCTAATTTCGGGAATGGTCTCGGCTATAAGCCGAGAATTGGATTTGATATCAAGTGGAGGGGTCTAGTGTACAAGAGGCTAATTCAATAGCTGAACTGAGGAAGTACAATACATGGACTGGGGGCCTATATAGTAAAGTAGCGTGCAGGGTCGAGAGGGATCAATGATCAGAACAACAGACAGGGGAACAAAGGGTCGGGCATACAGGGAACTAACTAGGAAAGGAAGTCAGGGGTGATGGAAGGTGCAAAGAGAAACCTGAAGGGAGCCGAGTGAAATCCGAGGTTCCTGAGCGAGTACTGAAGCCGAGGCTTCGGTACTGGACTCAGGAATGGATTGTAACATCTTGGGTGCACATCCAGGTGCTCCATGATTTCGAGAACATGGAGTCCTTATGGTACGTGTTTCGCAGGACCTTAGATAGGTCTACACCTTGTTCGACACTCTGGCACAGTGGTGTGCCGTTGTTCCCTGCGGTGATGACTTGGACGTCATCGTCGTCGTCATCGGGCGATGCGGCACTGTTCTTGGGCTTTTTAGAGCCTTCGTTCATGGCGGCGGACTCAAGCATCTGCACCTCTGTTTTTTCTGTGAGGTGGTTAGACCGTCTCATTGCTGCTGTTTGCAGCTCAATGTATTGGTCGGTGGGCAGTAGCTCACCTTTGGGGTCTAAGCATGCATCTGCATTCACGAAGACGTATTCTGTGTGACTGTTGTCACTCGTGCCGCTCTCGTAGTAGCACAACAGGCAGTCTGCTACCTTGTTTTCCACGCTGTCAACATGAATGGTGTTGAAGTTGAAACAGGACAAAAACTCCCACCATCTGACCTGATGGTCAGATAGGCTCTTTTGGGTTTCAAAGTAGTCGAGACCCTTGTGATCCGTGATGAGGTCACCGTGAACCTTCATCCTAGAAGCTTGTCCTCCCATTTCGTGAGAGCCTCGAGCACGGCGATTGTCTCATGCTCATGAGTCCTGTAGTGTTTCTGAGCAACGCTAAACTTCTTTGACAAGAAGCCGGCTGGCCAACAGGTTTTCCAGTTGGGGCCTTGGACTGCACCGATGCCAGCTTTTGATCCATCAGTGATAACCCAGATGGCTTCTGGGCTCCATGCATCGATTGGACGCAGGATCGGGGCCTTGCAGGCCAACACCTTGATGCTTTGCCAGCATTTGTCAAGAAGTGGGGTCCATTCGAATGGATGGTTGTTACGCATGCAGCCTGACAAGGGGGTTGTGTATGTGCTACCATCTGGCATGGAATGTACAGGTATTGTACCAGCCCGAGGAAGCACTGGACATTGTTGAACGTCCGCAGCCTTTGCCATTCACGAATGTGCTGCATTTTGTCCTCAGCAGCATGTACACCTTGGCCATTGATGATGTGGCCAAGGCACTCCATTCGTATGGAATAGAGATCAACCTTTGTCTTGCTTAGGAAAAGGTGGTTCTTCCTCAGTCTGTCAAAGGCTATGTAGAGGTGCTCCTTGTGCTCCTGTATCGAGAGCGAGAATATGAATATGTCATCCATGTATACAGGGATGAAGCGACCTATGCAGTTGTGGAAGATTGCCGTCATCAGCCGTTGGAACATCGATGGCGCATTGCAATCTCCCATTTGTATCACTTGCCTCCTGAAGGTGCCAAGGATTGTAGCAAAGGCAGTCTTTGCTACGTGATCCAGATGAATCCTAATCTGATCATATGCTTTGGACATATCGAGCTTATTGTGATATCAACAGCGAGCCATGTCGCTGTGGATGATATCTTGATCTGGGAAGGGCATAACGTCCTTCATGGTGTTCTTGTTCTGCTGTCACAGATCAAAGACAGTCCGCAGAGTACCATTCTTCTTTGGCATGCATAGCATGGGTACTGCCTGTTGTGTGACTGCTGGCATCCACCACTTTGCAGTGGTGTATCTCTCTATCTTTGTGGACAATTCCTCACAGAAGTTTTTGGGGCATTTCGGTAGGCGATACTGCATGTGTTTGTTGGGATTAATGAGATTGATCTCATGATTGATCTCCCACAATGGCAGGAGTTCTAAGGGGATTCCACTGACTAGGTAAGTGATCTTCTCCATACATTCCTCGCAGAGGCGAGGGATGTCATCATCTGTGAGGATGACAGTGGCTGTCTTGGACACCATTAGGCACTGTGTGCATCTGTTATGTCCCACAGCATGCAGGACTGCCTTCCTTTTTCCCATTGCTGTGACGGTGAGAGCGCCTTTCCCTACGATTGTAGGGAGAGTTCGAGGATGAGTCATTATGTGACTCGTCCTCCTGGATTCAATGAGCCAGGTTAGGCTTTGGTTCCGGGGTAATCCTGTTTACCCTTGGTCCCTTGCCTTCGCTCGGTGTTTCCTTATCATTGAACATTACTTTGCCCATGGGGATTATCTCATTCCCTATGCAGATTGTCCCTGGATTTGAGAAGTCCAGGGTGATGCCAAATCTCCTCAGGAATGGTTTCCCCAAGATCACATCGTAATATTTGATGTTGGCTACGTCGAAGTACTCGTTGTAGGTTTCACGACCAAATTTAATGGTTGTGTTTGTCCCATAATTGATTGTGGAGCGACTGCCTATGCAAGCTAATTGCAGTGCAATTGGCTGGTCCCGGGCAAATGTTTTCATCCCTGTGGTGCGTATGAACTCAGGGGATAGCAGTACCCCTTTGCTCCTGCTATCAAGCTAGCAGTGAACCTTACCCCGAGAGGGTATGGTTTTTGTTTCATGGCTACATTGGCCACGTCCGGTGCTTGCTTTGATGGTGATACACTGGTTTGGCCACCTTGTCTGGCATGGCCGATGTGCATGCGGCCATTACTTTTGTGGCAGCTTCATCCTTCAGGGCGATTCTGATCGTGCTGGATCTGTAGGTGGTTATGTCATCTTCCGCCTCTTTGTCCCATTCATAGTATTGGGACTGTTTGGGTTCCCACTCATCAGTGGGTGCATCTCTGTTGTCCAGAGACTCAATGGGTTGGGGATCACCTTCCCCCTCTTCATTGATCTGCTGAAGAGAATTTTACTTGCGATCCACATCCAGATCCTCTGCATCATTATTGTGCCTTGCAGCCACTGTCCATATGCTGGACCTGAGTTGGGGGCATTCAGCCTTCTTGTGGCCAGTTTGGCCGCATTCAAAGCACATAGTACTGCTTTGATTACTGCCAGGTCTATTGTTATGTCAATTTGTCTTTCGGTGGTGGGACCGGCTTCAGCGATGTCCCTGGCACTTGAGGCTGTTTAGCCTTGGGTGGTCATCCAGCTTGGGCTGGGCATGGGGGTGGAGGTTGTTATGACGCCCCACTCCTTGGGAACAGGATAGGCCTGCTCAGGCCTGTCTGTGTTACTGGCTTGTTTGCTGCAAGCCGGGCCACGCTGTTACGACTGTTCATTTCTGACTTCCTACCTTCAGTTCCACAACACATTCCACCCCCCCGATATTTCCGACATCCCGCCCTTGTTCATTTCCCTTGTTCTTTTGACTCTATTACTCGGACCCACTGGACCCACCTCACCGTTCATCAAGACCATGTGTCCGGCCCTCCTTGTGTTTCGTTGCCAGATATGTTTTCCCGACCCCTTGTTCTTTGCCATTGTTCTACCTTACCCTGAACCCCCTTGTAGTCCCATTATTCCCAATTAGTTAGTTCCCACGCATTGTCTACTCGACTTCCGCTTTCCCCGGAATTTGCTTAGTACTACCCCATTACCTGTTGTCTCAGCTCTTTGTATAAAAGCCTGTCATGTATGTCTGTTATTCTGCAACCAGATAATCACCTTCGATACTTGATTTCCTTCGCTCCATCTCCTGTTCTTAGCACAGCGAGTCTAGCAAGACCTCAGTCTCTCCGCCTTCCATCTTCTGCCTTCCGTCTTCTGCCTTCCGTCTTCTGCCTTCCGTCTTCCGCCTTCCGTCTTCTGCCTTCCGCCTTCCGCCTTCCGCCTCAGTTCCGACTCAAGTTCCGACCAACCTCTAGTTCAGTACTTTTCGACTTCCGACTCATTTCCAAAATACTTAGGATGATAGTTCATTGGGGGCGCAACCTATAAGTTGAAGCCGCTGTCCTTTCCAGTTCCGGCTTAGTGGAAATCTCGATACGTAACAGTATTATCTGATTCCCACCCGATAACTATCACTATGCCTCCTCGTACCACAGCTGCTTCAGCTCGAGCAGGAGCTGTCGAAGCTCTCTCTTATTTTGGCAGTCTTAGATCCGCAGCACCAAGGCACGCGGAACCCTCCGGCAGCTCTCGTGCTGACGATGAGCTCTCCGATGCTATTCCGCAGTGATTCGAAGAAGTTCCCGAGGCTAATCCCGACGACAATCCATGACTATGACAGAAACTCGACGAGTAGCAGCGGCGAACAAACAGCAGCATCATTCTGACGCCCAGCTCCACCACCAGGACCACCTCCAGGCGGCCCTCATGGTGGCCCACCCGGCGGTCCCCCAGGCGGTCCTCCCGGCGGTCCTCCACCTCCAATTCCACCTCAGATTCCCGCCAACCCAGTTCCGCCCGCACCAGTTCCGGATATTGCACAAGCCATCGCCATGCTAGCCGGACAACTTCAGCGCCCGGCCCAAGCACCACCATGCCCCAAGACAAAGGTCCGCAAACCAGATCAATTCGACGGTTCCGACCCCAAGAAGCTCCAGCCATTTCTGGTCCAGCTTCAACTCAACTTCTGTGATCGTCCTGACGCCTTTCCCGACGACTAACGAAAGGTCAATTACGCCCTTTCCTATCTCTGAGGCACGGCTCTCGACTATTTTGAACCCGCCCTCATGGATCCGTTTGCTCTCGTGGACTGGTCCAACGATTACCACAACTTTGTTTCCGAACTCCGCAGCAACTTCGGGCCATTTGACATGGAAGCCGATGCGGAAAATGAACTCGATAAGCTTCGTATGAAAGACACTCATAAGATAGCTAAATATATCGTCACATTCCAGCAGCTCGCTCCTCGAGTCCAATGGGGAGAAGCCCCACTCTGACGCCAATTCTACATGGGCTTGCCATCCCGGATCAAGGATGAAATTGCCCGCGTTGGAAAACCCGCCACCCTTACCGACCTTCGCAATTTAGCCCAATCCATCGATTCGTGCTACTGGGAAAGACATTCCGAGATCGCTCGCGAAACTTCTGCCCAGAGCAAGAACGACAAGTCTTCCGACAAGAAGTCTGACAAAGACAAGAAGAAGACTAATTCCGGAAACAACAACTCCAGAAACAACAACAACAACTCCACCCCTCGCAATAACCAGGCCTCTGGTTCCAACACCAACACCCGGAAGAGCACTCCGGACCTTTCTGACAAACTTGGGAAGGACAGAAAACTAACCCCTGTAGAACACCAGCATCGCATGGACAACAACCTTTGCCTTTTCTGCAGCAAAGGCGGTCATGTCGCTCGCGATTGCACCCGAGCTTCCGCTTCCGCTGCTAAGGCCAAGGGCCGTGCGGTGAAGACGGAAGAGAAATCCGAAGCGGCTCCCGCTACGGATGCATAAAAATAGTCAGCAGTCCTCCAGCCTCCGCATGAGCTGAGGGCTGTGTTGACCCCATTCGTGCGACAAACGAGGTTAAACTCAATGCATCCGCTCTTTCGTCCTCCGACTCCCTCTCTGTTCCGCTCACTTCCGACACAATTTCCACACCCCCGTTCACAGCATTGATCGACTCCGGTTTGACTCACTGTTTCCTCGATTCTGACTTTGTTTTGAAACATAAACTTCCGACCCGCAACATTCCGACAATTCCGCTCCGCCTTTTCGACGGGTCGTCTAACATGGCAATTTCCCAAGTCGTGGACCTGTCTATCCGTTTCGCTACTGGGGACAACCATGAAGTTATGTTTTACATTACTCCGCTAGATGCTAGCTGTTCCGTTGTACTAGGACACAATTGGCTCACCCGATATAATCCGTCGATTAACTGGGCATTGGGTCAAATACAGTTCTGTACCCCGGATCAACTTCCGTCTATTCTGACTTCGTCCACAAAGAAGGCTCAGGCCTCTTCTGCAACTCCGCTGGTGGATTCAGTTCCACACTCCGGTCCCGCTTTAGCACCTCCGTCCCTTGAAGCTCCTCGAATTGCGCTCATTTCCGCCACCGCTTTCCGCGTATTGCAACGGCAAGAAGACACGACCGTTTTCCAGCTTCACCTTTCCGACTCGGCTTCAGTCAAGGCTCGTTCCGCCTCGACTTCTGCTCCGGTCAACATGAGCTCAGTTCCGGATGAATATCGTGACTTCCCGGACATGTTCAATAAGGCCAAAGCCGATAAACCTGCTGAACATCGACCTTACGATCTGAAGATAGATTTGGAAGAAGGAGCATCTCCGCCCCTTGGACTGATCTACTCTCTTTCGCAAAGTGAACTCCAAACTCTCCGAGAGTTTGTCGATGAACATCTCAACATGGGCTTTATCCGCCCTTCGCTGTCTCTGCACGGCGCTCCGGTCCTTTTCGTCAAGAAGAAGGACGGATCTCTCCGCCTCTGCGTCGATTTCCGTGGACTCAACGCCCTCACTAAGAAGGACAAATATCTGCTTCCGTGTATTTCCGACCTACTCGACACTCCCCGCAGGGTGAAGATCTACACCAAAATTGACCTCTGGCATGCTTATCACCTTGTCCGCATCCGGGAAGGTGACGAGTGGAAAACCACTTTCCGCACCTGCTACGGTGCTTTTGAGTGGGTCGTCATGCCTTTCGGTCTAACCAATGCTCCCGCCGCTTTTCAGCGATTCATGAACGACATATTTTCCGACCTTCTCGACGTATGCGTCCTCGTCTACATTGACGACATCCTCATCTATTCCGACTCACCGGAAAAACATCGGGAACATGTCTGTGAAGTACTCCGCCGTCTCCGCAAACACCATCTCTACGCAAAAGCAGAGAAATGCGAATGGCATCGTGACACGGTCGAATACCTCGGCTACATCCTCTCTCCAACAGGTCTTACCATGGCAGAGGACAAGGTCAAGGCAATTCAAGAATGGCCGGAACCCCGACGTGTTAAGGATGTACAGTCTTTCCTTGGCTTCGCCAACTTTTACCGGCGTTTCATTTACAATTTTTCTGACATTACTGTTCCGCTCATGCATCTCACCAGGAAGGGTGCCCCATGGAATTTCACCCCGGAATGCTGTTCTGCATTTGAAGCCCTCAAATCGGCCTTCACTACGGCTCCTATACTCGGTTTCTGGATTCCAGATGCCCAACTTGTACTCGAAACCGACGCTTCTGACTACGCGCTAGCCGCCATTCTTTCCATCATTTCCCCCGACGACGGAGAAATTCATCTGATCGCCTTTCATTCCCGCACCTTTTCCGCCCCAGAACTCAACTACGACGTCCACGATAAGGAACTACTTGCGATTTTGGAAGCCTTCAAAATCTGGAGACACTACCTCGAAGGTCCAACTTATCCGATCGACATTGTAACGGATCATAAGAACCTTGAGTATTTTGCAACTACTAAGATTTTGACTCGCCGTCAAGTCCGCTGGTCTGAATATCTCTCACAGTTCAACATGGTGATCCACTTCTGCCCCGGAAAGCTCAGAGCAAAACCCGATGCACTCACTAGACGTTGGGACGTCTACCCAAAAGAGGGAAGTAGCGACTATGCCAGTGTTAATCCGCACAACTTCCGCCCAGTATTCTCCACTGAGCAACTGGCATCGTCCCTGCGTGCCACAGCATTGCAGTTTCCACTACTCCGCACCTCAATTATTATGGACACCGAGTCTCTCCGTTCCACACTCCATTCCGCACCCCGTTCCGCACCCCGTTCCGCACCCCGTTCCGCACCCCGTTCCGCACCCCGTTCCGCACCCCGTTCCGCACCCCATTCCGCACCCCGTTCCGCACCCCGTTCCGCACCCCGTTCCGCACCCCGTTCCGCACCCCGTTCCGCACTCCATTCCGACATCCGTTCCGCACTTCGTTCTGACCCCATCTCTGCAACCCACCTCGATGATCCAACCAGTCCTGGATGGTCCCTCGACTCCAACGGATTTCTCCGCTACAAGTCCTGGATCTACATTCCAGACACCAACAATCTACGACTTCGCATACTCCAGCAAAGCCACGATCACCTGCTCTCAGGGCACCAAGGCCAAAACAAGACCCTCGACATAATCCAACGTACTTACACTTTGCCACCTCTCCGCACGATGGTCCAAGACTATTGCAAGTCATGCACCACCTGTATGCGCGCCAAGCCCCAACGTCACAAACCCTACGGGCTCCTAAAGCAACTTCCGATCCCAGAACAACCGTGGAATTCGATATCCATGGACTTCATTGAGAA
This sequence comes from Gautieria morchelliformis, assembly GCA_015179125.1. NCBI lineage: Eukaryota > Fungi > Basidiomycota > Agaricomycetes > Gomphales > Gomphaceae > Gautieria > Gautieria morchelliformis. Next base: position 79,309 of record WHVA01000065.1, read on the forward strand.
ACTTCCTAAGTCATCTGGATATGATACCATTCTAGTTATTGTTGACCGCCTCACAAAGCAGTCGATCTTTATTCCAACTTATGACACCATCACTTCCGCCCAGCTCGCACAGCTCTTTGTGCTCCACGTCTTTTCCAAGCACGGAATTCCTTCCCATGTCACTTCCGACCGTGGATCCGAATTCGTGTCATCCTTTTTCCGCACACTCGGCAAGGCTCTCGACATGAAGTTCCACTTCACTTCCGGTTATCACCCCGAAGGAGACAGACAGACGGAACGTACTAATCAGACCCTTGAGCAGTATCTCCGCGTCTATTGCAACTACCAACATAGCAATTGGTCCGACCTTCTTCCGCTCGCGGAATTTGCCTACAACAATGCGCTTTCTGCCACCACCGGAATCTCACCCTTTTACGCCAACAAAGGCTACCACCCGAATCTCGCCATCCACCCTGAACGCGACCTCGCCTCTGCAAGAGCTCGAGATTTCGCTGTGGAACTTGACGACCTTCACCAACACCTCCGAGAGAACATCTCCGCTGCCCAAAAGAGATACCAAACTTCCGCCAATCGGAAACGACTTCCGCAACCGGCATTCGAGATAGGCGACAAAGTCTTTGTCAAAGCTGAAAACTTCCGCACCACTCGTCCCTCGAAGAAACTCTCTGAAAAATACCTTGGACCTTATGAGATCATCGCTAAGGCCGGCAGTCGTTCTTTCACCCTCAGACTTCCTGACAATATGCGCGCAGTACACCTGGTATTCCATGTCTCCATGCTTGAGCCCGCAGTTCCGAATACAATTCCGAATCGAGAACAACCTCCGCCTCCACCAGTCATCATTGACGGAGAACCGGAATATGAGATCTTGGAAATTCTCAACTCAAAGCTCGACAGACGATACCGCTGCCAACTCCGGTACCTAGTCAAGTGGGCAGGCTATGAAAACACCGACAAAGAGACCTCATGGATTTCCGCCACGGAACTAGACCACGCCTCTGACCTCGTCTCTGATTTCCACAAGTCTTATCCTGATTAGCCTGGCCCCATTTCTGCGCCCTAGTCATTTCCGACCTCAATTCCAATACCCAGTGTTTTCTTACAGTTCTCAAGTTACATGTCAAATCCGATTAATTCCCGATTACGCTATTTTCCGACACTTCAAGAGATTAAATTACAAGTCACTTCGACACCCTACTCCTCCCTCATCGTTTCCGCCTCACCCTCGTTCTCCACTTCCGCACCCTCTTCCGCATTCCCTATCTCCACACTGACCAACTCGGTCCCCACCCTCGTATCCGCCACCTGACTCGGACCCGCTTCCGCCCCATTCTCCTCCTGCATCCGCAAGTCCATTCTTTCCCAGACCATGTCATTCCGCCACCGGTACTCCCGCTTGAACTGCTCCAAGACCGCCGACATAACGGTCATCTGGTTCTGGAAGGACAGCAACTGCTGTTCCTGAACCGCCGCCATCTCCACGAGGATGTTCCGGACCCCGCGTTGGGTTTTCCGGATCCCCCTCAATGACTCCACAATATCAAGCAGTGGGGACACCATGGAGAAGCGGTTGAGCACCACTGTCTCCGAGGTTCCGGTCACCGGAAATCCTTCCGCCTTCTTTCCGCTCGGTCCCGGTTTCGACTTGGGGGTTTCAGGCCCCTCGGTCTCAACCCTGCGTCTTTTCCGCTCCACCCTCGCGGCACACCCATCCACCACGCAACGTCACTTCTTGTCCCGGCACCGTTCGCAGGCCGTCTCCCGCGGATTTTCCGACCACACACACTTCAGGCCCTTGACCTCGCACGCGTCGCAAGGAGCCTTCTCCTCCTCGCCGTCCCTGGTTTTCCTTTTTCAGGTCATGGGATTCTCCGGCCCCAGCTCTCGCAACTCCAGTATCCAGGCCATTTTGTCCTTCCAAGCCTGTTGGAACTCGTCCGCCCTCCGTTTCCGTTCCGCAACAATATTCGGCATGGGAGCAACATCTTTTTGCTTCCCCTTGCCCTCTGGGGGCGGCATGCTTTCCGCAGAGCTTTCCGCTTCCGACTCCCCCTCGGAATCTACGACCCTCTGGCAGTTTTGTTTCCGTGAACTCCGAAAAAACACCACAGGACGTTTCCGACTCACCTGTTTGTTCCCCGCCTTTTCCGCCGCGGCCTTGTCTTCCGCAGCTTTTTTGGCCACGTCCCGTTTCCACTGCTCCTCGCGGAGGCGCAACTCTTCCTCGCGGCGTTTACGGTCTTTTTCTTCCCTCTCCTTCTGCTCCTGTTCCCGACGCTCCTGTTCCCGATGCTCCTGTTCCTTGTGCTCCTCCTCCAGACACTCCCTCTCTTTCCGTGCGGCTTCCTCGGCCTCGCGCTTTTCGGCCAGCTCCTTCTGCGCAAGCATATCAGCAAAGTGCTGCTTCATCTCGGCACTGGTCATTTTGGAGAAATCGATTGGAGTGCTCATGATGGATCGAAGCGAAGACACATTTGTTTCCCACCTATCTTTCGAACTCCGACACGTTTGTTCACAGGTCATGTGATTCCGACTTGTGGTCTCGCGGGGCTCAACCTTAGAAGGGAGATACTGTTACGACTGTTCATTTCCGACTTCCGACCTTCAGTTCCGCAACACATTCCGCCCCTCCGATATTTCCGACATCCCGCCCCTTGTTCATTTCCCTTGTTCTTTCGACTCTATTACTCGGACCCACCGGACCCACCTCACCATTCATCAAGACCATATGTCCGGCCCTCCTTGTGTTTCGTTGCCAGATATGTTTCCCCAACCCCTTGTTCTTTGCCATTGTTCTACCTTACCCTGAACCCCCCTTGTAGTCCCATTATTCCCAATTAGTTAGTTCCCACGCATTGTCTACTCGACTTCCGCTTCCCCCAGAATTTGCTTAGTACTACCCCATTACCTGTTGTCTCAGCTCTTTGTATAAAAGCCTGTCATGTATGTCTGTTATTCTGCAACCAGATAATCACCTTCGATACTTGGTTTCCTTCGCTCCATCTCCTGTTCTTAGCACAGCGAGTCTAGCAAGACCTCAGTCTCTCCACCTTCTGTCTTCCACCTTCCGCCTCAGTTCCGACTCAAGTTCCGACCAACCTCTAGTTCAGTACTTTCCGACTTCCGACTCATTTCCAAAATACTTAGGACGATAGTTCATTGGGGGCGCAACCTATAAGTTGAAGCCGCTGTCCTTTCCAGTTCCGGCTTAGCGGAAATCTCAATACGTAACACACGCTTGCTGATGCAGCCACACTCTCTGCCCAGTGCATCCCCATGTTATATTGGGACGCCTCCTCAATCATGCGGGCTGTTTTGAAGAGCTGCTCTATCAAGCTGCTCTCAGCATTATAGCCCTTTTTGAGGACTTCGTTGCACAGCGCCGACACAAACTGTCTATGGAATGTGTAGTCATCCAGTGGCTGTATCATACACGCCTGTTACGACTGTTCCGATCAACCATCTCCGCCACCTCCGCATATCCTCCGCACCACCTCCGTACCACCTCCGACTCTATTCCGACATCCGCAACTTCCGCAACCCTCTACCTCGACCCCTTGTTCTTCAGTATCCCTGGCCACCTCCAGATACCGGCCCCTGTACTCGACCCTGAACACAGCAAGATACCATTTCCGTAGTTCCGCTTCTTCCGATGCCTATTGTACTTACTCGCCTTGTTCTTTGCCATTGTACTTACCCTACCCTGCACCCCCCTTGTCATCCCATTGTTCCGCATTAGTTACTTGCCCCGAATGTCTATCTGATTCCCGCACTCTCCGGAACTTGCTTAGTATCATACCATTACCTGTTGCTTCTGTTAGCAACTAGGGGCTATGGCAGGGAAGGTTCGGTAGAGTTCTTAGAAAGCTAGAATCAAATACACTCTCTCAGTGAATTTATTGTCACTAATATATTAATACAATACCTAGAATCAAATACACTACATGATTTTCAGTCAACATGCTATGTAAATATAAAGAATACTACTCGCCTCTCTCAGTGAATTTATTGTCACTGAGAGAGGAGCACTATCCTGTCTCAGAAGGCATATACTTGCACCCGGCCCTTTAGCGCCCAAGGGCTCGCGCGTCGAAGTCATTTCAAACTCCGCTGGGTGCAGCCGCCTGTGAAAATAGGAATAACAGAATGAAATGGAGAGATAAGGAGTGACTGGAAAATTTCGAAAATAATCAGAGAAATAGATGCATGGTACAAGAACAATGTGAGAAAGAATTGGAACACCATACAGTAAATCGAACATATTATGCTTGATTTTGGTGCAGGAGCATAAATGCACCCAACAGCTTCTGCTCTTTGTATAAAAACCCCCTCATGTATGTCTTCGTTCCCGCAATCAGATAATCGACATCGATACGTGATTCCCTTCGTACTGTCTCCTGTTCTTAGCATAGCGAGTTTTGCTAGTCTTGTCTCCCTTAGTCCTCGAACCTCTGTCCTCCGCCTCTTCCACCTCTTCCGCCCTTTTCCCTCCGACCCTTGACCCTCGATCTTCAGTACTCTGCTCCCAACTTCCACCTTCTCCGATATCTGCAAGTCAACTCCGAAATACTTAGGATGGTAGTTCATCAGGGGCGCAACACATAAGTTGAAGCCGCTGTCCTTTCCAGTTCCGACCTCCAGGAATTCTGATACGTAACAACGCCACGTACTTTGTGAGCTCGTTCAGCATCTCCTGAATGGTTTTCGTGCTCTGCATGACCGCATCGAATTTATTTGATGTGTGATGGTATGTCAGCGTGTGCAGGAACCTTTTTTGAAGGCCCTGCATCACTGTTTCCAAGGTCCAGCTGTGGACCTGGTGGTCGAAACCTTCCATGTTCTGAAGGAACCACTCCTGGGCTTCGCTGGTCAGGCAAGTGCCCATGTAGCCGACTCGCATGTCTATGCTGGTTGGCCCTAGGAGGCAATTCATTTTCAGCCATTGTAGGATGGCTGTGATGAAGATTTCAAACTCTTTGAGGTCTGATCCTCCTGCATATGGCTTGGGGTGTGCCAGCTTTATGCTGGTCTTTGCTAGCACTGACTTCTCAGGGTCTGTGTCTGCGGCGTCTGCTAGCACTACACGGATCATCCATGTGATCCTGTCGTACGGCTCTTGTGAGCCATCAGTCTGATCTAGTATGCCCCTTCCTTCTGTTGGGGCCATTGATCGCTCACGCGGCTGTGATGCCACATGGGGCAGGCTGTTGTATGCCCTAGCAGGGCCCGGGCCTGGGTTGGGCTCGGGGTCAGGAGGATTTTGGGCTCCAGGGTCTGGGGGAGGCCTGTGACAGGTGTCCCCTGTCAGTCCTGCATTGCAGATGCGCAGCCTGCTGTTGTAGGCTGTGTGCGCTTGTTGTGCTTCCTGCATGGCGCACGTGAGCTGCTCATCAGGTCGCTGAGTGGCGTTGCCCTGAGCCACCGCTTCCTCAGCATTCCTTGCTAGCAGTTCGAGGGCCCACATATGGCGGCTCACGGCTGCAGCTTCTTTTTGCTGCCAGTGCATGGCTTTGAGCTCCAAGCTCTCCATCATTGCTTCAGAGTCTGGTTCTGAGGCAATTTGCTCCCTGACAATCTGTTGGATCATCTTACAGTTGCCTGTAGGGGCAACCAGTTTTCCATGGGGTTCATTTCTCAACTGTACATCCTGTTCGACCGGGGTGGCTGGCAGCGGCATTCGCTGCTGGTCTTGTTCTTCTCGGTGCTGCTCTTCAGCAGCTTGGCCACATTCACTAGCTGTGGACTGGCACAATATTTGGTGTGGCATCTTGTTTTCCCCATGCAAGTGAAGGGTGGTCTGGACGTCCTCCAATGTGGCAGTGTCCCGTTGCTGGATCTCCTCGATCTGGTGGAGCTCCTTGCTGAATTGCATTAGGGCAGTTGCAATATTATCAAACCATGATGCGATATGCTCGTGCTTATGGCCCATGAAGGCATTCCTGTGCAATGTGTCCTGCACTTGTTTGGCCATTGCCTCAGCTGTCTCATTGTCAATGGCATGTGTCCTCGAGCTCTTGCGGCTTGAGCTTGAGTATTCTGAGCCCTGATCACCGTCGGGGGCTTGTCTTTTGTGTCTTCGTCCCCTGTTGGGGACGATGGTCGTCGCTTGACTTGAGCGGCGGCCAGAGTCTTGACTTTGAGCCTGTCTCAAATGTGATGCTCTGCCATCTGATGACTTCTCTGCCCTTACCTTTCTTCATGGGTAAGGGGATTGGGGGGGAAGCGCTGGCTTATCGCCTGGCAGCATCCCATCCTCAACCACACTTGGTGATACGTGGTTGGGGTTTTCCTCACCTTCTATTGGGGAGATGAGTGCGGTGAGGTCTACAATCTCTCTGTCTTCTGTTGTCCTGGACTCTTGGTCCAGGGTTGCATCAGCCATTGTGTTGCTAGGCTGCGCCTGGGGTGTGGTCCATGAGCTGGTGGCTCATGTCCGTCTTCGACTGCGTGGAATCATCATGCTCGCAGCCAACAGTAGAGGGTCTTGTTGTGATAATCGAGTAAAAACAGTTATGACATCATCCCAATCCATTTCTAAACACGCTGATGAAACCGAAACATATGCTATCCGAAACCCGTGCCCACGTCCATATCCAGATACATAAAGAAATCCCCGAGCCCCTTGACTCGCATAACGCGAAGCCAGACCAATACAATGCCACGCACGTGTACAGGGCATGCCAAGCCGGTCGCCATTCCATTACATACACTAATCACATCAATCTCGATCGAGGAACCGACCCGAGGTGTAGATCCCCGCTTAGGCACCTATTCATTCCCAATCAAGACATGATATGTATTCGAACGTCCCTGAGCGGCTTCAACCGCAACTCCAAGGTTTCTCCTATATATCACACACATGCTCCACTATATCACCGCCTCATGTATAGTAATTACCTAGCAATCCCTTGTAGTATTCACTTGAAGGTTCGTTCTTGACTCCACACCTCTTTCCCCTATACTCCTGCATCACGAGTCGTGAACATCGCGTCGACTTCGAATCCCTTCCTAAGTAGTTAAATAGCTACCAACCATTGTAAACGCTTAGCAAGTAATAACAGAAGTTTATCCTCCCCATCGTCTCAAGTTTCCAGCTCGAAGTAGTTCTCACAGTCAGATACACATTCCATAGTACACGCAGCTCTCTCAACGATTCGACCTCTATTCGATTCGGCTTTCTTCAAAGCTTGAATCATATCCCTATACGAAGTCTACACATACAAGGAGTATCTCTTATCAGGTCTACTGGAGGGTGTCAATGATGTTTAGTCGGCAACACAGTGATCTTTTTCAAGATTGCTCCGAATTTACGTTCGGTTGGTTGCGTGGCGATCAACGGCAGGATAGTTCAAAAAGGTGTAGGAGAGTGGATCTTATGCCTTATGTCACAAGGGCAGACAGAACTTGACCAATGTGTGGTATTCTGGATGCTATGTAGTGACAGTGTAAGGTAAGATGTGATTGGGAACCGCCAGCCGGTTCCCACGCATGAACTGTACAGTGGGTCCAAAAGGGGCCCACTGGCATTAGCTAAGCACTATGTACATAGGTTATTTACACACCCTGTCCCTTATCAATACGACGGACCCAACGGTCTGGGACCTCCTTCTAATCCAAGAACCATACATTTACCCAAGGACTCAACTCTCGCCAGCCACCCAAAACTGGTACATTATATATCCTGTACAAGATAAAGATGACAATGCTTTGCCCCACTCTATTCTCCTCATCTCCACCCAACTGACATCAAACTCTTTCAGACAGATCCAGATCATGTCACACACGATAACAGCACTCACCATCATCCACAATGATGTCAACATTGACATATACAATATCTACAACCCCCCAGACTCTGATACAGCACTCATGCACCTACAATGATGGCTCATCATGAATCTGATTCCCCCAGGCTCCTCCACCATCTGGGCTGGCGATTTCAACAAACACAACCCTCTCTGGGTAGGCCCCAACCAACCGCATAGCTGCCATATTAGTAACACAGATTTGCTTATGCAGCTCCTTGCCGAGCAACATATGGAACTGCAGCTTCCACCGGTCACTCCCACCTTTCAATCAGACAGTCACCACACCTAGACCACCATCAATCTCGTCTTCACCAGCTCTGATCTCACCCACAGACTCCTTACTTGTGACACTTCTCACAAAGATCACATTCCGTCAGCCAATGACCTCCCTATCCACATTACACTCGACCTAACAATTGGGAGAAGACTCGTCTCCCTGGGCTGCAACTTCCGACAGGCCGACTGGAAAGCCTTCAAGAAAAAGCTATCCGAAGAAATCAACCTACATGGTCCCCACATTGATATGCCCCCCTCAACAGCAGGCCAGCTAGATGACTACGTGGAGCAACTCACACAGTCAATCCAAGTGTGGATCAACTCGCTGATATGGAGGCTACGCACCTCCCCTTTCTCCAAACGATGGTGGAATCATGAACTAACTCGGCTGCGACATGAATATGCCCAGAAGAGTAGAGAAGAATACTGTGCATGATTCACCATGGGCTAGGGACCTGCGAAACTAGCATCAAATGAGGCGAGGAATAGGTACATTTCTGTGCTATGGAAGGCCAAGGCCAACCATTGGAAGGATTGGATTGAGAAAGTCAATGAAAAAGATGTATGAATTGCTGGGAAATACGTGAAGAACCCCCTCTCAGATGGAGCACGCTCCCGCATTCCCACCTTAGTCACTAGAGGGGTGGACGGCGAAACCATAGTGGAATCACAAGTGGATGCTGACAAAGCTACCCTGTCCACTGAGCTATTTTTCCCCCCTCGCCCTCCCAGCCTCCCTGATCTACCACAAGACTCAACCCCTCACCCGCCACCTACTCAAGTTCACAATGCCAGCACCACACCAGATCCAATGTTGAACCAGCAAAATGGGCCATACAATGTTATGATAGACGCAACTATTTCATTTCAAGTTATCTATGTACAAAGGAACTAATAAAAGAAAACAAAGAAAAAGATCAAAAGAGACAGAAGCAACACTTACGACGGACGTCGGCATAGACGACAGACACACGACATTATGTATGGCTATCTTATCTACAGATTAGATAAGATACAGGGATACGGGCATCGACCACGTGCGGCCGATCAGAGACAGTGTGCCTATCAAGTGATGGCCTTGGCCATGACGTTGCCAGGCCACAGGCACCAAGGAGGTGCAGGCACCAAACGCCGCAGAGAGATGCAGACTGCACAGGAGCACCGGGTATTGTGGAGTGACTTGAGAATGCCATCCACAATACATATGCTCAATTAGCTGCCCCACAGAAAAGGCACAGAGACAGCGGCCCCATCACCAAGCCTAGCATTTATGCTAGGCAGGGCAGATTTGATTTCCATTTTCTATTGAACTCCATGACACGACCAGCTGATTATTATATTGACACCATGTGGACAGGGGCTTTGTATGCTAAGTACAGAACTCTATTCCAAAGTTTAAATGACCCTGATACTATCTCCATCACCCCATGATTTTATGACTATAATTAGTCACCCCTTTAGTTACAAGTAGTTTTTTGACCCATCTGCTCACTATCTCGAACACCAGTAGTTACCACTAATATAGTATAAATAGCTACTACAAATGTATGAACGAAATCATCCAGAATCAATTGTTTTACCCCATGAAATCACTGTAGTCTTGTTTGATAGCTACAGGACTCAAATCTCGATAGTTTACTCCAATTCTTCGTCGAGGGTTCACTAAGATAGAAGTCGTTTAAATGCGGCACCTTTACATAAGCTCAGGACCATCCAACGGTGAGCTCAATAACTCTCGAATGCAGAAACTTTTTGCCAAAATGCTTCCTACATTCTCTTTGGGTTATGCATAGCTACAACTTCTAGGAGAGACTTGGGAAATATCTACATTACTGGAGGAGAAATATGATGTTCAAAGTGTGACCCAACAAAAATTCCAAATTATTTTTTTGATGTCCTAGAGTGATTCCACGCAATTTCGATATTTGAACCGCAGAATTTGGCGGTCACATGATGGATCATGTGATACATTTGTCAGCTTCGGAGGTCGAAGAAAAAACAACACACCACCACTCCTAGGCCTCCGCTTCTCAAAATAGTTATATTTGAACAATCTGAGCCACAAGATGGGATGAAAATCTAAAAATAAAGCTTCTCGAGTCCACAATCTCAAATCCGTGCGTCAAAGGTCACCAAAGACTGCAGTCACGGTTGCAGAGGAATCAGAGGATTCAGATGATGAGTACATACTTTACATTAAGGAGCACACTTCACTTGCAGCTGAAGGAGGTGATGCTGCTTCTGGACAGCTTTCAGTGCTTAGAGATTATATTATTGCATGGCATTCCACAGCTATCATATTTCACCTCCAAAAATTATATCCTAGTTTGGAAAGGCATTATAAAAAGAGAGTCTATTTAGTCTGGTTCACCAAAATGCTGTCTCAACTAAGGTTTTTTTTTTTTCTTTCACAAAATCGAAGATTTAGCGCATCACGTGACATAGACGCACATATTACGTAAAGGTGCCGCATTTAAACGACTTCTATCTTATCACTGTTTACTCTATACTACCCCAAAAGCGAACACTTTTGACTTGGTTATCCCTTAGATCGGCACCATTTTCCTGTCGACGCGGTCATGTGACCTTCATCCATCGGTGCCAGATGCGTCTCGAAAGGCTTAGTCAGCACACTGAGAAGGGGCGAATACAGCGGTCCCAACCACTAAGCAATATAATTTGTTTACTAAAGGCATCATATAATATCTTAATCCAAAATACAAGGGGCCCGGTGAAGATGGCATACCAAACATTGTACTAAAAGAGTGCGAGAGCATACTAACCCCACACCTACATGTCTGTCTCCAGGCCATCATTATTTCCCAAAATGCTGGCGTGTCTTCTCAAGAACATGTCCCATAGTTAGGGTACCCAGTGAGATCATTTCCTTCTTCAAAGCCATGCTCAAAGACAGGAAAACAACACTAAGCTTTGGCGATTTCTCGTCAGCACTCATTGACATTGACAATGGTATTGGTCAGGGAGAAACACCCTCAATGATCCTATATCTTATTTACAGCCATGGCCTAGTGGCCATCCCCCAAGGTGACAAAGAAGATGGGGGCGCCTATGTGGACGACAACTTCTTCATGGCAATTGAGGATACCTTCGAGGAATGTGACGAAATTCTGAATGATATGCTCGACAAGCAAACAGCATGGTGATCAGCTCACAACTCACGTGCAGAGCTATCCAAGTTCCAGTGCCTGAGACTCACTAGGTGCAAGAACATCATACGGACAGACTTTATACACAGACAAACCCGGCACACCATCAAATGTGTGCCAGAAGCACGTCTGCTGGGAGTGTAGATTGACCAGGAGCTTCGCTGGCACCAGCATGTACAGCAGGCTGTGCAGAAGGTGGAAAACCTCCTCCTCGCTGTAAATAGTATAGGTCAAAGGTGCTCACAGTGGGTAGAATATGTTAAGATGTCAATTCGATACTGAGCTGCCTTAAATACATAAGAGACCCATTCTAATTATACTCTGAACCCATTGTCTGCAAGACAACTATTGTCTTTCCACACTCCTTTAATTGTCCATTGTCCCTTATATTCCTCACAGCCCTCTGTCCACCATTCCTTATCTTATTGTCGAGATGTGGCATCTTACCAAGGTGCCGGGCGAGGTGCGTCATCCTGCCGAAGTGCTGGACACCCCGATTTCCACAGTAATACACGGTTCATCGGGGCCTGTGCTGCCTGGCACCAACTGCCGCTGACTTCCAGCTGCCAACAGTGGCAATTACCATTTGAAGCACTTGCGCCCACTCCCACCCACCCTCAATCTGCACCGCGTGCTGTTGCATGTTGTCACACAACACGTGGCGCCGTCGTCCCATCGCACATCACTCACACCCAACGCCAAGTGGCGGCCATTGGTGCACCATTGAGCTCTGTGAGGACCCTCATCCCCACTCGCTCCCCCTCTCAGGTGAGTGCAGGTATTTAACATTCCACGCTGACACTCACCGCTCTTGGTCTCCCTCACTGTACCCCACCGCCCACTCACGCCCAATGAGTGGCAAGGAAGTGTGGCATGTATTGAATCATTGTGTAGCTCGTGACTTGTATGTATCCACTCTCCATATGCATCTCTCCTGGCGCTGGTGGGCCACTTTCCAAAGGCCATGGCTGTCTAATTCAGAGACATCAGCTAAAGTGCAGAGCAAGTGGATGATCCTTGGATGCATGGCTGGCACAAATCAAGGCTGTGATCAGCTTGATTTCTTCAAAAGTAGAGGCTGGAGAAGGGAATGAGTGGATTCACGCATGCAAGGCTCATCACTGAGCGTGCACCCACATGATGGGCATTCACCACATTTTGTGGGTTAGTATTTGTAGTCCAAATATGTGCAAATAGCTGAGTTCTTGCGGGCATTCAGCAGTACTCTGAGTTCATTGACGGCAGGTAAATAGATCCAAAAAGGCGAGCAATCTGTAATAATCCATAGATGCACCAAGAAATTTGCTTTTGGTTGTCACTTTAGAAAAAACATGTATTCTATAGGGTGAACTCATGAATTCCTCATCCTATGGGCCACACACCTATTCAGATCCAAGTCACACCAAGCCTATGCATGCAAACATTATACTTGCAACCCATTTACCTTAGTACACATATATGCAGCCATTTTCATCATAACCAGAATGTGTCACACTATTGAAAGCTCATGTACTAATTAGAGTACAGATTCCACATTCCCGCATACATACATGTGCGAAGTGTCATCGAGTAATAAAAACGTGCTGGGTCATTGAAAAAAAAAAAGAAAACACATTCACAAGAAATTAATCCTTTACCTTGCACTAGAGCTCATGCAGGTGGGCCATCCCTTCCCACCTGACCCATACGGGCAACCGCCACCATCCCTGAAGAGGATGCCCCGAGATCAGAGTCGTGGACCAAGTGCTGTGTAATGACGCGCATATAGTCAACATACCGAGTCCAAGAAACATGATGACATGGCACTTACACAGGCTCAAGTACCACCTTGTGCACGGCGTGTGCTGCTTCACACCGCGTGACCCTGTGGTCAAGGCACTGAGGAGGGCGAGTGGGAGCGGGTGGAAAGGCGGTGGATGTGTGCAGTGGATGGGGCCGTCGATGGAGGAGAGCGGGAGGGGCGGGGAGGAGAATAAATGCTGCGAGAGGTGGTATAAGAATTTTAATGGACTGCACAAGTGGAATTTGAGCGGCCTGCAACCACGACTGCTTCCCGCACAAGCAGCGGCAGCCTGTGGCCCCTGTGCTGTCCGCGCTGTCGCTGTGGGCACATGCGCCCAAACCTGGACCCAGCGGTGCACACGCACACAGCCCTGCACATTTATATGCCCATGCCCTTTCCTGTGCCGTCGCCGCTCTCGCTGTTCCCCCATGCACTGTGGTTTGTGACGTGTAGTGTGCACTGCGCTGCGGGGCACGAAAAGTGAAAAGCAGACATGTCCATGACCATGATGTGCCTGCCCAGTGCTACTGGCCCACACGGGGTGAACACATCACGGTCATGGTGGTGGTGGTGAGAGAGGAAGAATGAGTGTACTCTAATTACATAAGGTCAGGATCCGAAAGGACTTTAGAGAATTCTACTAGTAGTACTTAGCTTACCGTATTAAACTTTGTTCTATATGTTGCAGGCATACACGCCTCACCTGCGCTTCACTTTGGCGGGCAGTTAAGGTCTATGAATAGCGGAGAAGGTAAAAATATCATTAATGTTGACATTTTGAAGAATTCTATGTAGAAAGGTTATACAGTAGCATTACCGCAGTCAAGACAGGACATTGGACAGGCAAAGGAGATGCCTGGCAGAGTATAAGGATGATGTTCTAATATACAGGACAAACATTAGAAAGATGGTGTGACAGTGACTCCCAAACAACTGCAAGGGGCAACCCCCGAGACAATTACAAAGAATGTCGGGCAATGGCCAAGCGGACAGAGAAATATGGGGAAGGGAAAGTTGGCAAAGAGGAGACATGTCAACAGAGAAAGAAGGCATTACCCTGCCATTTGAAGCAAGCAAGAACAGGGCAGTCAGACTGTAAGGGGCAATGTCTCCAAAATCAATCCTGCAACCGTGAGCTGTGGCAGCGGGGCTGCTTTAAAATACGTCAGGGAAACCTCAAACTCCGCTGGACCCGGGGAATGAAGAGAAAGCTTTCGGCGAAGGATAAGGAAATGCGCAGGACTGAACCGTAAGTGAGTGATGAAAAGATCTGTGTAACTCTGGCAGAATCGCGGTTGCGGCCACAGTGTACGGTGAGTAGTGACAGAAACAAACAAACGAAGAAAAGCAAGGAGAGAGAGCGCTCTTGAAGGGAACCCGTCAGATCACGTGACTTTTGAAGTGGCAATGGGTGACCATAGGCGGCTGCAGAATTCATCCAGGTGTCGGGTAGGACAGGGGGAGTAACGCCAACCAATGAAAAGGTCAGACTACATGCAAAGTGTGGCAAAGAGATGCAAATGAGTCAGATTGTTACCAATCAGTCCAGCCTGGTAACACTGCAAGGCAGCCAAAGAAGGCCAAAGCAATACACGTCATATGCTTAATAGAAGAGTGATACCTCCCCTTCTATGAACAACTCAGGTATTCTCATAGAGGGACCTGGTAAGTGTCAAGATTGGTTTTAGGCATTAATATCGTGTATTAGTGAACACAGCGAATGCCTGAATAACTTGTGCGAAGAGATATGCCGTTCGGCAAATAAGGTGAACCAATAAATGTTCAGAAGAGAAGAGGGCTGCCCAATCGGGGCTCTCCCTATCTACAGTCATAGCGAAATATCCTGTGGCACTTGACAATGTAATGTGCAAGGTGTCACAGAAAGGTTGTTTAAGTAGCAACAATCCTTTCACAGGCGAAGGTGCTCTTTCGGAGCCCTTCGCCTACAGCACAGATAATAGTTTGAAGGCTAAGGTAACGAAGATGAAGTATGGGTACTCACCAGTGGTGCTTAAGTCTTCCTCTGGTCGAAGATAGAAATCTATAGGAGAGTTTTAGATTAAAATGTTAATTAGTGCCTTTTTATCAAATGAAATCTGTTGCTTAGTGGTTGAAACCACTATGTTCGCCTCCCCTCTGTGTGCTGACTAAGCCCTTCGGGGCGCGTGCAACACTGATGAATGAGGGTCACGTGACCGTGTCGACAGAAGAACAGTGTCGATCCAAGGGATAGTCAAATCAAAAGTGTTCGCTTTTAAGGTAGTATAGAGTAAACAGTGATAGTAGACTCTCAACGAAGATTTGGAATAAACTGTTAAGAACTGAACTCTGTAACTATCAAACAAGATTACAGCAATTTCAGGAGGCAGAAAAAATCGATTCTGGATAATTTTGTTCATACATTTGTACTAGCTATTTATACTATGTTGATAGTAACTACTAGTGTTCAAGATATTGGATGGATGGGTCGAAAAACTACTTTGTAGCTAAGGGGTGACTAATTTATAGTCATAAAGTCATAGGGTGATGGGGATAGTGTCAGGATTGTCTGGGCTTTGAAATAGAGATCTGTACCTAGTATACAAAGCCCCTGTCCACATGTTGTTAGGATAGTAATCAGTCAGACGTGTCATGGGATTCAAATAGGAAATGGATTTGATTTTACTCTGCCCAGCATATATGCTGGGCTTGGAGATGGGGCTGCTGTCTCTGTGCCTCTCTTGTGTGGCAGCTGATTGAGTATATGTGTTGCAGATGACTTTCTCAGGTCACTCCACAACACCCTGTACCCCTGCGCAGTCTACTATTCTCTGCGGCGTTTGGTGCCCGTACCCCTCGGTACCTATGGCCTGGCGCCTGTCGACGTCATGGCTGATACCATCACCCGATAGGCGCGCCGTCCCTGATCGACCGCACGTGGCCGACGCTCGAACTCCTGTATATTACCCGATCTATGGGTAATATAGCGTGTCGTAAAATTCGTGTGATCGTCGTTTGCGCCGACGTCTATCGTGAATGTAGTTTGTGTTTCTTTTGATTTTTCTTTTGTTTTTCTTTTCTTTTTCTATTAGTTTCTTTTTATATATAAATGATTTGAGTAAGATAATTGCGTTTATCACAACAGAGAGGGCTCAAGACGATAGTCACAGCGAGGTCAAGTTTTGCACAAGATAGACGTATGATAATTGAACTGGGGAATATACATGTGAATGTAGACTAGTTATACTGAATGCTCGTATGATGCTAGTGAATAGGAAAGAGGCCGTCATGAGTCAGGGTTGGATAGGGGTGCGCAGTCAGGATACAGAAAAGATGAAACATGTATACAATAGAAAGAAGGAGGAGTACGAATGTGAAACAACAGGGAGAAAAGACGACGAAGGCACCTATGTACGAAAACATGCTTTGAGACCTGCATATATGTTGCCCTGCACGGACTCTTCATCTGCTGGGCTGATCCCACACAATCTACGGTTAGGGCGCCCCGCGAATGTGTCCTGGCCATATGAACACCTAAAGGGGTTGCGTCAGGAAGATGATGGGGCCAGTGATGAACCATCATGCCAGGTAGAGGATGTCGATCATGTTTTGATGGCGTGCCTGCTGGCGAATGATGCGAGCAGCAAATGGCCATTCGGCAAATGTGGCAAAGGGTGAATGCAGTGATCATAGATGAGGTGTGGTCAGGGGGGAGGGTGAAGCTGAGCAAACCCGAAGGAGGAGTGGTAGAAGGGAAAACAGGGATAGCTGGGTGCAAGAAATACGCGGGTCATGACAATCTGGCCAGGAACATCTAAAGGGGGTTGAGCCGAGGGGGTGAGAGGACCAGTGATGAACTATCAAGCCAGCCAAAGGACATTGATGGTACTTTGATGGCGTGGCCATGGTGAATGATGCGAGGAGCCAAGGTCATTCGGCGAAATTGGCAAAGGGTGATCAGAGCGAATGTAGAAGTGGAGTGATGAAGGGGAGGACAGAGCTACTGGGTATAGGAAATAAATGCGTCATGACAAATATATTCTGGACGAGATCCACATGGCTGTCCGGAAACTGATGCGCTAGTGTCGACAACTACGGATACATATAGAGTGGGTCCCCGGCCATGTGGGAATTGAAGGCAATGAGCTTGCCGACATGCAGGTGAAGAAGGGCTTGGAAGGTGATATGTCCGATGCAGCTGACCTCTCTCAGCTTCTTCAGAAGAGATTGCTGGCGAGTGCCTTGGCCCTGAGGGCACATCGCAAAAAGTCCACATTGTGACGATGGTGGAAGGCCTGGTCCTGCTCTCCGCACTTCCAAAAGATGTCCAAAATAGACTCAAAGCTGCCCAACCGGAAAAACACAAAATGCTCAGCATGCTTCCTTGTTGGGCATCGAGTATAATTGTCCAGGTACAGACAGGTCACATAGCCCTTAACCTATTCCTTAAAAGATAAAGGCGACCGACTCTGCGCCATGCAAATGTTGCTGGCAGCCTGAAACAGTCGTGCACTTCCTCAAACACTGCAAGAGGTTCATGTATCATCAGAAGAGACTCAGGCACAGCGCCGGCAAGGCCAGCCACTCCATCTTGCGCCTACTGGGCAACCCAAAAATCCTCCCTGCCACCCTCTGATACATCCAGGACACCACCCGGTTTGACTGATACACAGACATCGCCCCACACGGTGACAGCCCTGCCTAAGCCCTCCTTCCTATGAATACACCGCACGGCACAATTACTAAATCAGCTCTCACAGCAGCCCAACACCAAACCCTTGGCTCTCGATTTCTGCCGACCACCTTCCATGAGGATTGGCCCTCTTGTGCCTTTTAGAATTGATATCAGATAAATCAGAATAATGAGTTCTGATTGCTCAGGGAGTAGGATATCCTTCATGCACCCCTGTGTGCGATGTATGCGTGAGCTGACTAAGCTCTGTGGAGCGAGCGCGTCACCAGTGAGTAGGTCATGTGACCAAGTCGAGGAGGAAATAGGTGATAATAGAGGAACAAAGGGGTCCAAAGTGTTCGCTTTTGGAATGGTATAGTGTAACCAGTTATAGTAGACTCTCAACAAAGAATTAGAGAAAACTATCAAGAATTAAGCTCTGTAGCTATCAAACAAGTCTACAGTAACTTCAGGGGGTGAAACAGTGTTTTTCTGGATGTTTCTTTTGTACATTTATGGTAGATACTTATACTATAGTAGTAGTGACTACCAGTGTTCAAGATAGTGAGTGAATGGGTCAGGATAATGTCCTTTGACATGGGAAATGCTCCACAAGCTGCATACAGCTGTGGGGCAGGAACAATGATGGGGATACTTGTCCTACTGACAAGTATCTAAGTTGGGACCTTGGAGCAGCATACAAAGCCCCTTTCAACATGAAATATAGTTTGTAATCAGTGGGGCTAGTCAGGGGAATAGAATAGAAAAAGATCTTGTGTGTCTCCTGTGCTGTGTGCCTACAGCAGCCTTGGCAAGGCATTTGCCATCTCTGTACCTCTCTCCTGAGGTAGCTTTCAGTACATCCATAGATAGGACTATGTACTGTAATTTCCATCATGTCCGATGTCCCTGTATGGCACTATTAGTCCCATAGCAATTTATTCTTCTGACCAGGGCCCAGGTGCCTGCTTTCCAGGGCAGGCACTGTTACTGGTGCATGGATGATCTCTCCCAGATAGTACGCTCAGTTAGACGTTGTTTAGACCTTAGAATAATGTGTGATATAGCTATCCCATTTATTCTAACAGTGCCTCCGTGGCAAATTTACATACACCCCAGTCCTTCTGTTATTGCTCATACCTACACGCCCCTGACCTCACCCTATCATGTATTCACGCCCGCAGATGCACTGGAGATTCGAGGAGTTTTGACTGTCACCGGGGGACTGGTGATGGGCTCCCTCCGCAACAAGAGGCATAGGCCCAGAGATGCAACCATCTCTTAATGATAAATAAAGAATGCGGGGCAGGTTTAGAATCGCGTCTCCTGCCCCGCCCGGGGCCAAGTGCATCTGCGGCTATGCAACCTTTCACTCTCATCCTCTGAATCACACACATAGACAGCTTAGTAGAATCTTCTGTTAGGAAAGCTAGTACACCCGTGCACCATAAGCGCCAGGCGCTTCGAGCATGTTAATTGAATCTCTCTCTCTCTCTCTGTATTCGGCAAAAGCCCTCCAGTTGTAATATTCAAATACAGTGACAGCAAGAAACAAGACACAGCCAAGAATACAAGTATGACACAAAAAACGGTATAATGCAGAGATAAATGGCACAGGTAAAACACAATGAAAAACAGCAAAGATACACGCAATGAAAAACAGCAAAGATATACGCAACGACAAACTGCACAGATAAAACAGCAAAAAAATAGAAAAAATGAACGCTGCGGTGATGAGCGCGCTGATGAGTGACCTCCTCATCTGGAGGAAGGCGGGGGTTCGGCCAGGGACATGGGTCTCAAGCACATCGTCCACGCTCAGTTCTAGCGGCGACAGCGTGTGAAAGTAATCAATCATGCCGGAGAGCGAGGACTCCGTCGACATGTTGTGTGCAGGGAGGGGCCCAGAAGGATTCGCAAGTAAGGAAAACTTCGACATTTGGGCCCAAAAAGTCGAGTCCCAATCCCGCTCATTGCTTCCCGATGGTACGGAATCGCTATATGACTGATAACCAAATTCCGCCATATTACTAGATGACCCTGCAAGTGGCTCTTCTACAGCCATAACTTCTTCTTCCGGTTGTGGCAATACGTCCTGAGCGTCCTGAGCCTGCCAATACTCGTCACGTATGGGGGTGTAGGACGGTGGCGCTTGCGGAGCATAAGATGGCTTTCCAAGGAAGTCGGCTGGCGTGAATGAACGAAGGCTACTAGCCTTCGTCACAACACCACAGATCCAACTTGATCCCGACTAGGACGTGACGTCTCTTATGGATCGACAATATAAGAGATCTCACGTCCAAGTCGGGATCAAGTTCCATCTGTGGTGTTGTGTATGACGCCTCAGACGGAAAAAGCTCTCGCTCAGGGTGGAGGACTTCGACTGTAATACCACGGGTGTCTGCACCCGTAGGGTCTGCAATTGGATAGGACGAAGATGCCAAAGAACCGCTATCAACATCAGTGATAACATCATTAACACCAGAATTGAAACCCATCGCGACGCCCACTTCCTCCGTCTGTTCCACCGGAATGGGCTCTCCACAACAGACATACTTATTCCTCTTGCCCACAAAATAGGTGCATGTAGAAATCATCCAATTCGGAAACTGCCGGCTATAATGAAAGAGTAAGAATATGTAGCAAATGTGTAAGCATGAAAGGACTAACTTGGTTTCCTCGTACGTCCTCCTAGCAGCCCTCTCCACCGCAACAGGCAATAAGTGATACGTGTCCGGGTCATGATCCGAAGGTTTGCGGCGGCGCACCGGGTTCGGCGCAAGGAAGATGGGGGCATGTAGCGACGTATAAAACTCGCATCGGGAGATGAATATACTGGTACTGGCCACAGTTGGTCATCACTAGAGGGACCAGACGCGCTCTCTGGGTCAACGTATGAGACATCGGCGGATGCGCCATAAATCTCATCGTCCCCCTCTCCTGATACCTCTCCGCCTACGAGGGTGTCAACGGCTTCACCATTAACAATCATCGGACGTTGGATGGCTGCGTTGTCCGTGATGGCGGCAGCGTAGGGCTCTGCGGTCGGTACCGCTCCTACAGTTTCCTGGGGCGCTTGCGATGTAAAGCCATCGGCCCAGAAGTACACATAGGCCTCAGGGGTAAGAGGGTCAACGTAAACATACGGTGCCCCTCCACCGACATTATTCACGATCTCCATCGCGGAATGTACATCTGTTAATATCAGAGGTTTCCATTTAGCCATGGAACAAAAACGGCAACGTGCACATACCGCCCTGTCCTGTGGGGCTCGTGTCTTCGGTGAGAGCAGCGGTGGAAAAGACGGTGCATCTAATTCCGAATCAGAGTCACTATACCACGACATGGACCCTAATGAAAAAAAGTGAGACACGATGTGGGTGGCGTCGCGTGGCGAGTCACTCTCACCTGATGCCAGCTGCGGTGTGCGGGAGGGCTCTTCAGCAGCCTCTTCTACAGTTCCCTCGGGCGCTTGCGATGGCTCAGCGATAACGCCTTATCGCTGAGCCATCGCAAGCGCCCGAGGGAACCGTAGAAGAGGTACCGGCTGAAGCGGCGTGGGCTTAGAGTAGGGTGGTAAAGGGAATCGGCGCCAGCGAGGCCGCAGCGTGGGAAAAACTTTATCGGCGGACGTGTAAATGCAAGTAATCCAAGAAAAGAAAAGAGCAAGTGGGTAAGATGTGAGGGGGCACCCGATGACGACACGAGGCGTTAAAAAACCCTAGGGGAAAAAGCATTCGTGCCACACAGGGATGCGAACGAAGAGAGAGGGGGGGTGGGGAGACGATAACGATGGAGAACGACGGAACAAGCTAAGCTGTGGAAAGTCAGTGTGCGCGGAGCATGCAAGCAGCGATAAAGTACCTGTGCGAAGGTAACGGCGCAACGCAAGCGAGCAAGGGAAGGCGCGCTGGCGCGAAAACAGATAAAGGCCTGGGTGAGCCCCCCGCTGAGACACGATGACGAACTCCATGAAGCGGGCTCAACTATGCCAAAGCGGGACTCAGGCCTGCTAGTGAAACATAGCTCAGTGGAATGCGCATCAGTATCAGCAGAGGGTGGAGCGCACCCTAAGTTAAAGTGAGAGATAGAAGAAGGAGCGAGGGTAGAGCAAAGATCACGTGCAACAAGACTGTTGGTGCGACGACTAAGCCGGCGGGCCGGGGCGGAATTCGCCCTGACCAAGACGTACCTTTTTAAACACGGATAAAAAAAAGTGAGACACTATCTGGGTGGCGTCGCGTGGTGAGTCACTCTCACCTGATGCCAGCTGCGGCGTGCGTCAGCAGGTACCTCTTCTACGGGTGACCTTAAATCCCCACTCCGACGCACCCCTCACCACCCATTTCGTGTACATGAGTAATTACAAAAATACCAATTAAGAGATTAAAAAATTGTTGAGCGTAAATTTTACTGTTTCTCCCGGGCGCACGAAGAGGACCGACCATTCACCGACCCTCCCCTCCCTCGCTACGCTCCCCCGAACCGGGTCGGTTCAGGTCGGCACGCTAAAGCCTCGTTCGTGCATCCAAAATAGTATATGTGTATTGTGAATTTCATGTACCAACAATTAAAATGCCACATTGAGGTATAGAAAGAAAGTAGAGAAAAAGCCAATAGGGCCAGTGAACCATTTACAAAAATAAATGCAAGTGCCAAGAAAATGCACTGAGCAGGGCTTGACAACACACCCAACCTTACACACACAACAAGTTGACCACTGCACTAAGCCAACTTCACACCACAATGTACCCCTTAAACATTATATATTCAGACCTGAGATGCTTATAGTTACAATAAATGTAACATGCTTTAATCTTTCAGAATGTTTCTGACACATTTTATTGCCATTATATTATGTTTTTCTTTATAAATAAACTTCATTGTGATGTGAAGAACTTACGTGAGCGTGTGCGTCAGAGTCCGAAGCATCGCGTCGGGGTGGGGATTTAAGACTTTCCCTCTTCTACAGTTCCCTCGGGCGCTTGCAATGGCTCAGTGATAATTTATTATTATGTCAGAAAAACTCAAAAGTCCATATCAGGCCCGACAAGGCTCATCAAGCCATCAGGCTGTGGTACCGCCTTATCAGACCTGATAATGAAGAGGTAGCTGATCAGTGTGGCACTATACTTGTTGATATATACGTGCAGTAGTCTAAAGTAAGAGAGCTATACACAATGATAAGTGTCCTGTAGCTTTGCACATAATACAGTACGTACCTCAGTGAACGGGTGCTTCACTGAGGTACACCTAACTACGAGTCTGATCTATATACTTGCTTCGGTCATTCAAGACTGAAGCTATTATCGCTCTCCCTACTCTGATTGTCTGGTCACGCCATGCACGGCCCTGCTGCGTTCTACACTTACCTGTCGTATCCTAACTCCAATACCCCCCCTTAAGCCAAATGCATCCTAATGAGGCCATTCAGATGTAGGACCTTGTGGCATGGGAGGGCTTTGGTGAAGATGTTGGCAGCCATGTCTGCTGTTGGGATGTAGTCTACGTGAACGAGTCCATCCTGGATGGCGTGGCATATGAAATGGTATTGGATATCTATGTGCTTCGTGCGCGGATGATATTCGTCGTTCTTTGTAATGGAAATGGCGGATATGTTGTCAAGGTGGATAGTGATTGGCTTGGTTAGTGGTCTTGTGATGTCGGCCAGGAACATGCGCAGCCATAAAGCCTCCTTCGCTGCATGCATTGCGGCGATGTACTCGGCTTCAGTGGTCGACAGCGCGATGATCGCCTGCTTCTTCGAACTCCAGGAGACTGTGCCTCCTCCTATTGTGAATACATATCCAGAGATTGAGTGTCGATGATCCTGGGATGCCCAATCGGCATCCGAGAACGCTTCCAGACCTTTTGGCGACCCGCTGATGATGAGGCACACATCCATCGTCCCCTTCAAATAACAAAATACTCTCTTCACAGCTTCCCAGTGGGGTATGCCGGGATTCTGCATGAACTGGGCTAGAAAAGAGACTGTGAAAGAAATGTCTGGGCGCATGCCCAAGGCGGCGTACATCAGGGAGCCTATCGCCTCCCTGTACGATATGCCGCACATGTCCTCGAACTGGCAAGGGGTGGAAGGGGATTGGGACAGGGAGAGCCTGTGGTGAGGATCGAGCGGCATACTGAGCGGGTTTGATTCCTGTAGGTTAAACCACCCCAGAATCTTTTGTATGTAGGCACGCTGCAAGAACGAGATCGTGCGCAGCGAGCGATCTCGCTTTACCTCAATACCTAGGAGCCAGTGCAGGTCTCCTATGTCCTTGATCTTGAGGACGGACCACAGTTGGTCTTTGAACGCGCATATGACCCTCCTCGTATTGCCGGCCATGGTGAGATAATCCACGTCAACTGCGGCGATGATGGCGTCCTGGCTGGCATACCTGTGGAACACCACGTGCTCCACTTCACAGCGGGTGAACCTAAGTGGTACATGAGGCCTGAGAGCATGTCGTACCACTCCCTCCTGGACTGTTTAAGGCCATATATGGCATGGTTGAGGTGGCATACATAGTGTTCCTTGCCTGGGACCTCGTATCCCTTGGCTTGACGCATGTATACCGTTTTGGTGATCAGAGCGTTGAGGTACGCACCATCGATGTTGGTCTGTTTGAGCTCCCAGTGATTTCTGACTGCTATGGCGGTGATGACGTGGATGGCAGAAAGCTTAGCTGTGGGCAGAAAGTCTTGTTGTAGTCTATTCCCTAGGTCTGGGAAAACCCTTGTGCGACAAGCCGTGTCTTGTGCACTATAACTTTGCCTTCCACGTCGAACTTGTAGTGAAAGACCAACCTACTTCCGACAATGTTCGCCCCTTCCAGGGGTTCTACCAGATCCCACATCCCTAAGTTTGCATGCTGGTCCAGTTCGCGTCTTATAGACGTGTCCCACTGGGGCCAGTCTTCGCGCGAGCGTGTGTCCTTCAGGTTCGTGGGATCGGCCCCCACTTCCCACGTGGCTGCTGCCGTTGGTGACTCGACAAGTCGGTGCGTCCCCCCCTCAGTCGTGATCCCATCCCCTGGCTCCTCCCCTAGCTCCTCTAGTGCCGCCATAGCCGAGTTCTCGGTGGGCAGGGGTAATCCTCGAGGTATACTGGTGTGTTCTCACATCCCATGCTGCTGCCGGTCCCCTCGGCAATCCCATGGACATATGCGGATGGTTTACATGCACGGTGGCCCCTACCTTGCGGCTGCTCTGCTGGAGGATCTGGGGCTTCAAGTCCTGCCAGTGGGTCGATCCTGGTGGGGTCTGGTGTTGGTGGTGCGGCTGGGGGTGCGCTGGGGTAGTCACTGCTGGTGCCCTGACTGTCATGGGTGGTGGACTCCCCCTCAGTCTGGGTGTCAGTGGTGATAACGACCGGCCTGTTGAACATCACGTTGCGCTTCACCATGACGCAGTGTTTTCTGGGCCAGTAGACCCTGTGCCCCTTACTTTCATCACTATAGCCCACCCACCTTCCCTCCTCTGCCCTAGGCTCCAGCTTTCCGTGGTCCTCCTGTAGGCACAGAGGTCTGAGACAAGGACTCTAAGGCTAAGACGACATCAGGAGAAGCTGAGAGGTCGTAATACAATCGGGCTCTACTTATACTAGCTAGAGAGTCCTTTTGTACTCTAAAAGAGGAATAGAACAATAGGATAAAACAATAGGGTGAAAATACAAAAGGGGCTGTGGAAAAGGGGACAACGCGCTAAGTGGACAAAGGGTCGGTGATTGGTCAAGTATGACCGGTTTTTCAACACGCCCCCGTACTTGAGCTATCAACGAGACCAAAATTCTTCGTGAGGTAGTGGTGCTGGTTATGAGGCAAAAATTTCGTCAGAAGATCAGCGATGTTTTCCTTTGATGAAATGGGTAGGATATTGATTGTGCGTTTGTTGATCAACTCTCGTATGTAGTGATAATGAATATCTATGTGCTTGGTCCGCTTGTGAAAACGCTGTTAGCTGTGATTTCTTTTGCTCCAGAGGAATCGCAAAAGATTTCGAGTGGGAGGTCAACTGTGAAGTCGAGCTGTTTTAAAAGGGAAAGTGTCCACTGCACGTGTTTTGCACACTCACAAAGAGCCATGTACTGGGCTTCAGTGGACGAGAGTGCTGGTGTGCGTTGCTTCTGCGTGGCCCAAGCAACGGCACCCCCAGCGAGGATGAAGATGTAGCCAGTGGTTGAGCGGCGGTTGTCAGTATCTGAGGCCCAGTCAGAATCACTGTACCAGACCAATTCAGTAGAATCGTTCGATCCATATGTCAGCATGACATTTCATGTAGCGAATAGGTAATGGAGTACGTGCTGTGCAGCCTAGAGATGCTCTTGCTTGACCTCCCAGAAACTGCCCTGATCATGGATGTTATGTGGCAAGCAAACTGCTTCACTTCTGGTGTTGTTCCAAGAGCAGGAGTGCAGAAGTGGAGTGGAAGCTGTGGGGAATTCATGAGTGGTATAAATGGGAGTGGAACCAGAAGTGGGAAAGGAGATATCCCTTAACAAACAAGCCACATGTCCACTCAAAGAGCCATTAATACATTGGATGAAAATAAATGTAGTCCAATGCACATTATCAATTGAAAAGCCTATTCCAGTGCCAATCCTTTGAATTCCATGGAAGGTTTCCAGTGACAGGACACCCTGAGACATCTCAGCTGTAAGATAGAAGTCATTTAAATGCAGCACCTTTATGTAAGAGGGTTGCTGGTAAGTACTGAGTGATGGCCCTGACTGTCATCAATTAGTATATATTATCTTGATGGCAGTGGGGAATTCCTAGAGTTTTCTCTTTGGATCTCCCTTCTGCTAGATGATGTCAGGGGATGCCCCCTTTTCTAGTTCCAACCCCACTCCCCATTCTGTTCCATTCCCAGAGGTGTTTCCTTTGGTTCCAATCATATCATCACTTTTGCTCTGCTGCCGCACTTCCACTTTTGGAACAATGTTGGAAGTGAAGCAGCCTGCTTAGTATGTGGCACCCAGGGTTGGTGAGGTTTTGGGAAGGCCAGGGGAGGGCTGTCAGGGGACTACACTCTGTTTTCTGTTTGCCTTATATGATCTATATTTCCCCCTTGCTTCTCTCTGGTCCACTCAATCATCTGTTCTGACCTTTCACATCATCCTCACTTCTTGTTATACATTGAGCAGTAGGTATTGTGGGTGCTAGTGGGTCTCAGTACTGCTATACAGCTACACTTGCTTAGTAAGGGTCTCCAGCCTTTTCTCATCTGGATTCCCCTTACTAGGTGAGCAGCGGTCTTGTGTAACTAGGCTGTAGTAGACTTATATGACTTCTGCATCCCCTTACTAGATCCTGTGTGACATTCCACAGATAGGTAGGGTTTCCCTCACAAGGGCAGGCTTGCTGATGAGTACTGAGTGATGACCCTGACTGTTGTCAAGTAGGTGTATAGGTGTATACTATGAGCTTACTGGGAGTGGGGATTCTTAAACTTTTCTCTTTGGATTTCCCCTCTGGTGAGATTCCCACCATACTGTACATTCTCTCTGGTTAATGTATACTTTGGATTTCCCTTCTGCTCATTACTTCATGCCTCATAAGTTCTCCCAGCTAGCCTGTGTGATTGTGTGATCTCCACAGTGTGCAAGGGCTACCCTTACATTATCTCTAGTGGGGGAGGGTGTCAATTGGTCCGACTTGCTTCCACTTACCGAGTTTATGCACAACAATGCTCCAAGTGCCACTATAATAGTAGAACATGTGTATGTATCTGCTGGGAGTCATATTCAATTGTTTCACTACAAAGTGATGAAGTATCTCTACTTTCCCACATTGCCTTAAGGCAATGTGTAATGTTGTTATACATATATCATGACAGTGGGCCATCCATGCAGACCCACTATATGGTTAGTGTATCAATTTATCAATTCCAATCTTACCTTTGCCTGTACACCATCACTACATGCCATGCTGATACTACATACCACATCTTGGTTGGGTTTAGCTTGTCCTTGTGACAATTGTCCTGTAAGACACTAGCAAATATATCTCATGCAAACAAGGCTATAATGGTATGATAATTGATAAGCAATAGTATTGAATGCCTCAGGTTATTCTCTAGTACAAATGGCTGCCGCCGCAGCCCTATCCATAACATTAGCACTTTGCATCATACCCAGCTTGTTTTTGGGCCTAAATATGACAAGTGTGTTTGCTGTACTAATCACAGTAGTCTGTAGAGTGACATCAACAAAATAACCCCCTGCAACCTTGTAATCCACATCAGGGGGAACAAAATGCTGTGTTTGCTACAAATTCCGTCGTAATCAGTGAAATTGGTCTAAATTACACATGCTGCATAGTTTGATGCCAGGTAGGCTTCAGAGGGTGATCAGTCTGGTGTGAGGGGATGCCCCCTTTCCTATTTTCCTTTGTAGACACTGTTCGAGAGTGGGATCTGTCAGAGCATTGTCCCTCTTGCATCTCAAATCAGGCACTTCTGGTCCTTCAACAGGACTGAGTAGCTGGATGCATTGCAGCATGTTGGGGAGACCAGCCTGAATGCTAGGTCAGGGTAGTCCAGCACATCCTTTAAGGTAATGCATGTAGTCACCTTTCCATTAGGGATGCCTCCTCATGTTGCCTATCCCTGTAGCCTTGAAGACAGTCTTATCCACAGCATTGATTGTGTGGCATAATTTCCTTGAAGGTAATGAAGCTACATATGACCTGATGTGCCGAGTTTTAGATGCTGGCTTCCCATCCCACCAGTGGACTCATTCCCTGTGTGAGCATGGTCCCAGCAAATGTCATCATGAAGGCAGATGCCTTGCCCTCTGCTGCATTTGGTGATCCATCTCCTTGTTGTATTCTTCTTTCTTCTCTTTCTTTTTGGCTTTGAAGCAGCAGTCAGCCTTCCTTTTCCCACATTTCCAGCACTCCATGTCAGTCTTCGTGGCACTGGAGGTACCACTGTGTGCCTAGGGCCTCTCACAGCCTTTGCTGCAGCGAGGACATGACATTGTGATCACATTTATGAGGGGTGATATGACTTTGGGAGTGAGCCAAGGATGACAGTGGTGAAATAATCAGTGGTGAGTGTGGTGTTCATCCCTGTGAGCTGTTCCTGCATCCTTGTGAGTATTTCTAGGCGCATGAGGATGTTCGATTCATCCTCACACTCCAACTCATACATCCAGCACTGCATGTCCACTTTAATGGTGGTCTCATGTTTTGTACACATGGCATCCCATACCTCCTTTGCTGTAGTGAGGTTTTGGATTTCAATGAGAATGCTATCCAGGATT
Source organism: Gautieria morchelliformis (assembly GCA_015179125.1). Taxonomy (NCBI): domain Eukaryota; kingdom Fungi; phylum Basidiomycota; class Agaricomycetes; order Gomphales; family Gomphaceae; genus Gautieria; species Gautieria morchelliformis. The sequence continues at coordinate 108,263 of WHVA01000065.1, forward strand.
GTAGTGAATATCTGGGCCTTTATCATCGCCTCACACTGATTATAGTTGTCCCAGTGTTTTTCTGGAGTATCCAGCTCTGCCACTTCCTTATCCATTAGCACATGGCTGTTGGGGTAGGTGGGGATAGGAACTGAGCAGTCCTCTTGTTATGACCGTGCATTTCCTATTTCCGACCTTCAGTTCCGCACACATTCCGCCCCTCCGATGTTTCCGACATTCCACCCCTTGTTCTAGTCCCTTGTTCTTTCAACTCTATTACTCGGACCCACCTGACCCGCTTTATCGTTCATCATGATCATATATCCGGTCCACCTTGTAGTTCGTTGTCAGATATGTTTTCCGACCCCTTGTTCTTTTGCCATTGTTTTACCTTACCCTGAACCCCCCTTGTAGTCCCATTGTTCCCAATTAGTTAGTTCCCACGTATGTCTACCCAACTTCCGCTCCCCCCGGAATTTGCTTAGTACTATCTCATTACATGTTGTCTCAGCTCTTTGTATAAAAGCCTCTCATGTATGTCTGTCATTCTGAAATCAGATAATCACCTTTGATACTTGATTTCCTTTGCTCCATCTCCTGTTCTCAGCACAGCGAGTCTAGCAAGACCTCCATCTCTCCACCTCCCATCTTCCACCTTCCGCCTCAGTTCCGACTCAAGTTCCGACTAACTCTTAGTTCAAGACTTTCTGACTTCCGAACCATTTCCGAAATACTTAGGACGATAGTTCATTGGGGGCGCAACGTATAAGTTGAAGCCGCTGTCCTTTCCAGTTCTGACTTAGCGGAAATCTCGATACGTAACAGTATTATCTGATTTCCACCCGATAACTATCACTATGCCTCCTCGTACCACAGCTACTTCAGCTCGCACAGGAGCTGTCCAAGCTCTCTCTTATTTTGGCAACCTTAGATCCGCAGCACCAAGACATGTGGAACCCTCCAGCAGCTCTCGTGCCGACAATGAGCTTTCCGACGCTCTTCCGCAACGCTTTGAAGAAGTTCCCGATGATAATCCCGATGACAATCCCGACTACGACGGAAATTCGTTGAGCAGCAGTGGCGAACATACAGTAGCATCATTTCGATGCCCAGCACCACCTCCACCACCTCCACCAGGACCACCTCCTGGCGGCCCTCATGGCGGCCCCCCAGGCTGTCCTCCACCTCCTATTCCCGCCAACCCAGTTCCACCCGCGCCAGTTACGGATCTTGCACAAGCTATCACCATGCTGGCCGGCCAACTACAGCGCCCAGCCCAAGCTCCACGCCCCAAGACAGAGGTCTGTGAACCGGATCAATTCAACAGTTCCGACCCCAAGAAGCTCCAGCATTTTTTGGTCCAGCTTCAACTCAACTTCCGTGATCATCCCGATGCCTTTCCTGACGACGAACGAAAGGTCAATTACTCCCTTTCCTACCTCCGAGGCACAGCTCTCGACTATTTTGAACCCGCCCTCATGGATCTGTTCACTCTCATCGACTGGGCTGACGATTATCACAATTTCGTTTCCGAACTCCGCAGCAACTTCGGACCATTTGATATGGAAGCTGATGTGGAAAATGAACTCGATAAGCTTCGTATGAAAGACACTCATAAAATAGCTGAATACATCGTCACTTTCCAGCAGCTCGCTCCTCAAGTCCAATGGGGAGAAGCCTCACTCCGACACCAGTTCTACATGGGCCTGTCATCCCGGATCAAGGATGAAATTGCCCACGTTGGAAAACCCGCCACCCTCACCGACCTCCGCAACCTAGCCCAATCCATTGATTCACGCTACTGGGAAAGACATTCCGAGATTGCTAATGAAACCTCCGCCCAGAGCAAGAACGACAAGTCTTCCAACAAGAAGTCTGATAAAGACAAGAAGAAGACCAATTCCGGAAACAACAACAACAACAACAGTTCCGGCTCCAACTCTGGCAACCGGAACAACACTTCCACACCACGCAACAACCAGGCCTCTGGTTCCAACACCAATGCCCAGAAAAGCACTCCGGACCTTTCTGACAAACTTGGGAAGGACGGAAAACTAACCCCTGCAGAACGCCAGCGTCACATGGACAACAATCTTTGCCTCTTCTGTGGCAAAGGCGGTCACGTCGCTCGTGATTGCACCCAAGCCTCCGCTTCCGCTGCTAAGGCCAAGGGCCATGCAGCGAAGACGGAAGAGAAATCCCAAGCGACTCCCGCTACGGATGCAAAAAAATAGTCAGCAGTCCTCCAGCCTCCGCATGAGCTGAGGGCTGTGTTGACCCCATTCATGTGACAAATGAGGTTAAACTCAACGCATCCGCTCTTTCATCCTCCGACTCCCTCTCAGTTCTGCTCACTTCTGACACAATTTCCGCACCCCCATTTACTGCATTGATCGACTCTGGTTCGACTCATTGTTTCCTCAATTCCGACTTTGTTTTGAAGCATAAGCTTCCAACCCGCAACATTCTGACAATTCCGCTCCGCCTTTTTGACGGGTCATCCAACACGGCAATCTCCCAAGTCATGGACCTGTCTATCCATTTCGCTACTGGGGACAACCACGAAGTTACGTTTTACGTTACTCCGCTAGATGCTAGCTGTTCCGTTGTACTAGGACACAATTGGCTCACCCGATATAATCCATCGATTAACTGGGCATTGGTGTAGAGGACAGGAATTATAGGCAGTAGGTATGGACTTGTTGCTCAAAAGAATAGACTAGAAAACAATTCACTCTCTCAGTGAATTTAGTTGTCACTGTAAATATATTATACACTACCTAGAAAACAATTCACTACAGAGGATTTCTAGGTTAATAAATCGAAAGAACACTAGACTAATTTACTTGCCTCTCTCAGTGAATTTAGTTGTCACTGAGAGAGGGGGAAATCTGTCTCACTGTGCATGTACTACTACCCGGCCCTTTAGCGCCCAAGAGCTCGCGCGTCGAAGTCATTTCAGACTCCGCTGGGTGCAGCCACTTGTGAAAATAGAAATAACAAGATGAAATGGAGAGGTAAGGAGTGACTGGAAAATTTCGAAAATAATCAGAGAAATGGGTGCATGGTACAAGAACAATGTGAGAAGAGATTGAAACACCATACAGCAAATCGAATATATTATGCTTGATTTTGGTGCAGGAGCATAAATGCACCCAACAATTGGGTCAGATACAGTTCCGTACCCCAGATCAACTTCCGTCTATTCCGATGTCGTCTGCAAAGATGGCTCAGGCCTCTTCTGCAACTCCGCTCGTGGACTCAGTTGCGCACTCTGGTCCTGCTTTAGCACCTCCGACCCTCGAAGCTCCTCAAATTGTGCTCGTCTCTGCCACCGCTTTCCGCGTATTGCAACGGCAAGAAGATATGACCATTTTCCAGCTTCACCTTTCCGATTTGGCTTCAGTCAAGGCGTGTTCTGCCTTGACTTCCGCTCCGGTCGACATGAGCTCAGTTCTGGAAGAATATCATGACTTCCCGGATGTGTTCAACAAGGCCAAAGCCGATAAACCCGCTGAACATCGACCTTATGATCTGAAGATAGATTTGGAAGAAGGAGCATCTGTTACGATACGATCCGTCGTAAGGTTGACTGAGGTCGGGGACGAAACCCGAGTCAAGGTCCGAGGTTACAGGGCGAGGTTTGGATGGGGAAGTCGGAGAGGGACTTGGCTTCAGCTTATGTGCTGCGCCGACCCTACGCACGAGTCCCAACTTCGGAGGTAAACGAATAAGAGGCGAGGTTCTAGCTTAAGAGGCGAGGCGTAGAAACTAGCTAGGGATCGAAGGGACACGATAGTTGATTTTCAGACTGAGGAGTAGGAATGCATACAAGGGGGTTATATACGGACGAGGTGCAAGTCAGGGGCGAACAGATTAGTGGAGGTCAGGGCGAGGTCAGGAGACCGAGGTCAGGGCGAGGTAATATACGAATGATGCATGATGGAGCGGAATCAGTAACTAAGGGGGATACGGGCATGGGATCAAGGTCGGATATGAGTTCAAGCTCGGGCTCGGGCTCGGGCGCGGATAAGTATCATATGTACTCGGGCACGGATATCACAAGGCTTGGGGCTCGGAAGAAGGTTCTACCGGTAAGTAGCCGGCCAAAGGCCGGGTCCTTACAGCATCTCCGCCCCTTGGATCAATCTACTCCCTTTCGCAAAGTGAACTCCAGACTCTCCGAGAGTTCGTCAATGAACACCTCAACATGGGCTTTATCTGTGTAAATAACCTAGATACCATACATATATACTAGTTATTACATAATCCCAGTGGGCCCCTTAGGGACCCACTGTATAGTTTATGCGTGGGAACCGGTCAGTGGTTCCCATCGCATCTTACCCTTACACTGTCACTACGTAGCATCAGAATACCACATATTGGTCAAGTTCTGTCGTACTCTTGTGACTTAAGGCTTAAGATAAACATCTTTACACCTTTTTGAACTATCCTGTGGTTGATTTCCACGCAGCCAACCGATTGTGGATTTGAAGCAATCTTGAAAAAGATCGCTGCGTCGACGACTAAACATCATTGAGATCCTCCAGTAGACATTCTACTGTCGACTGCGAGCATGATGATTCCACACAGTCGAAGACAGACATGAGCGACGAGCTCGCAGTCCACACCACTGGCGCAGCCCAGCGACACGATGGCTGATGCTACCCTGGACCAAGAATCCAGGACGCCAGAAGACGGAGAGATCGTAGATCTCACTGCCCTCATCCCCCCAATGGAAGACGAGGAAAACCCCGACCATATCTTGTCGAGCGTGGTTGAGGAAGAGACAACGCCGGGCAACAAGCCGGCTCCGCCCCCCCAATCCCCTCTGCCCAGAGACAAAGGAAAGGGCAGAGAAGTCTCGCCGTTGTCAGACGGCAGAGCATCATTGTCGAGGCAGGCACAAAGCCACGACTCGAACCGCCGCTCATGAAGTAGAGCGACGACGATCGTCCCTGAAGGAGGACGACGACAAAAAAGGTGAGCCCCAGACGAGGGTCAGGGCTCGGAATACTCAAGCTCAAGTCGCAAGAGCTCGAGAGCTCACGCCATTGACCACGAGATGGCAGAGGCCCTGAACAAGCAGGTGCAGGATGCGTTGCACCAGAGCACGCTCACGCGCCACAAGCACGATCAGCTAGCATCGCAGCTTGACAACATTGCCTCCGCCATAATGGCAATCGGCAAGGAACTCCACCAGGCAGAGGAGATCAGGCTGCAGGCTGCAGCCACGCTGGAGAACATCCAGACGGCCCTCCGCCCACGCGGGGAACACAACACAACACGTCTGAGCTCGCAACAGTCCGCAGCTAATGCACGCGGTCATGATGCGGAAGACCCACGACAAAAGGAGCGGGACAAGCAGTGAATGCCGCCGCCAGCCGTCCCGGTCGAACAGGACGTGAGGTTCAGGAATGAACCTCAGGAGCAACCGGTTGCCCCAACGGACAGCCACAAGACGATCCAACAGATCGTCAGGGAACAGGTTGCCTCAGAGCCTGACTCTGAAACGACAACCGAGAGCCTAGAGCTCGAAGTCGTGCACTGGCAGCGTAAAGAGGCCGCAGCCGCACACCGCCATATGTGGGCCCTCGAGCTGCTAGCGAAGAATGCTGAGGAAGTGGTAGCCCAAAGCCGCACCACCCAGCAGCCCGACGAGCAGCTCACGTGAGCCGTGCAGGACGCACGACAGGCGTGGGCAGCCTACAACAGCAGGCTGTGGATCGGCAACGTGGGACTGACCAGGGAAACCAGGCACTGGACACCCCCGGACTCGAGAGCACAAAATGCTCCCGATCCCGAGCCCGATCCGGGCCCATGGCCCGTCAGGGCATACAACAGCCTGCCCCGCGCGAGCGATCCATGGCTCCAACGGAAGGCCAGGGAATCCCGGATCAGGCTGATGTCGTACTGCTGGAGCCGTATGATGGGATCACACGGATGATCCGCGTGGTGTCAGCAGACACCACGGACACAGACCCAGAGAAGTCTGTACTAGCAAAAGCTGGCGTAAAGCTGGCTCACCCCGAGCCATACGCCGGGAGATCTGACCTCGAAGAGTTTGAGATCTTCGTCGCAGCCATCTTAAGATGGCTAAAAATAAACTGCCTCCTAGGGCCAACCAGCCAGCATAGACATGCAGGTCAGCTATGTGGGCACTCACCTAACCGGCAAAGCCCAGGAATGGTTCCTTTGAAATGTAGAACGCTTCGATCGCCAGGTCCGCAGGTGGACTATGGAAACAGTGATGCAGGGCCTTCAAAAAGGTTCCTGCACACACTGACGTACCATCATGCATTGAATAAATTCGACGTGGTCATGCAGGGCATGAAGACCGTTCAGGAGATGCTGAACGAGCTCACGAAATATGCAGCACGTATGATATAGCCGCCAGACGATTACACGTTCTGGAGACAGTTCGTGTCAGTGCTGCATGAAACACTGCGCAACGAAGTCCTCAAAAAGGGCTATAACGCCGAGAGCAGCTCAATAGAGCAACTCTTCAAGATGGCCCAAATGATAGAGGAAGCATCCCAATACAATATGGGGATGCGCCGCACAGAGAGCGCAGCGGACGCCGCCCCCACGCCCAGCACAAGCCAGACGCCCGCCTGAGGCTAAACAGCCTCAAGCGTCAGGATCATCCCAGTGACCTGCCCCACCAGCGAAAGCGTTGGGCCGGCCTAACGATCGGCCCAACGGCAACCAAAGCAGGGCCACGTGCTTTGAATGCGGCCAACCTGGCCACAAGAAATCAGAGTGCCCCCGGCTTAGGTCCGATATCAGGACAGCAGCCGCGAGGCACAAAGAGGAGACTGAGGATCCGGAGACAGATCTCGGTCAAAATTCTCTCCATCAAATTGATGAAGAGGGGGAGGGTGATCACCAACCCAACAACCCTCCAGAAAACGGAGATGCGCCTGCTGAAGAGTGGGATCCTCAGCCGTCCCAATATTACGAATGGGATGAAGAGGCAGAGGACACCACCTACAGGTCCAGTGTGATCAGATTCCCGCCAGAAGACAAAGCCGCCACGAAAGTCATGGCGGCACGCACGTCGGTCACTCCAGACAAGGCGGCTGAGCCGGTGTATCACCACCGAAGCAAGCACAGGACGTGGCCAACGCGCCCATGCAGTGAGAACCGTATCCTGTCGGGGTACTGGGAAATAAACAGCGTAAAAGCCCACTGCCTGCTAGATAGCAGCAGCAAAGGGGTACTGCTATCCCCTGAATTCACGCGAGCTACAGGGATGAAGACATTCTCCCTGGAGCAGCCAATCACGCTGCAGCTAGCATGCATAGGCAGCCGTTCCACGATCAACTATGGAATGAACATGACCATTAAATTTGGTCGTGAAACATACGTCGAATATTTCGATGTGGCGAACGTCGAATATTACGACGCGATCTTAGGGACACCATTCCTAAGGAGATTTGGCATAACCCTGGACTTCTCGAGCCCAGGGACGATCCGCAAGGGGAACGAAATAATCCCCACGGGCAAGGTCTTGTTCGACAACGATGGATCGACGAATGAGGACAAGGGGCCATGGGTGAGCAGGATCACCCGGGCGCCGAAGCCTAGCCTGGCTCATTGAAGCCAGGAGGACGGGTCGCAGAACGACTCATCCTTGATCTCACCCTACAACCGTAGGGAGAGGCACTCTCACCTAACGGTGAAAGCGATGGGAAAAAGGAAGGCGGTTCCGCGTGCCGCGGAACCTAATAGATGCACACAGTGCCTAATGGCTTCTAAGCCAACCACCACCATCGTCCTCATGGATGATGACCTTCCTCGCCTCCGCAAGGAATGGATGGAACGAATCACTGACCTAGTCAGTGGAATTCCATTAGAACTCCCGCCACTACAGGAGATCAACCATGAGATCAACCTCATCAATCCCAACAAACACATGCGGTATCGACTACCGAAGTGCCCCGAACATTTCCGAGAGGAACTGTCAGCTAAGATAGAACGATACACCACTGCAAAGTGGTGGATTCCAGCAGTCGCGCAGCAGGCTGTACCCATGCTGTGTGTGCCGAAAAAGAACGGTACGTTACGAACCGTCTTCGATCTGCACCAGCAGAACGAGAACACGGTGAAGGATGTCACACCCTTCCTGGATCAAGATATCATCTTCAGTGACATGGCTCGCTGTCGGTATCCCACAAAACTCGATATGTCAGAAGCATACGAGCAGATCCCAATCCATCCAGATCATGTAGCAAAGACAGCCTTTGCAACGATCCTTGGCATGTTTAGGAGCCAGGTTATACAGATGGGAGACTGCAATGCCCCATTAATGTTCCAACGGCTGATGACAGCCATTTTCCGCGACTGCATAGGTCGCTTCATCCATGTATACATGGATGACATCTTCATTTTCTCGCTCTCGATACAAGAGCATGAAGAGCACCTCTACATTGTCTTTGACAGGCTGAGGAAGAACCACCTTTTTCTGAGCAAGAAAAAGGTGGACCTCTATTCCATCCAAATGGAGTGTCTTGGCCACATCATCGATGGCCGAGGGGTACATGCCAACGAGGACAAGATGCAACACATCCGCAAGTGGCGTAGGCCGCGGACGTTCAACGATGTCCAGTGTTTCCTCGGGCTAGTACAGTATCTGGCACATTACATGCCAGATGTTAGTGCATACACCACCCCACTATCAGGCTGTGCATGTGGCAACCGTCCATTCGAATGGACCCCACTACTAGACAAATGCTGGCAAAGCATTAAGGCGTTGGCCTGTAAGGCCCCGATCCTGCATCCAGTAGACGCACGGTGCCCAGAGCCGATATGGGTATTCACCGATGGGTCAAAAGCCGGCGTCGGTGCAGTCTACGGCCAAGGCCCCAACTGGAAAACCTGTCGGCCGGCCAGCTTATTGTCAAAGAAGTTCAGTGTTGCTCAGCAACACTACCAGACTCACGAGCACGAGACAATCGTGGTGCTCGAGGCTCTCATGAAATGGGAGGACAAACTGCTGGGAGGAAGGTTCACCCTCATCACAGACCACAAAGGGCTCGAATACTTCAAGACCCAGAAGAGCCTATCTGACCGCCAGGTCAGATGGTGGGAGTTTCTCTCATGGTTCAACTTCTACACCGTGTTGACGGTGTAGAGAACAAGGTAGCAGACTGCCTGTCATGCTACTACAAGAGCGACACGAGTGATGACAATAACCCGGATCATGTCTTCGTGAATGCAGACCCACGTTTAGACCCAGACGGTGAGCTATTGCCCACCGACCGATATATCGATCTGCGAGCAGCGGCGACAAGACGGTCTAAATGCCTCGCGGAGAAGACAGAGGCAAGAATAATGGAATCCACCACATTAAACGAGGGCTCACAAAAGCCCACAAGCATCGCTGCATCACGCGATGACAACGACGATGACATCAGAGTCATCGCCACAGGAAATGACGGCGCGCCCCTGCGCCGGATCATGGAGCAGGGCATAAAGATCATGGCGCACCCAGACGCACACCCGAGATTCAGGATCTGGGACGGGATGATCTGGACAAAGAACCAGCTCAAGAGAGATGTCCTTGCCGTCCCGCTCTGTTATTCAGAGGGGAAGGAGGCTGATCGAAATCATCATCAATCAAGCACATCAGATAGTCGGTCACTATGGCCATCTGAAGACTTTGAACTACGTTCGAAGGTCATATTGGTGGCTGGGCATGAGCCTAGACATAGAGTCATTCTGCACATCATACGCGAAGTGCCAGATGATGAAAACCGGGCCGCAACGGCCCAAAGGCCTACTACACAGCCTACCCATTCCGGATAGGCCATGGCAGTCGATTGGCATCGACTTCATGGGGCCCCTGCCCAAATCCAATGACTGTGACTACCTGATGGTAGTCATCGACCGTCTAACGTCACTCGTACACCTCGTCCCGACAACGACGAGCATGTCAGCCAAGGGAGTAGCCTGGCTGTTTCTGAAAGAGATCGTTCAACTCCATGGGGTTCCCAACTCCATCGTCTTGGATAGAGACTCGAAGTTCATGTCGATCTTTTGGCGTGAACTACAGCAACTCAGGGGGACTAAGCTCCTCATGTCAACTGCCTTCCATCCCCAAACGGATGGAGTGACTGAGCGGGCAAACCACTCGATAGGACAGATATTGCGCGCCGTCATCAGAGATGATCAGAAGGATTGGGCATTAAAGTGCCCGATGGTTGAGGTCGCCCTCAACAGCAACGTCAGCGCAACCACAGGGTTTGCGCCCTTCGAGCTGAACCACGGCTATATGCCGCGGATAGATCTCCCCATAGCCGTGGACACCCCATTCAAAGGGGTATCCCGGTTCGCACATCAGGCAAGATGGAACCTGATGGCGGCACACGATGCAATCATAGAGCATCGAGTGACGCAAACGTTTCATGCAAACAAGAAACGTATGGCAAGCGACAGGTACGCAGCCAACAACCATGTCTACCTCTCGACACAGAACCTAACTCTCCCAAAAGGAAGAGCCAGAAAACTAGTCCCACGGTACATCGGACCGTACCGCGTCATCGAAGCTCACAACGACGTCTCAACGGTGACCCTTGAACTTCCCGACGAGCTGAAAAGCCATCGTATTTCACCGGTCTTTCATTCAAGCCTCGTACGACGAGACGAGGCTAACAACGATGAATTATTCCCTCGTCGTGAGGCCAAGTCATTTTATGACTTTGGAGCGAATGATGACGAGGAGTGGCTCATCGACGATATTATCGCACATCAATGGATAAACTCGATGGACCTGGAGTTCCAGGTCCGCTGGACCCTAGGCGACGTGACATAGGAACCCATGTCGTCATGCAAGGACCTTGAAGCCCTAGATAGCTATCTAGAGCTTTGGGGGGTGAGCAAACCACGCGACCTCCCCAGATGCCGCTAGATGTGTCTGTCACGTGCATACCATGTGACGCGCCGGCCACGGCGTGGTTAAATTTTCGCCTCAGATCTTTCTGAGGGTGCATCGCTTCTTGGAAGCAACCACCATCATCTACCCATGAAGATGATGCCCCCAAAGATGGGATGGACGTTGATCCGTCAATGTCCACGACGTGCACAACGGCCCCGAGACAGGGGGCCACAGACATCCTACAAGCTCCAGTCGACCAAGAGCACTGGATGATCATAGGATGGGAAGACGCTCTGGCGATCGTTCATCCCAACAATTGTGCCACATGCGCAGACTACGCCGCGCACCTAAGGGCCGCGACAGGCACCCGCAAGGTCAAATTGCGGGACGAGGACATCAGCGACGCCGTCGACGCGGCCTGGGGATGGCTCCTGAGAGGCATCACTCATGACGCGCAGGAGGAGCCCCTCCGGGACATCCATGACCTCAAGAAGGAGGTCAAGGATCTGGAACACACGGTTGAAGACCACGACGACATGCTCGAAGCCGAGCGAGCCAAAATAAAAGGACTTGAGGAGCAGCTGAGCGCAGCGCAGCTCCAGCTCACATTCGCCCACGCAGCCTCAAAAAGGCCGCACCATGACCCAGCCATCATCACCTCACACGACGGCACCCTTGCCGGCGTGGGCAACATCGGGGCTAGTGTCCCGATTATCGGCACTGACCCCAACGACAACAACAACAGAGGGGCAGAGCGCACCTTCCGACACTGCGTACGGCGTCCCAGATGGATGGGAGTCCGACTCCTCCGTCTGGAAGACGTACAACCCAGGGAGGGCACGGCGGCTGGCAGAGCAGCCAAAAAAAGAAGCTCAAGAAATTGCGCGGCACCCCCAACACCGTCAATGGGTTAGCCATTGCGAGGGAAAGCGCGATCGGCGCATACCTGGCGGCATCACTGTCGCACATGATCAATGACCCTGCCCTACAATGGCAGGTAGCACTGGTCGAGGCCCAGTACATCGGGCCTCACATGGTCCTGCCACCACCGGCAGGGACAGTTCACCCTCCCTACCCGGGGGAGGGGATGATCATACCACTCGGAGACCCACCGATCTCCGAGACAGGCCTCCTACCACACACGACCAGTAGGGAAGGCCTGGCAGCATCGTACTCAATGGTATGATGTCTGCCCGCTCGACAACCCACGCTTCGTTGAGCTCCTAGCGTGGGCGAAGGAAACGCCGCAACTCGCGCACACATGCGAGATGATCGGTGTGTTCAAACGCATCGAGCGCAAACAACGCGCTCGCAATCCCAAAAGGGATTGTCTCATGATAGTGGGCGGTACCCCGCATGACATCGCCGCCATCCTAAGGGGTTGGATACACAACCCCAAAGGAATCCCGTCTGCCATCCGTGATAATGTGGATGGAACCTTCAACCTAGACAACATGGACATCTGGATGTGGTTGAAGGCCCTTGCACCCTGTGTTGAAGGGGTCGCATCACCTCTCAAGTCGAGACTTCTCAACTTGTTCGGCTCGACCGACCAATGGTCGAGCTTCGTTGATGCCAGGGAATGCCTGACACCGTAGAGCACCAGCCTGAAGCTCTCCATCATGGGCCCATACCCCATGGGGGGCCAAGCTGGCCCCGACATCCCGCTCACCGAGATCACGCAATGGCTGGCCCACTACACTGGGGTCACTCACGAGCGAGCAACGCGCACTGAACACTATGTTCAACGCAGCCTCACCAGCACGGCATTTAGTGCCGCCGCTCACGAGGGCCAACAAAAGGTCCTCGAGACCAGCCACATGAGGGCCGCAGTACCGCGACCTCTCACCCACGCTCAGCTCAATCAGGAGCTGGCACGCTTCCAGCCCCCTCCCAGACTGAGGATCCAGCTGTCGAGGCCATGCTCCGCGAGGATGCAGGCCCCATCACCCAAGCGGAAACCACCGCTAGTGGTGAGGCAAAATAGCCTCACCCAACCACCCCTGCAGATGCGGAGGTGCCCCGGAGGAGTCACGTGCTCCACCGGCCCCATACGACAACAATGTCATTGTATCGGAAACATTCGAGGACTCCATCATGGATGACCTCTATGAGTCGTAGTTGGTCCCCTATAGTTGTCTATAGAGGGGGAGGGTGTAAATAACCTAGATACCATACATGTATACTAGTTATTACATAATCCCAGTGGTCCCCTTAGGGGCCCACTGTATAGTTTATGCATGGGAACTGGTCAGTGGTTCCCATCGCATCTTACCCTTACACTGTCACTACGTAGCATCAGAATACCACACATTGGTCAAGTTCTGTCATGCTCTTGTGGCTTAAGGCTTAAGATATACATCTTTACAATCTGCCCTTCGCTGTCTCCGCATGGCGCTCCAGTCCTTTTCGTCAAAAAGAAGGATGGATCTCTCCGCCTCTGCGTTGATTTCCACAGACTCAACGCCCTCACCAAGAAGGACAAATATCCACTTCCGTGCATTTCCAACCTCCTCGATACTCCCCACAGAGCGAAGATCTACACCAAAATCGACCTCCGGCAGGCTTATCACCTTGTCCGCATCCGGGAAGGTGACGAGTGGAAAACCACTTTCCGCACCCGCTACGGTGCTTTTGAGTGGGTCATCATGCCTTTTGGTCTAACCAACACTCCTACTGCTTTTCAGCGATTTATGAACGATGTATTTTCTGACCTCCTCGATGTATGCATTCTAGTCTACATTGACAACATCCTCATCTATTCCAACACACCGGAAGAACATCGGGAACATGTCCACAAAGTACTCCGCCGCCTACGCAAACACCACCTCTACGTAAAAGCAGAGAAATGCGAATGGCATTGCGACACGGTCGAACACCTAGGCTACATCCTCTATCCAACAGGTCTTACCATGGCAGGGGACAAAGTCAAGGCAATTCAAGAATGGCCGGAACCCTGACGTGTTAAGGATGTGCAGTCTTTCCTTGGCTTCGCCAACTTTTACCGGTGTTTCATTTATAACTTTTCCGACATTACTGTTCCACTCATGCGTCTCACCAGGCAGGGTGCTCCATGTAACTTCACTCTGGAATGCCATTCCGCATTTGAAGCCCTCAAAGCGGCCTTCACTATGGCTCCTATACTCGGTTTCTGGATTCCTGATGCCCAACTTGTACTCGAAACCGACGCTTCCGACTACGCACTAGCTGCCATCCTTTCAATCACTTCCCCCGATGACGGAGAAATTCATCCGATTGCCTTTCATTCCTGCACCTTTTCCGCCCCAGAACTCAACTACGATGTCCATGATAAGGAACTACTTGCGATCTTCGAAGCCTTCAAAATTTGGCGACACTACCTCGAAGGTCCAACTTATCCGATCGATGTTGTAACGGATCATAAAAACCTTGAGTATTTTGCAACTACTAAGATTTTGACTTGTCGTCAAGTCCGCTGGTCTGTATATCTCTCACAGTTCAATATGGTGATCCGCTTCCACCCCGGAAAGCTCGGAGCAAAACCCAACGCACTCACTAGATGTTGGGACGTCTACCCAAAAGAGGGAAGTAGCGACTATGTTCCGCCCAGTATTCTCGACTGAGCAGCTGGCATCGTCCCTGCATGCCACAGCATTGCAATTTCCGCTACTCCGCACCTCAATCATTATGGACACCGAGTCTCTCCATTCCGACATCCGTTCCGCACTTCGTTCTGACCCCATCTCTGCAACCCACCTCGATGATCCAACCAGTCCTGGATGGTCCCTCGACTCCAACGGATTTCTCCGCTACAAGTCCTGGATCTACATTCCAGACACCAACAATCTACGACTTCGCATACTCCAGCAAAGCCACGATCACCTGCTCTCAGGGCACCAAGGCCAAAACAAGACCCTCGACATAATCCAACGTACTTACACTTTGCCACCTCTCCGCACGATGGTCCAAGACTATTGCAAGTCATGCACCACCTGTATGCGCGCCAAGCCCCAACGTCACAAACCCTATGGGCTCCTAAAGCAACTTCCGATCCCAGAACAACCATGGAATTCGATATCCATGGACTTCATTGAGAAACTTCCTAAGTCATCCGGCTATGATACCATTCTAGTTATCGTTGACCGCCTCACAAAGCAGTCTATCTTTATTCCGACTTACGACACCATCATTTCTGCCCAGCTCACACAGCTCTTCGTGCTCCACACCTTTTCCAAGCACGGAATCCCCTCCCATGTCACTTCCGACCGTGGATCAGAATTCGTCCTTTTTCCGCACACTCGGCAAGGCTCTCGACATGAAACTCCACTTCACTTCCGGTTATCATCCCGAAGGTGACGTACAAACAGAACATACTAATCAGACTCTCGAGCAGTACCTCCATGTCTATTGCAACTACCAACACAGCAACTGGTCCGACCTCCTTCCGCTCATGGAATTTGCCTACAACAATGCGCCTTCAGCCACCACCGGAATTTCGCCCTTCTACCCCAACAAAGGCTACCACCCGAACCTCGCCATCCACCCTGAACACGACCTCGCCTCTGCCAGAGCCTGAGATTTTGTTGTGGAACTCAATGACCTACACCAGCACCTCTGAGAGAACATTTCTGCTGCCCAAAAGAGATACCAAACTTCTGCCAATCGGAAACGCCTTCCGCAACCGGCATTTGAGATAGGCGACAAAGTCTTTGTCAAAGCTGAAAAATTCCGCACCACTCGTCCCTTGAAGAAGCTCTCTGAAAAATACCTTGGCCCTTATGAGATCATCGCTAAGGCTGGCAGTTGTTCTTTCACCCTCAGACTTCCTGACAATATGCGCGCAGTACACCCGGTATTCCACGTCTCCATGCTTGAGCCTGCAGTTCCGAATACAATTCCGAATCAAGAACAACCTCCACCTCCGCCAGTGATCATCAATGGAGAACCGGAATATGAGATCTCGGAAATTCTCAACTCCAAGCTCGACAGACGATACCACTGCCAACTCCAGTACCTGGTCAAGTGGGCAGGCTATGAAAACACTGACGAAGAGACTTCCTGGATTTCTGCCACGGAACTAGATCACGCCTCTGACCTCGTCTCTGATTTTCACAAGACATATCCTGACAAGCCCGACCCCATTTCCGTGCCATAGTCATTTCCACGATCATTTCCGACACCCTCATTGATTCTTACAGTTCTCAAGTTACATGTCAAATCCGATTAATTTCCGTTACGCTATTTTCTGACACTCCAAGAAATTATTTACAAGTACTTTCGACCCCTACTCCTCCCTCATCGTTTCCGCCTTGCCCTCATTCACCGCTTCCGACTCTTCTTCCGCATGTCCCACCTCAACAGTCACCAACTCTGTTTCCACCCTTTCCCTCGTTTCCACCCTTTCCCTCGTTTCCACCCTTTCCCTCATTTCCACCCTTTCCCTCGTTTCCGCCCTCGTGCTCGAACCCGCTTCCGCCCCATTTCCCTGCTCCTGCAGTCGTGCGCTCATTTGATCCCAGACTACGTCGTTCTGCCATCACATTTCCCGGGTCAACTGTTCCCGGACTGTGGACATCACAGTCATCTGGTTCTGAATTGACAGAACCTGATGCGGCTGAATTTCCGCCATGTCCAGCATGATATCCAGGATCTTGCCTTGTGTTTTCCGCATAGCCCTCAATGACCCGGCAATGTCGGTAAGGGGATACGACATGGTAAAGCAGTTTAGGACCGCTGCCTCCGAGTTTCCAGTTACCGGAAACGCTTCTGCCGACTTTTCTCCGCTCAGTCCTGGTTTCGACTTAGGGGTTTCAGGCCCCTCGGTCTCAACCTTTTGCCTTTTCCGTTCCACCCTCGCAGCACATCCGTCCATGACGCAGCACCTCTTCTTGTCCCAGCACTGCTCGCAGGATGTTTCCCGTGGATTTTTGGACCACATGCAATCCAGCCCTTTTGACTGGCATGGGTCGCACGGGGCCTT
The DNA here is from genome assembly GCA_015179125.1 of Gautieria morchelliformis. Classification (NCBI taxonomy): domain Eukaryota; kingdom Fungi; phylum Basidiomycota; class Agaricomycetes; order Gomphales; family Gomphaceae; genus Gautieria; species Gautieria morchelliformis. Next base: position 125,080 of record WHVA01000065.1, read on the forward strand.
CTCTTCTTTGTCGTCCCTTGTTTTCCACTTTTTTGTAGTGGGATTCTCTGGTCCCAACTCCCGCAACTCCAGCATCCGGGTGTAAATAACCTGTGTATCTACATGTACAATAGTTATTACATAATCCCAGTGGGCCCCTTAGGGACCCACTGTATAGTTTATGCGTGGGAACCGGCCAGCGGTCCCCATCGCATCTTACTCTTACCTGTCACTACGTAGCATTCAGAATACCACTCATTGGTCAAGTTCTGTAGTGCCCTTGTGATACAAGGTTCTAAGATCGACATCCTTTACACCGGGCCAGCTTGTTCTTCCTGGCCTTTTGGAACTCATCTGCCCTCCGTTTTCGTTCTGCAACAACGTTCAGTGCAGGGGCAACTTCTTTTTGTTTCCCCTTGCCCTCTGGGGACAGCATACTTTCCACCGTGCTCTCCGAGTCTGATTTGGACTCGGATTCAACGATTTTCTAGAAGGCTTTTCCGTTAATTCCTGGAACCCTCTGCATAATGTTTCCGACTCACCCGTTGCCTTGCTACCTTCTCCTCCGCGGCCTTGTCCTCCGCAGCTTTTTTGGCCATGTCCCGTTTCCACTTCTCCTCGCGGAGATGCACCTCCTCCTCGCGGCGTTCATGGTCTTTCTTCTCCTTCTCTTTCGGTTCCTGGTCCCAGTGTTCTTTCTCCTTGCACTCCTTCACCTTGCGCTCCTCCTCCAGGTGCTCTTTCTCTTTCCGCGCAGCTTCCTCGGCCGCTTGTTTTTCCGCCAGCTCCTTCTGCGCAAGCATGTTGTCGAAATGTTTTTTCATCTCAGAGCTGGACATTTTGGAGAAGTTGAGTTGGGAGCTCATGTTGGATTGAGACGAAGACGTGTTTCTCTTCCCGCCTATCTTTCAAACTCCGACGTGTTTGTTCACAAGTCACGTGATCCGACTTGTGGTCTCGTGGGGCTCGACCTTAGAAGGGAGATACTGTTACGACCGTGCATTTCCGATTTCCGACCTTCAGTTCCGCACACATTCCACCCCTCTGATGTTTCCAACATTCCGTCCCTTGTTCTACTCCCTTGTTCTTTCGACTCTATTACTCGGACCCACCTGACCCGCTTTATCGTTCATCATGATCATATATCCGGTCCACCTTGTAGTTCGTTGTCAGATATGTTTTCCGACCCCTTGTTCTTTTGCCATTGTTTTACCTTACCCTGAACCCCCCTTGTAGTCCCATTGTTCCCAATTAGTTAGTTCCCACGTATGTCTACCCAACTTCCGCTCCCCCCGGAATTTGCTTAGTACTATCTCATTACATGTTGTCTCAGCTCTTTGTATAAAAGCCTCTCATGTATGTCTGTCATTCTGAAATCAAATAATCGCCTTTGATACTTGATTTCCTTTGCTCCATCTCCTGTTCTTAGCATAGCGAGTCTAGCAAGACCTCTGTCTCTCCACCTTCCATCTTCCACCTTCCGCCTCAGTTCCGACTCAAGTTCCGACTAACTCTTAGTTCAAGACTTTCCGACTTCCGAACCATTTCTGAAATACTTAGGATGATAGTTCATTGGGGGCGCAACGTATAAGTTGAAGCCGCTGTCCTTTCCAGTTCTGACTTAGTGGAAATCTCAATACATAACACCTCTCTAGGTGTCGTTTAGCACTACAAGTCAATGCCAGTATAGCTAACATCTGGCTCTTCCAGATGACCCAATTCATGCCATCCCTGGCCAGCTTAGGGACAACAAACAACTTTGAGGTGGAGGAAGATACAATGGGCTCTGTGGGCCCATAACCTGTTGCAATATGGTGTGCAGTAGCTAGGGTTGTCCAACTAAGATTATATTATTTTTATTATTTTTAGCATAATATATTATAATTGTAACAGTTATGACTACAGGTCACCACCTGCCTTCAACTTTTCCTTCTTGGCCAGCGCCCACCTCCTATAATTCCCATGCATGGAAATTTGCGCGTGATCTGTACACGTGCGCGTCTGCAGAAACCGGATGTCGACTCCTCGACAATCCGGGTGTCCGGGTTTTTGTACCTGCGTGATTGTTAAGAACTCGTCAAAATATGAATGTTGGCACTCACCAAGAACGATCCACATCCCTCGCAGACGTGTGCGTCTGCACACTGTCCACCAACGCGTGTGCTGGGGCAGGACACACCCGGGTTAGGTGTGATCCCCAGTGGCCCCCCGCACGCTGCTGCTCGCCGTGCTCGACAAAACCGGCGGTGCCGCCGCACCTCACGTGCAGGTGCAGCCCCCGCACCCTGGACAAACCAGGCGCGATGTGTCCACCGCGGGACCTCCGGCAGCTGCCCGGGGTGCCCGCGGCGCATCGTGTCATCAGCGGGGACGAGACGCGCCCCGCATCTAGCTCCTGGATACCAGTGCGGTGCGTGAGGATCAACGACCATTCAGCAGCACAGCTCACCATGGGAGAACGTCGCCCGGAAACCCCGCCTGACAGCCATGCCGCCACCAATTCAGCCCTCCCTCAGAAGCAAGGACAGGTCGTTCACATTGTTCGCTGTGCGCGAATTCTGCCATTCGAGACGGCGGGGGCGGCGGGGGCGGCGGGGGCGGCGGGGGCGGCGGGGACGGCGGGGACGGCGGGGACGGCGGGGAGCTAGAAACAGTTCCGGAGGATCACTGGACGAGCAATGACGTAGACTTGAACCTAGTCCTTGATTGGTCACGATTAGAACATAGTCGTTCTAATGTCTCCAATTAGCACGATTATAGAGACTGGTTCGAGTCTGCGATGCTGCGCGCACTCGAGAGGGGTCACGTGCGCACGCTGCGGGATAGTCCGCGGGCGGCAAACGGCCATGCGGCCCGGTAAATTTGGCGACATAAGTAGTAACTTAGTGTTCCAGTCTCGTTCATGACGGTTTCATTCAGGGTAAATCCCGCCTGTAATTGGATTATGTCGGTAATCAACCCCGAGGAACCATTTCCTAGCGCCGCAGGAGAACAACACAGCTCCGCGGCGCTGTTTGAAATTTCAGAAGTCAGTCTCGCCTCGTATTCAGTATTATACATTCCTTGTGCCAGCCGCCGCCTCCACCATCACCCTTCGCGACCAACTGTCACGGTCGAATCGCCGAGTACATGCGCTTCATGTGACTTACGGTGGACTGTCCGCAGCTTCCAGCCCACTGCCAGTCTCGATACAGTACCACTGCAGTGCTCACAATACACCATGTTACATAATCGCTACCGTTCCTTAATTCTTCTGTTAGGGGCTCATCACATCAACGAGGGGAGACAGGACCAGAGGAGTTGAAATGATGGATACCGTCACAGTCGTCACCAGTTCGCGCGCCTGGTCATGTTTAGCGACAATTGACAGTACTTACAAGATAACTTAATTTCCTCTTTCATCTTATATTTTGATCCTGCATCCCAAAGCAACACGTACTTGGATAGCTGGCAAACCGGATTAAAGCCCCGTACGTGTCAGACTCTTGGAATCAGCTAATAAAGCACGGTTCTGGGTTACCACCGTAGTTGCATTCTGTCGTTATAAATGTTCATTATTGACTTCTTTCAACCTCACCACACCGAGAATAATTAGATGAGTTGAAAGAATGCGAAACAGGGGCACTCGTATTTGCCTCTGAAATAGCCTGGGGGTCATACTTTTAGAGGGATACCATGACCGTCTGTAAAAGCTTAATAAATTTCAGATAATACCATTGAAATATGAGTGACTAAGACCATCAGACTAAGACCAACCGGACATGCGAGGTAAATCATGATAGAGATGAAATATGTGTGACTAAAACAGTCAGACTAAGACCAACCGGACATGCGAGGTAGATCATGACAGTAAGGTCGTACCTCCCTGTGCTCGAATCTATTAGGTCCCTTCAGACCGTTTTCTGTGACTATAAGGCTCCGGCGGGACAAAGATGTTTTCTCGGTACCAGTGCAATTCTGGGGGGAATGTTCGGAGCACGCAAAGCGTTAAAGTCAATCTCTTACCTCGAATAGATCCTTTGATATCGTCCAGCGCTCTAGGAGGGTTGAATTAGCTGAAGCGATGCTGACGTGGGTATTAGACTCGCCGATGATTGCTCCCTGTCTTAGGCGGGGCTTTGTTCGGATACCAACGCCGTCCAAGTTCCTGCATTTTGAAACGTCAGGCGGGTTTAGCGGTGTAAAGACGTGGCAAACCTTGATAGATGATACATCTTCCACGAAACGTGAGGTCAGTTAGCTATTACTTTCTTGACGCGTTACATCAACTTACCCACGATCCTAAATGACAATATCGCCGTCAATATTGCTCAAGTCGACACCCAGGCAACCCACCTGTAATGCAGCCAATCTGCGCAGCAGTTTTGCTGTTTAGAAAGGAACGAGGGCGACGTAACATTGCATACCTGTTATCTCGCGCATATGCCTCGCTAGAAACATTCGATCCGCATGTACGCTATTTCCCGCCAGTACACCGACCCGCGGTTCGGGGAGCCATTTCTGTATGTATGAAAGAACTGCAGATGCTACAACATCATGCGTATGAGGAGAATTGATGCAAGCTTGTGTGAGGCCAGACTTCGAGAAGAATAGTAATGCTCAAGTTCTACCGGCATCGGCTATGTCTCGGTCAGCACTTACCGACCCATGTTGAGTAGTGCACCATTCGTCCATCCTAGAATAATTGATCTACTTATGAGAAGCAGGCGCGGGGAAAGGACGGCGAGCACGGACGCATCGAGCACATGCTTCTCCGTCTTTATCACATATTGGATTCCTTCGTCACTGTTTCGAGTTCGGCTAGGCTCAAAAACGACTCGACAAACTTATTGTCTTACACAAGCTCCAAATTTCCGTTAGTAATCAAGACAGCAATCTCTGTGGCCATTATAGTCAGAAATAAAATCAAGCTACGCTGGCATACCTAGTATTTTGTCTTTCTGGGGATCCAGACCTGTCATTTCACAGTCTACCCACACAAGGGGACCATCCGCAAAGCGTAATGGCGCACGCTGTTTGACAAAGGTCGACATTCTGGAAGTGATGAGTCGGCGTTTCCTAGGCCACTGGTGCAAGCGGCAGGCGCGAGAGATGTTCATGAATTGAACAATTCGCTGAAACTCCGGACGGCCTTGTTACCGTGACATACTTCGCCGGTCGGAGCTCCAAGCTTCAAGTTCAACCAGTCGGCTTCTCGTGTACCCACGTATACATTTAGTGTAGCTTCGAATTCTACCACTACCCTATGCGGCTGCTTTGCCATGGTTACTTCTCCCCTATCAAAAACCATAAAAACACAACTAGGTATTCTGCGCACTGTTATAATAAACCCCAAATCCAGCATGCAAATGATATTCTCCTGGTCAGTACATGGCTCAACATCGCCTGACAGTCTACAAATGAGTGGGTCCCTTGAGCAATAATAAGATGTAAGTGGGGGGGAGGGTTCGGATGGTAGAGATATTAATAGCAGGCTTTATGTTACGTGGGACGCGTTCTATTTACTTGGAGTAATGATCACTCCGCGAGTGCTGGGAGGACGGCTCTAGAAGTCCCAGAGAGTACCAAACGCTGGAATCCCTACTTCTTTGCAGCCTTGCATAATCTCCGAATTTCCCTGGTAGTTGGATGTGATGAAAACCACTGATGGTGGATTGTTAGTCAGATCAAATAGTAGTGATTGTTATGAAGCATCACACCTTCAGCCTTCCAGTAAGCATATGCTTCTTTCACCAGCTTCATAACATCTGGTCGTCCCCCTCGTTGCTTAGAATCCCATAGACATAGACGTTCAGGTCCCATGTGACGATGTATTAATCCTGAAATTGTTGGGCCGAAGGTCTGAAAAGTACAAAGCTTGTCAGTTAACATTCCAAACATCAGGCCAAACACGCACCTTCTCTTGATCAGACCCGATCCAAATCAGATACCTGCAGAAAAGTGTCAGACAAGAATGTGCTAAGCTAAAACAATGGAAACCGACCAGTTTGGACTTTGGAGGCATGTTGACAGGGCTGCCCCGAGACCTGTTCCAGTGCATACACGGATACCACGGCTGAACAAAGCTGCATTAACGACTCATCTAGGTTAAGACCCGTTGGGGCAATCACCTGTAAAGTGTAGACGTATTCGAAACACCGGCAAATTTGAGCTGTCGAGTCCAAAGTGTTCGTGGGGGGTCGTTCACGAGACTGCGGGTGAAGTCGCCCTGCACACCACAGATCATGTAATGATATTTAGCGTGTTTCCCTTCACTGCAGGAAAGTGAGCGTCACAATTAAACTCATCTACTAGGAATCAAAACTCTACCTGATGATACCGAATGCGTGATATTCCATAATTGAAGATCGACTAACACGGCCGAGCAGGCCTTGTTGCATGCCGCGCTCGAACCGAACGATGGCAACCTTGGGCGATGGCTGGAAGAAGTCAGGTGAGCACTTTTATTAAAATGTGTTGGGAGCAATTGAGCATACGAGTTCGATGTCGACGGGCACTTCTCTAACAGTGAGCCAAGGGATGACGATGCTAAATGACGGAGTGAGCCAGAATATGAAGGATGCAGGTAATATAGACACGGACAATGTAGTCATGCCAATAGCAAACCAGAATTGTTGATCACCAATGATACGTTTCCCAGACGGGTTCCACCTCCCAAGGACCGGGTCAAAACTATCGCTCAAAATAACCTGTAGTCGGAGAGGTATTCAGTGTCTTAAGAAGGGGGATGAAGAAATATGGACGTACAAACACCCATGTAGATATGAGTCCAAGCCTGAGATCGAAGTGTAAGCATATTCATGATTTTCCTTGTGAGGGTTAACGAACCATCCAATGAAACGATGATGACGTTCGAAAACATTGTGGAAATTGTTTCGTAGCCATGGGAAGGCACTGAGTACGCTGATCAATATGAGCAGGTTTGTGACTACGCCCATCACAAGAGTTGCCTCGTGGTTTTGGGCGCGAGCCATGAAAACCTCACTGCAATCCAGTTAATACGGCCATTGAAATTCCTAGCATAAAACCCCGATATGGTTGGTACTCACGTAACCTTGAAAATAAGCCAAAAGAATCCAGAAGTAGCGCATCCTGAATGGATACCACCTAGATGCTGAAGGACTGATGTGCAACCCAATCGGAACCATAACGGTGCCCACTGTGAAGTAAAAGCGGGGTTAATTACGGATGAATGAGATACGAACGATAGAGTAAGATAACAATAGAAAGGAAATAAAGGTGGCGCGAGGGGGATTACGGGCGACGAAAGACGGATTATTAAGAGGAGCCAGAAAGGTGCATCAAGGTTGATGAAAGCCTAGAAGGGTGGATGAGTCGGACGTACCTTCGCGAACAGGGTATTGACGAAGAGGTAGAGGAAACGACCAAAAAGCTCATTTCGCATTAAGATTGCGAACTGGAGGTTACCGAGTACAATTGGCCCAGTGTATTTCCGCGCGTATGGCCAATGTCCAGTGGCGGCAAGCACGATCCCAGTCACGTTTAACGTGACGACGAAAGTAAAGAACTTCCGGTAGGTGTTGAACCAGAGTTGCCAAAGGATCCATCGGCTGACTTTCTTCTTTGCGGGTTTGGGCTTGTCAGACTTGGGTAAGATGACAGGGAGGGCCGCCAACGGCGGTGGCGATTCAAGACCTTTCTTTTCTGATTGGGGTGCCACCGCAGGCTGGAGAACCAGGTCGAGGGTACCCTTCTCGGCGTCGTCATGGCGGGGAAGAGCACTCATGGCGAGGGAGCGTAGAGGAGGAGGACAGGGGAGAAGTCTAGGTTGACCACTGCTTAAGGGAAAGAGAGCAGGCGGGTGAGAGGAACCGAAACCAGGGTAGAAAAACTGTGGGGGCGGAACCAAGATTGGAGATGGCCGAGAATATGCCTTGTGGGTCACTTATACGTGGATTGATTCCGAGGTGTTTGCGAGAAGCCGTACATCTCGTCACCAGTGGAGTGCGGCTGATTATTGGACTCGGACGACCGGCTAGAGGCGGCTAGATTTCGAAACATTAACGATAACAGCCTCAGCGCTACAGGAACAGAGCGTGAGTTCAAAGCGCTCTCACAGTAACTTTGAAACCCCGACGCATCAATGGGTCAAACCAAGATATCCGGACAAACCCACCAGTCCCATTGGCCACTATGGACGTCAGGGCATCCAGGGATGGCTATTCACCTAATACCGCTTGCAGCTAGGCAATGCTGTCTTGATGCTTCCCGTATCGTTCCGAGAGTCAATCATATACGTCCACGCATCATTCGACCCCAACTCACCGGTTTCAAGAAGGGCGCGACCATCGCGGGGCCGTTCGAGTCGGTTACTAGTCGGTCGCTGTTCCTTGAAAGATCTTCAGAGATACAGCCTGGACGGCTCCTCTCATGTCCCATCTGCTGCACTGCTGCTGGCCATGGTCTTCTATTTTGAGTACTGCGTCCACAAGTCGCGTATCAGGTTATTTGGCACACAGTGAGATCCCTGGACAAACTTAGCCATCTCCATCGGATGTGTCACTAAACCACGCGTTGACAGGTATCTCAGTTTTTTGCACCATAATCCTGATGCAAAGTGACCAGTTTTGCCTTCATGATAATCCTCGGCCGGCACGTTGGCTGCGTGCGGCCGCTTAGTTTTCAACAGTAAATGTTCAAACAGCTCAGCCCATCAATAAGTATCGCGTGTTCTCTCTGGTCACACACTTTTCTGTTTCGCACATTCCTGACCGCGCTCCAGTATAACTGCTACACTTCTACCAATGCAGACCCGAACGAGGCGGACCATGCTTGTTTTTTCTTCCATGTTCGCACGACTTTCGTCTCGACGGTCTCACGTATCCAGTGGGGATGATTACAAGCCGACACGGCATGGCCTTATGCGATCGGTGCCCGTCCACTCTAAATTCTTCTAATGTCCCACAACATCACGACTCTGATTGCTCGAATGTGCCTCTCCAGAAAGCCTTTTCCATCTTACCTTCTCCAGACTTGTCTTAGCCTGCCTGTTTCATCAGCTGGTGGCCTCATCATGAGCATGTTTGGGGGCTCCGATAGGCTCACCAGTTTCTGTCACTAAAATGGCACTCAAGCATCATTGGGCTTCCCGATTCGTACTTATTCACCCACACCTTGCGAACTCCTATCAGGAAACTATCGCGATAGGCTTCGAGAATGGTGGGGCCGTTAAAGGTATTTCGGGACAAACCGGATGTGGGCGTTCTTACGACATAAAAACGTGCGAAGCACCTAGGTGTTTTATAGCACCCAACAGCTTAATACGCATTTATGCTGCCCGTGCGGATCCCGAGCTCGTCTTCGTTGAGCGCCCCCAGGTCTCTGGACCAGCACTCAGAAGTCCCGCCGGCGTTTCTAACACGCCATGTCGTATATGTACGCTCCTCAAACCTCAACGCATTTCGATTGTTTTCAGTCTTAATGGACCTCCAAAGACGATTGGATTCTGACTGGGTGTCAATTAGGACTCGTATGACTTGTGGGTTGTCGCGTGACCTTTGTTCCTGCACCTTGGAGCATTCTAATTGTAAGTTGTCCAGTCGTTCTCAATCTATTCCAGTCGAGCTCTCCACCTGCCACGGTGAAGGCGAATAGCGGCCAGTCCATGCTAAATGTCGTGAGGTCATAGCAGACAGTTTGGCCCCACAATTTGTACTCGATGCGCTCCATCGCGGGTCACTATCTGGATACTCTGGTTTGATGATCCCTGGAATAATTCGATCTTTCTTTTAACACGGGACTTGATCATTGCGATAGCTAGAATTGGTAATGTAGTTACCAGACGCGCATATATTCACGTCATTGATCGTACTGACGGACACGGTGCGGCGGATACCTTGACAGCCGCTTTCAGAGGATAAGAAGGGGCTACTTGGCGCCTGGTCCGCAAGCCTGTAGCCGGCTTCTCGGCCCAACAACCATTCCTGTGTGGCCGCAACCTGACCTGTGGCCACCACAGCAGGCCATTCTTCATGCATCCGCTCTCTGAACTGTTACAGCCGTGCATCACTTACTGACGCAGTTCATCACAGAACACACAATAACAATGGTTCAAACATATATTACTGATGACATTTACAATAGTACCTGATATATGGCGGCGTGACAACAGGCACCAGAGCATCACAGCTGGTACTGAGCCCACCATTTTGACCCGACTCACCCTTAAAGGTTTATCAGGTATGTATGTAGATCATTCTTGCCTCCCACAAGCGCGACGATCTTGGAAAGGTGTTGGCAAAGCTCAAGTTCGAAACCAGCCGCCGCTCTATATAAGGCGGAGTCTGAAAATGATGCCGCGCGGCGCCGTCTGGAAGGATTGTGCTGTACTCGCCAACCGTTGAATATTAAGACAGGTAGGTTGATATAAGAGTTTGTCCTATATATTAGCTACATTTTAGGAACTCTGGTTGGGAATGTGACAACCCACAGGAGGACTCGGTGAGTAGTGTTGCTGTGGCTCAGCTTTGGGTCCACAAGCCAAGTGTCAGGGGATACCCTGTTTTCCAGCTCTGCCACCATCCCAACCAATTCCAACACCACCCCAGGTTGTGGTTCCACTTCTGACTCTGCTTTCTGACTCTGCTTTCAGAAATGATTCTGCTTCTGGGAGAACTTCTACCAGTTCCGTTCACTTTGCCAATTTTGCTCCATTCTCCAACTTCTGCTTTTGAAACAGTGTCGGAAGTCAAGCGACTTGCATAGTATGCGGCATCAAGGGTCGGTCAAGGATCAGGGAGGTCAGTGGAATCCAGGGTTGATGGTGAGTGCCAAGTGTTGGCCCTGGCTGTGGACTAGCATAGTATAACATGGGCTCACTGGCATTGGGGGTCTTTAGACTTTTCTCTTTGGATTTCCCCTTGTCGGGTGAGAATCCCCTCTCTTGTATATTCTGTTCATTTATGTATGTACTTTGGATTCCCCTTGTCAGTTGTGTGGTAGCGTGATCTCTACAACTACAGTTGTGGACACTCAAAGCCCACCTATTTGGCAGTGGGTGGAGAAAATTTTTGCCCAAAACTGACCTCAGAATCAGACTCGCAACAGTCAAAAGCATCCAAAAACAGCCTTACCTTAATTTTCCCACAGGTTTTGGGTACCGGCCAGGATTTTGACTCTATAGACATTGATTTACCCTTCGCCTGTGCTTTGAGTGCCTTCATTGCACTCTCGGACACTGATCTATGACTTCTCTGATTGTGCACAACCCATGCCACAGCCTCCCCTTTCAAGCCTTTTTGGTAAGCATCTATGAATCTCCATGACCAATTAATAAATCTGCAAATGACATCCACAGGGCATGCATCAAGAACTTGCAGTGTGCGTGCTTTAGCCTCTGAAAAATTGTTTTTATGGTGCTCCCGGTATTGGTATTTGCACCATCCCGAGTATTTAGAGAAGACACTTGTTAGATCAGTATTCAATTAACAAAAAATTACTCACCATTTCAATGGGGTTCAGCTCACAGTGAAATTTTGGAAGGAGGAAAATACGCTCATGGCCTGCACCTTTGATCAGTGTCTCAATCATTGATTCTTGATTGACAAAATCTTCTTGCTGAGAGAGAAGCCTAGCCATGCAGCAGTTCTGACTCTCAAAAGGGCAGACTGGTGCACACTTGGCTTTCAAATGTGAGACATCAAATCCCTGTTCTTTAAGAACAGCCTGCAAGCCCTTTGGTTGCCTAGATGATGTCATCATCTGCTGTGGCTGTCCTTGGAAGCGAGGGTTGGGATTTGATTGAGGGATTATTGTATCGTGCTGCTTGCATTGCCTTCCACCATCAGATTTATTCATTTCAAAAGCTTTCAGTGCATCTGGGTGTAAATAACTTATGTACATAGTGCTTAGCTAATACCAGTGGGCCCCTTAGGGACCCACTGTACAGTTCATGCATGGGAACTGGCTGGCGGTTCCCAATTGTTAGTAATCGGGATGTTGACACCACCGAGGCAGAGCCGGCACGCACTTAGCTGGAAGTTCGAGATCGCTCTCGACCCCGGGTTGCTGGTGCACCGGCATCACATCAGCACAGCAGCTCGAAGAGATTGGTAATACAATGGACATCATATTTTGTATATAAAGGCAGAACGATCTACTTGAGATCGTAGAATATCAGTCTATTATCTACTCCTTCGTTCCACAGGTTATGGGCCCCGGCCATAACTAAACTACTACACATCTAGCTTACTCCAACTACACCCTATACTCCAATGACTCAATACCGATCGATGATGTCGAGTAGCAACAACATGTACAAGATCGACCCCTTGAACGGGGATAATTACGTGGTGTGGCACCGGCGGCTCGAGTGGATACTCGATGACTTAGATCTGTGGGACGTGGCTATCGGCAGGGAGACGGAACCGAGACCGGCAGATGCCGACAACATCACTGCGACCGAGCAGCAGGAAATCGACGACTGGAGAAGGAAGGACAAGAAAGCTAGAAAAGAGATTTGCCTCAGAGTCGCCGATGAATAACTAGTTTACATCAATCAGACGATGTCTGCGTTTGCTGTATGGACTAGTTTACAAGCGATATTCGAATCTAAGGGAGCCGTGGGGATTGTAAATCTCCGAAGAGATTTCTTCCGGACGCTTGCCGAAGACGGCGCGAACATGGAGGAGCACGTACGCAAGCTCCGCGGCATTCAACAGGAACTGAATGCGCGGGGACATTACATCAGTGACACCGAGTTCTCGAACACGTTGCTGACGTCATTACCAGATTCTTGGTCTGCGTTTATTACGGCAGTAAACGCCAGTGGAGCCGCGACGACAGCTGATATATTAATAGCTCGAGTCCTCGATGAGGATCGAGCACGGAAAGCTGGATCGGCACAGCAGACGGCGCTTAAGGCGCAACAACGACACAGGCCCAAGAAAGATGACTCAGGAGCAACAAAGGGAAAATGCCGAAATTGCGGCAAGAAGGGTCATTACGTGAAGGACTGCTGGGCGAAAGGTGGTGGCAAGGAGGGCCAAGCACCGAAGTGGTTCAAATCAGGGAACAAAGAAACAGTTAAACAAGCGGAAGCAAAGGACTTCACATTTGTATCTAAGGAGGTAGCATACAGTGCTATATCTGCATCCGACTGGCTAGCCGATTCAGCGGCAACAACACATATAGCTCAAAGCTGAAACGATTTTGCGAGCTATGCCGAGGAACCATCAGAAATTGAAGGAATTTCACCCGGTGCGGTACTACATACACAAGGCCGAGGCACTATATACATGGAATTCAAGATCGGCGCCAAGACGAACACGATCGAACTACGTGACGTCAAGCATGCACCGGATGTACCGAACAACCTTATCAGCATAGGGCGTCTAACTGATAAGGGCAACACGGCCACATTTTCAGGCACCGGCGTCGAATTCAAATCACGCGCCGGAGTTACCTTCGCACAGGGACAGAAGCGCGGGCGGCTGTTCTGTATGAAGGCACAAGTCACTCGATCAATCGAGGCACGGGACTTTGCCACAGCGGCAAAGGGTCATGGGACAAATGGCACAGGATACTAGGGCACGTCAACATAAACTCTATAAGATTGTTGAAATCTAACGACCTAGTTACTGGACTCGAGATCGACGAGTCAAAAGAGCCAAGTCAGTGTAAAGCCTGCATACAAGGCAAACGGCATGTGGAGCCATTCCCCAAAAGAGCCGAGGACACTGTAGAACAGGTCGGTGACCTAACAGTATCCGATGTATGGGGGCCTGCCCAGACCAAAGGACCATCACGTGAAAAGTACTTCTATTGTTTCACGGACATCAAATCTAGGTACACGGTCATTTATTTCGGGAGCGCCAAAGATGAAGCGCTCAAACACTTCGAAACGTACAAAGCATTCCTCGAGACCCAAACAGGTCAGAAACTGAAGAGGTTTCGCTCAGATAATGGAGGGGAATATGTCAATAAAAATTTCAAGGAATTTTGTGCAAAATATGGCATTATCATGGAGACCACAGCTCCATACTCCCCAGCCCAGAATGGAATCGCCGAACGACTCAACCGGACCTTACTCGAGCACGCACGGGCAATGATATTTGCCAAGAACCTGCCAAAAATACTCTGGCCCGAGGCCGTGGCTTACACGTGTTATATCAAAAATCAATCACCCACGCGAGCGCTTGGAGATGACGCAACGCCGTTCCAGGCACTATTCGGCAAGAAGCCGAACATAGCACGTCTAGAAGAATTTGGGACAAATTGCTGGGTTATGGTGCCGGATCAACGTCGAGCCAAACTTGATCCAAAGGCAGAAGAACATATATTCGTCGGAGTAGCAGAACATGCAAAAGCCTGGAGGTATTACAATAAAGCCTCAAAGCATGTTCAAATCTCGAGAAATATTACATTCGACGAAAACGACAACAAACTCTACCCTATCCCAGATAACGACGATGACGACATGGCACCACTTGAGGGGGAGCACTCACCGCGCGAGCATGTGCCGGATCCGATCCCATCTACCCCACAGATGTCATCACCCCAGACGACACCTGTTCCTGATCCACCTGAACAAGCGCCAGCTCCACAGATTCGACGGAGCGCGCGTATCACTCAAAGACCGGATTACCGGAAGCTGAATGATTCAGGATGCACCGAGCAGGTTTACATAATGAAAGAACTCGTCACTGAACCTGAGAATTACAGAGCGGCGGTATCACGTGATGATGTGCCGATCTGGGAAAAAGCGATGGAAATTGAAATGGATCAACACAAGACATTAGGAACATGGGAATTAACAGAACTACCACCCAGACGAGTAGCTATCGGTTGCCGATGGGTATATGCTGTCAAAACGCAACCGGATGGACAATTCGATAAGGCTAAAGCAAGGGTTGTGGCTCAAGGATTCACACAGAGGCCAGGGATGGATTACTACGAAATAACTTCACCCGTGGTCAAATTCGATTCACTACGTGTTCTATTAGCCATCGCAAACACACTCGATTGGGAAATCGAAATGATGGATGTCAAAGGCGCCTACCTCAATTCAACCATAGATGAGGAGATCTACATGCGTCAGCCCGACGGTTTTGAAGATGGATCTGGACGTGTTCTAAGAATATACAGAGCGCTCTACGGACTCAAGCAATCGGGACGAGCTTGGCATCAGCGCTTATGCAAATTATTACTCAATCTCGGCTTCCATCAAAGCACAGCCGATGAGTGCGTCTACATCAGGCAAGATAAGGACTCAATCGAAGTCATATCAGTATATGTGGACGACTTTGGACTATTTGCTGATTCCAAAGGAGGGATGATTAAGCTCAAGGGGGAGCTTCATGGAAAATTCCCCTTAACAGATTTAGGAGAGATGAAGAAAATCTTGGGAATTAGAATTGAGAGGAATAGGGATGAGGGAACACTGATCATGTCTCAAGGACATTACATCGACATCATACTCGATCGATTCAACATGGCTACGGCACATTCCGTATCTACACCCCTACACAAAATGATCAAACTCACAACACCTATGGACTCAACGGGTCCAACCGCCGAAGTACCCTATGCTAAAGCAATCGGATCACTAATGTATGCAGCACTCAGCATGCGACCTGATTTGGCTTTTACCGTACAACATCTGAGCCAATTCACTACTACTTATGGAGCCGAGCACTGGACAGCGATCAAGGATGCGCTCAGGTACCTCAAGGGGTCACGTGATGACGGCATAACCTTCCGACGAGACGCTGGTCTCGACCTTGAAATATTTGTTGACTCGGATTATCCTAATAGAAACGACGCACTGTCTATTAGCGGCTATGTAGCTATACTAGGAGGGGAGCCATTGCATGGAGCTCGAAGAAGCAGCGAATGAT
The DNA here is from genome assembly GCA_015179125.1 of Gautieria morchelliformis. Classification (NCBI taxonomy): domain Eukaryota; kingdom Fungi; phylum Basidiomycota; class Agaricomycetes; order Gomphales; family Gomphaceae; genus Gautieria; species Gautieria morchelliformis. The sequence goes on from WHVA01000065.1 coordinate 140,916, forward strand.
CGCATTATCTACTACGGAGGCCGAATACATGGCACTTACCGAGGGCGCCAAGCAATTGATCTGGCTGAGGCGCTTCATCGAGGAGTTAGGAATAGATCAAGCCCAGCCCACGTCACTTCGATCAGACAATCTAGGCGCCATCACACTATCGCATGACGCAACGTATCATGCGCGTACCAAACATATCAATGTCGCATATCACTTCATCCATGAGAAAGTGGTCTCTCACGAGGCATCACTTACGTACGTACCGACGAAGGAGAACATAGCGGACATATTTACAAAAGGACTGGACTTGCACCAACATAGGTATCTATTAGGGAAATTAGGATTTTGCCGAAGGGACTTCTCGCTGAGGGGGAGTGTTAGTAATCGGGACGATGACACCGCCGAGGCAGAGCCGGCACGCACTTAGCCGGAAGTTCGAGATTGCTCTCGACCCCAGGTTGCTGGTGCACCGGCATCGCATCGGCACAGCAGCTCGAAGAGATTGGTAATACAATGGACATCATATTTTGTATATAAAGGCAGAACGATCTACTTGAGATCGTAGAATATCAGTCTATTATCTACTCCTTCGTTCCACACCAATCACATCTTACCTTACACTGTCACTACATAGCATCCAGAATGCCACACATTGGTCAAGTTCTGTCTGCCCTTGTGACACAAGGCTTAAGATCTGCATCTTTACACCTTTTTGAACTATCCTGCAGTTGATTGCCATGCAACCAACCAATCATGGATTTGGAGCAATCTTGAAAAAGATCACTGTGTTGATGACTAAACATTGTTGAGACCCTGCAGTAGACCCTCTACTGTTGGCTGCGAGCGTGATGATTCCACGCAGTCAGAGACAGACGTGAGCCACCAGCTCACGATCCACGCCCCAGGTGCAGCCCAGTGACACAACGGCTGATGCAACCCTGGACCAAGAATCCAGGATGCCAGAAGATGGAGAGATCATAGATCTCACCACCCTCGTCCCCCCAATCGAGGATGAGGAAAATCCCGACCATGTCTCGCCAAGTGTGGTCAAGGAGGAGATGTTGCTGGGCAATAGATGCCGCCCCCCCCAATTGTTACAACCCATTCCCAAATCCAGACCGAAGCTCAGCTTCAGCTCTCGTTCGGGAACCTCAGGTTATTCTCGGCTTCTTTTGGGTTTCCCTTTGCACTTCCCATCACCCCTGATTCCCTTTCCTAGCTAGTTCCCCGTTTGCCTGACCCTTGTTCCCCTGACCATTGATCCGATCATGTTCTCTTCGTGACCCTGCACACTACTTTACTATATAGGCCTCCAGTCCATGTACAGTAGCTCCTTGGTTCAGATATTGAATTAGCTTATTGTACTTGAGACCCTCTGCTTGACATTGAAACCTGCATCTCGGTGTCAAGATTGGTTTTTAGGCGTTAATATCATGTATTAGTGAACACAGCGAATACCCGAATAACTTGTGCGAATAAGTATGCTGTTCGGCGAATAGATGAACCAATGAATGTTCACAAGGTAAGAGGGTTGCCCGAATGGGGCTCACCCTATCTACAGCCATAGTGAAATAGCCCGTGGCACTTTTTTTTTTTTTTTTTTTTTTTTTTTTTTTGAATTCCGTTTATTATACTGCCACCTTGGGGCCGTGCCCTATATAGGCAGTCTCTACCCCCGAACGCGGAATAGAGTAATCAAAGTGTTTTACATGCTAGGGTATCGTAGTTACCAAAGTAAGCCAGAGATATGCTGGCACCAACATAGGATACTTCCTGTTTGTTTACAATGCCTAATCACCTTAGATACATAACAGTACCGGTCAGTTTCAGTAGGTCTTATATGCCGTATGGAAGTCCAGGAGCCTCGTAATCCTAACATTTGTCAACACCTATCAGTGGGGCGAAACATTGTAGTCATTACTGCTACAAATGTGGAGGGGGGGGATTCGAATCAGAGGCTCTCCCTTCGCGTTATCCCAAATGGGTGCTTGGTGTGGGTTAGTTCCACCTGTGCTAACCCGCCCCCGCCTGTGGCACTTGACGATATAACGTGCAAGGTCTCACGGAAGGGCTGTCTAAGTCTCAACAATCCCTTTGCCGGCGAAGGTGCTCCTTCGGAGCCCTTCACCGACAGCACAGAAAATGGCTCGAAGGCTAAGGTAACGAAGATGAAGTATGAGAACTCACCAGTGATGCCTAAGTCCTCTGCTGGTCGAAGATGGGAATCTCCAAGAGAAGACTTAAGACGATGACCACAGCGAGGTCAAATTTGCACAAGATGAACGACGTATGATAATTGAACTGGAGAATATACATGCGAATGTAAACTACTTATATTGAATGCTCGCAAGGTATTAGCGAATAGGAAAGAGGCCGTCATGGGTCAGGGTCGGATAGGGGTGCGCAGTCATGATACTAAGTAGATGGAATAAACATACAATAGAGTGAGGGAAGAATGCGAACATGAAACGACAGAGAGAAAAAAGGGGGTGAAGGCACTTATGGACAAAACCATGTCTTGGGACCCGCATACATGCTACCCTGCATGGACTCTTCGTTTACTGGGTTGATCCCGCACGACCTATGGAAGGGACGTCCTGCGAACACACTTTGGCCATACGAACGCCCAATGGGGTTGGATTATGAAGATGATGGGGTTAATGATGAACCATCATGCCGGGTGAATGGTATCGATCATATTTGATGGCGTGCCTGCTGGCGAAATGCGCGAGCAGCGAATAGCGGTTCGGAGAATGGGGCGAACAGCGGGTAGAGTGGACGTGGAGGGGGAGTGGTCGGTAGGTGCGGCGAACTCTGGCAAAGATGCTAGGGAGTGACGAGGGGGAACATAGAGGCAGTGCGGTAGGAGAAATGGACCAGTCATGACACTCAGCTTATAGCCGAGGCCACTCCCGAAATCAGGGCGGAACATAGAGTGGGCGCAACCCAAGAGGTTGAAGCCAAGCCCTCTGACCCAAGACCCGAGTTCGGCCTGGTATAGCCGAACTGCAGTATGAACACAACCTTAACACCAATCCCCTCTGCCCAGGGACAAAGGTAAGGGCAGAGAAGTCTCGCCGTCATCAGACAGCAGAGCATCACATTCGAGACGGGCCCGAAGCCGAGACTCAAACTGCCGCTCATGAAGTCAAGCAACGACTATCGTCCCCAAAGGAGGATGAAGACGAAAAAGACGAGCACCCCGATGATGGTCAGGGCTCAGAATACTCAAGCTCGAGCTGCCAGAGCTCAAGGACACATGCCATCGACAACGAGATGGCTGAGGCAATGGCCAAACATGTGCAGGACGTGTTGCACTGGAACGCCCTCACGGGCCACAAGCATGAGCATATCACATCGCAGCTTGACAACATCGCATCCGCCCTCATACAGTTTGGCAAGGAGCTCCACCAGATCGAGGAGATCTGGCAATGGGATGCTGCCACACTGGAGGACGTTGTTACGACCGTTCCACTCAACCTTCTCCACCACCTCCGGAACACCTCTGCACCACCTCCGACTCTATTCCGCATCTCCGCAACCCTCAACCCCAACCCCTTGTTCTTCAGTACCCCTGGCCACCTCCAGTTGCTGGCCCCTGTATTCGACCCTGAACACGGCAAGATACCATTTCTGTAATTCCGTTTGTTCCGATGCCAATTGTACTTACACACCTTGTTCTTTGCCATTGTACTTACTCTACCCTGCACCCCCTTGTCATCCCCTTGTTCCGCATCAGATACTTGCCCCATATGTCTATCCGTTTCCCACCCTATCCGGAATTTGCTTAGTACCATACCATTACTTGTTGCTTCAGCTCTTTGTATAAAACCCCTCATGTATGTCTCCGTTTCTGCAATCAGATAATCGACATCGATATGTGAATCCTTTCGCACTACCTCCTGTTCTTAGCACAGCAAGTTTTGCAAGCTTTGTCTCTCTCTGCCCTTGACATTCTGTCTTCCGCCTCTTCTGCCTCCTCCGACCTTTGACTCTCAGTACCCTCTTCCCAACTTCCGCCTTCTCCAACATCTGGAAGTCAACTCCGAAATACTTAGGACGGTAGTTCATCAGGGGCACAACACATAAGTTGAAGCTGTTGGCCTTTCCAGTTCCGACCTCCTGGATTTCCGATACGTAACAGACATCCAGACAGCCCTCCGCTTGCGTGGGGAACGTGGGACGCCACGTCAAAACTTGCGCCAGTCCGCAGCCAGTGAACCTGGCCAAGACACTGAAGAACCACACCGAAAAGAACTGGACTGGCAGCGAATGCCGCCGCCAGCTGCCCCAGTCGAACAGGATGTATGGTTCAGAAATGAACCCCCGAGAGGCCCGGTTGTCCCTATGGGCAGCTGCAAGATGATCCAACAGGTTGTCAGAGAAAATTGCCTCAGAGCCAGACTCTGAAGCAACGACGGAGAGCTTAGAACTTGAAGCCATGCACTGGCAGCAGAAAGAGGACACAGCCACATGCTGCCATATGCGGGCCCTTGAACTGCTAGCAAGGAACACTGAGGAAGCAGTGGCCCAGAGCCATGCCACTCAGCAGCCAGATGAGCAGCTCGCATGTGCAGTGCAGGAAGCATGACAAGCGCACGCAGCCTACAACAGCAGGCTGCGCATCCACAATGCGGGTGGAGGACACCTGGCACAGGCATCCCCCAGAGCCGAGAGCACAAAATGCTCCCAATCCTGAGCCCGGGTCCCACTAGGGCATACAACAGCCTGCCCCATGTGGCATCACAGCCGCGCGAATGATCCATGGCCCCGACGGAAGGGCAGGGGATACTGGATCAGATTGACGGCTCACAAGAGCCATATGATGGGATCACATGGATGATCTGTGTGGCGCTAGCAGATGCCACCAACACAGACCCTGAGAAGTCTGTGCTAGCAAAGGCCGGCATGAAGCTGGCACACCCCGAGCCATACGTTGGGGGATCAGACCTCGAAGAGTTTGAGATCTTCGTCACAGCCATCCTATGATGGCTGAAAATAAATGGCCTCCTAGGACCAACCAGCGTAGACATGCAGGTTGGCTAAGTGGGCACTCACCTGACCGGCGAATCCCAGGAGTGGTTCCTCCAAAACGTGGAACATTTCAACCGCCAGGTCCACAGTTGGTCCCTGGAAACAGTGATGCAGGGCCTTCAAAAAAGGTTCCTGCAAACATTGACCTACCACCATGCATCAAATAAATTCGACACAGTCATGCAGGGCACAAAAGCCGTTCAGGAGATGCTGAACAAGCTCACAAAGTACACAGTGTGTATGATACAGCCGCCAGATGACTACATGTTCTGTAGACAGTTTGTGTCTGTGCTGCGTGAAACGCTGTGCAATGAAGTCCTCAAAAAGGGCTATAACGCTGAGAGCAGCTCTTTGAAACTGCCTGCATGATTGAGGAAGCATCCCGATATAACATGGGGATGCGCCGAGCAGAGAATGCCGCTGCATCAGCAAGCGCCTCCCAGCTTGCAGTATGGTTCATCAGACTCAGAAAGGACTTTAAACATAACTTCACTCCTATTCCCATCTTCACAGACAATCAATCCACCATCACCTTCTCCAACAATCCAACAATAGTGCCAACAACAACTGATCGAAGCATATCAATGTACACTACCACTACACGAAGGAACAGATTGCTGTGGGCAACATAAGTACGCTATATCAAAACACTCGAGAACCCCGCTGATGTTCCTACCAAACCCTTATCACTGTGAAAGCACCTCCACATCCTAGAAATGCTAGGAGTGCATCAGGCTTGAAGGGGAGTGTTATAAAAACAAATTATGGCTATTCCACTACTTCATTCCACTCTGACAAACCCACAAAACATCTCTATTATCTCTTGCCGCATACACACATTTGAGCCACCATATCCAATCCTCCCCAACACCCACATACATCCCCACCCACCTCTCCATGAGCCCACATGCCCCTATGCCGACCATCGCATGCCACCCAACAGAAGCCATGGAGTCACCGAGCCCGAGGTGATCTGATCCATGGAGTGGCACAATGATTGATTCATCATGTATGGAGATTCTTCCCCCCTTTCTCCTTCCAAACATCCACTTTCTATGATCACTTTCTATTTCTGATACTCGGTACATATAAATCATCCCATATTCAATAGATAGTCCTTACCGTAGCAGCTGGCACTATAACCCCCAAGTCTCACTTATGCACCCTTCACGCTGGTAGCAATTCTTTTTGTCATAGCTCATCCCACACGCCAGTTAAATAGCTGTCGTGTATGTAGTAGATCACTAGTCAATCAGAACTCACTTGTCTTGAAGCTATTGGATACTTTTGTGGTGCATACACTGCGCAATCACTGTTCGAGGCGCACATACACAGTGTATACCCAACCCCTCTGTTATTGATCTTTTACTCGATTCGACTTCTACTTGAAGTCTGAATTATATTCCAATTTGAATCTATCATCAGCAAACTCTTGATCCTTTACATTCACTGTGTTCACTAATACATGATATTAACACCCAAAACCAATCTTGACAGGCCCATGTGTGGTGGCATGTGGCAGCGGCTTCTTTCCGCTGCCAGTGTGCAGCCTCAAGCTCTAAGCGCTCCACTGTTGTCTCAGAATCTGTGTCTGAGATGACTTGTTCTCTGATGATCTGTTGGATCATCTTGCAGTTGCCTGCTGGGCTCCAGGTGCGATTCATCCCTGAATCATATGTTTTGTTCCACCAGGGTGGGCAGCAGCAGCATGTGTCATTAGTCCTGCTCCTCACATTGCTGGTCCTCAGTGGTGTACCTGCAGTCACTTGTTGCCGGTTGGCATGACCTCCGGCTGCTGCAGGCCCTGGTCTCTTCGTGTGAGTGAAGGGCATTTTGGACATCTTCAAGCAAGGCAGCATCCTGTTGCCTGATCTCCTCAATCTGCTGGAGCTCCTTGCTGAACCCCATCAGCCACACCCATATCATTGAACCTTCCAACAATGTGTTTGTGTTTGAGGTCCATGAGGGTATTCCTGTGCATGGCCTCTTGCACCTGCTTACACCGGAGACATGGTAAAAATTCCTGACTTTGGAAATCCACTGGAAATTCTGAGGATATTCCACATTTCTTCAAAATTTCCCAGTTCAGGAAATTGAATGAAAAACTATTGTTTTGTCAGAGTTTTATGGCTTCAGGAAATCCTTCGAAATTTGTAAAAGTATCATCTGAAAATCTTCAAGAAATGCTCAGGAAACATTGAATTTCCTCAAAATATTTAATAAAGCTTCCCCAGTTAGGAAATTTCATAGAAACCCTGATTTCTCATGTCTCCAGTGTTAGGCATCACACTGCTGCTCATTGTCTATGGCATGCGTCCTCAAGCTTGAGTACTCAGAGCTCTGACTATAGTCGTTGATTGCATGGGATCATAGCGGGTGTACAATCGACAGTAGAGGGATCTACTGGAGGGTCTCAATGATATATAATCATTGACATATCAATCTTTTTCAAGATTGCTCAGAATCCACAGTCAGTTGTTCATGTGGAAAACAACGGCAGGATAGTTCAAAAAGGTGTAAAGAAGGTGATCTTATGGCGTTGTGTATCACAAGGGTAGACAGAACTTGACCAATGTGTGGTATTCTGGATGTTACTGTAAGAATAGAAGGACTATACGAGTAATTCTCAGTGCCTGCTTCCTTGCGAAGTACTGAGGTAGAGTAGAGAAAAACACTAGCTACTTATAGTTCCTAGAGAACAATGAAAATAAAGTACAATGGGATTATTGGACAATGGAAATATGGGACAATGAGACTGCACATTTGCTTTGTCACAATGGGGTGACATGGGGTGATGTGGTTTGCTACTAGCTTACGTGTTCACTCCTACACTCCCCCTCAAACCGCAGTCAGCCTGAGCTCTACCGCAAAATGCTTAACCTTTGTTGATGGTAGGGCCTTCGTAAGCGCATCAGCCACCATGTCCTTGGTGGGACAGTACATGAGGTCAATGGCTCCCTGTTCGATGATCCAGCGGATGAAATGGAAATGTATGTCAATGTGTTTTGTTCATGCATGATACTGATGATCCTTTGTGAGCACAATTGCTGATTGGTTGTCGGAAAACAGCGTGCTGGGAGATAACTTGATGTCGAAGAGCTGTTTGATAAGGGAGCGAAGCCAAAGTGCTTCTTTTGCCACATGAGTTGCGGCTACATACTCACTTCCTGTTGTAGATAAAGAAATAATGTTTTGTCTTTTGGCACTCCATGATACAGCACCACCGTGGATTATGTATGCATAACCGGAGATCACATGTCAGTCTTCAGCCATGCTACCGTCCGTGTTCGTGTAGCCAATCAGTCCCCCATCTGCATGTCCAAAAGATAACCATTGGTGAGTAGTACCCTTCAAATACTGGAAAACTCTTTTGACTGCATTCCAGTGCGTAGGGCCAAACTTTGTTGAATACCGAGACAGGCACTGGACAGCAAAGGCTATGTTGGGGCATGTACCGAGCGCAGCATACATTAGTGATCCAAAAGCCTCTCTGTATGGCGTGTCGTGCATCCAGGCCCACTCGGCTGTCATTTTTGGTGTTGAGGCTGCCGACAGTATCAGTCCATGTTGCATCGGCGTAGATGTGGGCGAGGTCTTCGGAGTTGTACCAATGAATGATGGACTCAATGTAGGATCGTTGAGAAAGGTGGATGGTACGTTTGTCTCTGTTACGGTTGATTTCTATCCCTAACAACCAGTGGAGTTCCCCAAGGTCAGTTATTTCAACATATTTTGAAATATTAGTCTTGAACGCATCCACTAGTGACCATGACAATGCCGCGATCATGCAATTGTCTACGTGGACCAAGATTATGACAATGGAATCGTGGGTTCGGCGAAAGAAGACAGCCTGATCAACATCGCAGTGAAAGAAATGTAACTTCGTAAGCATTATATCCATAAGCTTTTGGTACCATTGACGACCTGACTGCTTCAATCCATACAATGTCTTTTGCAGGAGACAGACTTTGCCTGAGGAATTTGGCGCAGGATAGCCTGGAGGTTGGGACATATATATTGTCTCCTTATTGGTAAGCTCTCCGTTTAGGTACATGCCTTTGATATTGATCTGATGCAGCTCCATGTCGTCTGCAGCAGCCAGCGCAAGCACAGCGTGTATCAACGCCAGCTTTGCAACTGGGGCAAAGGTGTCAAAGTAATCGATGCCGGGAACTAGTGAGAAACCTTGCGCGACGAGTCGTGCTTTGTATCACACAACGTTCCCAGCAGCATCCTTCTTGGCACGAAAAACCCACTTGGATCCAATGATGTTTGTGCCGCTTGGGGTGTTGGTGAGTCTCCAAGTTCCAGCATCACGGAGCACAGCTAACTCTTCATGAATGGCCGACTCCCATAGGTGCCAGTCAGGATGTCATTTTGCTTTGGCCAGGGTTCGAGGTTTGATAGCCTCGACCTCGCTGGTCTCAGCTACGAGTATGTATCCATTGACTTCATCAGCTACCATCATCCAGTTGGCTGTCCCTTCTCCTTCCAGCACCTCCGGTGCTTTTTCAATGGTAGAAGGCATCTGGACTCCTGTTGGGATAACAGGATCAGATGATCGGTGAGCGGACGCTCCATGTCCATCGAGGATGTCTCTAACGTGCTGATTGGGCTTACACAGGTGTTTGACAGGTGCCTTGGTTTCAGAGTCAGATGGATTTGGTATGTCAACATTTGGCATGGGTGGGGTGACTGTATCGGAGGGAAGGGTGGCTTTTTCTGGTGATTTTACTGGTGCCTTGGTTTCTGTCTCGATAATCTGCCAATTCTCCCCCTCGAGGCGAGAAACTGACGCAGCACTATTGTCGAAGTGGACATTGTGTTCCACTGTGACGGTTTTATTTCTGGCCAGTAAATGCGGAAACCCTTACTCCATTCATCAATACCTATCCAGCGCCCCTCTTTTACTCTTCCACCGAGCTTGTCTCCACCTTCAGTGTGTACCCAGACCTTTTCACCCCACTCACACACATGCTTAAGGTCAGGCTTATTTCCAAAAGCAGCCTCCTGTGGGGTTTTATCGCTGACCGCCTTTGTTGAGGTCCTATTCATCAACCATATGACATGCCAAGCAGCCTCTCCCCACAGGAACCTGGGAAGTCCACTTGCATGCAGTAGGGCTCTGATTCACTCGACGATCGTACAATTGCGATGCTCAGCGATACCATTCTGTTCTGGAGTGTCATGCACCGTGAGTTTTTGTGCTGTCCCCTTGGATTTCAAATAGCAAGTAAATCCTTGCCCTAGGTATTTGCCTCCTTGGTCTGAGTGGAGCTTCTTGATAGAAGTGCCAAGTTGGGTGGTGACCCAAGTATCATATTCTTTATATGCTTCTAGCACCTTGTCCTTGGTGCGTAGAAGGTACAGGTGGGTTAGTCATGACATGTCATCGGTGAAGGTATTGTAATATCTCTTTCCGGCTTTTGTTGCGACTGGCGCTGGTCCCCATAGGTCACTATGGACTTCATCTCCAAAAGCAGAGGCTCTATCGCCCTCGCTGACCTTTGGAATGGGTTTCCGGGTTGCTTTCGCATATACCCAGGATTCACAGAAGAACGGTTCATCCATTGGCAGTGTGGTGAGCTTTACCCCTGTTACAACCCCTTTTGTAACTAATCTTTTGGCTGTTTCAGGGGAGATATGACCCATCTGTCGATGGAATTGGTCAAGGGTAAGTACGTCCTCAGCTGAATTTGCCATGTCCTGCTCATGTGAAACACGATAGAGGCCTTGTCCTGATTTTGGGACAGTGCCAACAAGCTGCCCGTTCCATTCCTGTATAACACATTTGCCATCTGCAAATGTCACGGCGAACCCTGCATCATCAAGCCGTCCGATGGATATGAGTGTATAACTAATGTCGGGTGAGTGAAAAACCTCAGTCAAATTGAGCTGAGATGCGGTCACTCCGTTAGGTACGTCGATAATCATTTCACCCGTGCTGACAGCCTCGAAATTATTTCTATTTGCAGCTCAGAAGGATTTTGGGGTTATGGAGGTGAAACCTTTTACCACCTCTCAGTATGGGGTTATGTGCCTTGTGCATCTGGAGTCATAGACTTCGGTTTGAGGTGAGTTTTCCGCCGCACTGTTGACCTCTCTGCGCAAACTGCATGCGCATCCTCTTGGTCGATGCTAACAAGCAAACAGGTATCGCTTTCATCGGCTGTAAGCAACTCCTCTGTCTCACGACTATTTTCTGAGTCATCCCCAACTTCAGAAAACCAGTCATCTGCACAATCCTCTGCATCCAAATCAGACTTGTAGTTCGATAACAGTTTAGGTAGCTCATCGTCCCTGTCGCAATCAGCGAAGAAGGTGGCACCATCTTCATCATCGGATTCCATAGCGGCATTAGCAGAGCCACCACCTCTAGGTGAGTCATGTTTCTTGTCACCAGTTGCTTTAGCAGGTTGAGGACACTTATTCTTGTAGTGTCCCGTGTCTCCGCAGTTCCAGCAAGTTCCCTTCGGTTTACGCTCAAATTTCTTTCCCTTCCCGTTTCCGGATATGAATATGGCTTCATCCTTCTATCGCTTTTCCTGCTGGCATGCCCAGGATGACGAGACTTGTGAGCAGCATGTTGTTCATATGCTTCAGATACTAACATGATGAGCTCATCAGGGTCTTCAGTCTTGGTCGTACTATAAAGCTTGCCGCCTGCAAGAAGGTTCAATGCGAAAGCAGAGAGGTGAGGGGGAAGGGATTTTATAATTGTTGACTGGTAATCTTTTTCCTTGTGTCCACACCATAGGTTGCTAACTCTTCCTTTTTGACATGTAGGCCATCAAGAAATTCTCGGACATTTCCTCTATAAGGACATCTAGACTCCATAAAGTGAGAGTGCAAGTCTGCCTGCACAAACGCACCCTTCGATGAGAACATTTGTGAGAGCTTCTTCTTCATCAGTCATGGGCGGAGTGCTGACTGCCGGCTGGGTCGTAGTGCCGTCAAAGTGCCCCCACAGACCCTTGGCTTCGACAGCATCTTGGAAACACATCGAGAATGTGGTCCAGTTGAGACCGTTGGCCAGGAGTTTCGGTACAGAGGAAGGGAGGAGGTCAGTTGTAGTGAGAGTCGTAGTGGACATGATCAGAGAGGAAGCAGCGGGGAATGAGCTAGTGAATGTGCTAGTGGGATGCAGGGCCCAATAACCTGTAAGAATAGAAGTACTATATGAGTAATTCTCAGTGCCTGCTTCATTGCAAAGTACTAATATATTTTACCTATACGAGTAATTCTACAGAGCGTATAGGTGAGCTTGAATAAATGCGAGACTAATAATAAGCTTCTTGCCTCAGTGCTTGCTTCGTTGCAAAGTACTAAGGTAGAGTAGAGAAAAACACTAGCTACTTATAGTTCCTAGAGAACAATGAGAATAATGTACAATGGGAATATTGGACAATGTAAATATGGGACAATGAGACTGCGCATTTGCTTTGTGGGTGACCTTAAAGCCCCACCCCGAGGCTTCTCCATTCCAACTCCGACGCACCCCTCACCACCCACAAGGCTTCGTGTACATGAGTAATTAGAAAAATACCAATTAAGAGATTAAAAAATTGCTGAGTGTAAATTTTACTGTTTCTCCCGGGCGCACAAAGAGGACCGACTATTCACCGACCCTCCCCTCCCTCGCTACGCTTGGGGGGTCCCCCGAACCAGGTCGGTTCAGGTCGGCACGCTAAAGCCTCGTTCGTACATCCAAAATAGTATATGTGTATCGTGAATTTCATGTACCAACAATTAAAATGCCACATTGAGGTATAGAAAGAAAGTAGAGAAAAAGCCAATAGGGCCAGTGAACCATTTATAAAAATAAATGCAAGTGCCAAGAAAACATTTGTGCTCAGCAGAGCTCAACCCACACCCACCCTCACACACAGTTAACGACTTATCCACTGCACTAAGCCACCTTCACACTGCAAGGTACCCATTAAACCTTATATATTCAGACCTGAGATGCTTATAGTTACAATAAATGTAACATGTTTTAATCTTTCAGAATGTTTCTGACACATTTTATTGCCATTATATTATTTTTTCTTTATAAATAAACTTCATTGTGATGTGGAGAACTTACACAAGCGTGTGCGTCGGAGTCTGAAGCATCGCGTCAGGGTGGGGATTTAAGACTTTCCTTGCTTTGTCACTATGGGGTGACACGGGGTGGCATAGTTTGCTACTAGCTTACGCATTCACTCCTACAGCTATGTAGTGATAGTTACAAGTTAAGGTTAAGATGGGGAACCATGGTGCAGTTCCCAAGCAAGAACTATACAGTGTGTCCATATGGGCCCACTGGTATTAACTAAGCTACTAGTGCTACACATTGCCATAAGGGCAATGTGGGCAAATGTTAAGACCATACTATTCCGACTTCTGCCACCCAATTCCGCCTTGTTTCCAGCATTCCGATATTTCCAATAGTCTTGCCCCTTGTTATATCCTTTCCCCATTCAACTCTATTACTCAGACGCTTCGGACTCGACTCACAGCACAGCAAGACCATATGTCTGACCCCTCTGGAGTCCTGTTGTTCCATCATGTCCAATATGCTTTCCGTCCCCTTGTTCTTTTGCCAATTGTTCTTGACTCTACCCTGCACCCCTTGTAGTTCTTTGTTCCTAATTAGTTACTTACCCCGTACAGTCTTCCAGTGTCACTTGCAACACCAGTGGTAGTTTATACAGTGCCTAGTAAAGTTTACCAATTAGCACCCAAATCACAAACTGTTTGGTATGAGTGATAGTATACATGAAATACATCTTGTGACCGAAATTTGGACAAATTGAATCAGAGGTGTCCACTGGGCACATAGCATACAGGCAAAAGCCTCAGATTCTGCCAGATATCAACTTTTGTCCAGCCAGTTGTTATTTAAATATGGTGCCAAATCTCAATTTGGACCAGTCAAATGATCATTAAGGCCAAACTAAAGATATTTCCCATTTACAGTAAGCAGATTGGGACAAAATTGCCAGCTCCAGGGCCATTCTATGAAACTGTGTGACAGTGTGTCTGGTGTAAGTGTCACATCCTGTCAACAATGCTCTTTTGATTAGGTGGGAATAAATTATTACATATCTTCAGAACCTTGTGACAATGCCTGGATATAGTGAACTTCCAATTTCCAATCTGAAATACTTAGGATGATAGTTCATTGGGGGGCCAACATATAAGTTGAAGCCGTTGTCCTTTCCAGTTCTGACTTCCAGGATTCACAATACGTAACAGTATTATCTGATTCCCACCCAATAACCATCACTATGCCGCCTCATACAACAGCTACCTCAACCCACACAGGAGCTTGAAGCTCTCTCTTATTTCAGAGCACTTAGGTCCGCAGCATCACCAAGATGTGCAGATCCTTCCAGCCCTTGTATCAATCCCGACCGGTTTACCAACAATCTTCCGCCAAGCCACATTGAGGATGTTTCTGACTCAAACCCTGGCAACCCAGGTGATGACAGAAATCAATTGAGTAGCAGTAGTGAACATAGGGCTATGTCATCCATGTGTGGGAAATATTGCTTTCCAACCCCAGGATCATTATTCACCATCAGAGGGAAATTTTCCATTTGTGCTGCAAAGGAGGCAGTTTCCAGTGTATTTGGCATTTGCAATGACCATCAACAAGTCTCAGGGACAGTCTTTGGGTACGGTTGGGCTGGACCTGAGATATCCAGTGTTTGGACATGGTCAATTGCATGTTTGTGTATCAAGAAGGACCAACTGGAACCAAGTCAAGGTCTTGCTTGAGGAGAGTGTGCAAACCACCAATATTGTTTATAAGGTTGTATTACTTAGAGCTCCTTGAATTGTGATTTCCACTTCCCTGATACAATTTACTTAGTATACTTTTTCTTAATGCAAGTTTTATTTTCTCAATCCATGTGACCTTACCGATGCATTTGACCTAAACCACCGAAGCACGGGTACCCACCTACTTAGTCTCCCACGCCAAACGGCTGCTTACGTAACGTCGCTTTCTTCAAGGTCTACCAGGCTATCAGTCCTTGATTTATCCTCCCTTACGTTGAAAAGTTGTCGGCCATGAGCGTTGAAAGGTTGGCCCCAATGATTCACCAAATACTGTCTGCCCCAGACACGGACCTCTCCACTGTTTCGGCAAAGCGCGTTCGCAAACAACTCGTTGAGCTCGACCCAGACATAACATTGGAGTTCGTCAAACAGAATAAGGATGCAATTGATGTCCTTATTGGGAGCATATTCGAAAGCTTGAATAACCCAGATACTGGCGCGGGCTTCCGAGCAGAGCCATCACATGTCTCAGTGAATGGGAACGGGAACGGGAAACGAAAGAGGGAGGATAATGACAGAGATACGAAAGTAAAGAGCGAGGGAAATGACACTCAGGGTGAGGATGAACGAGCTACTGTGGAAGATGAGGAAGAGCCTGGAAGCCCGTCGCCAGCCACACCTGCTGCAAAGAAGGCGAGGAAGGCGAGCGCACGAGCGCTCACTGACGAGGAATACGCCAAGCAACTTTCTTCGGAACTTAATCAAAGACCATCCCGGGGAAGTCGAAAGGCGAATGGCTCGTCGAAAAAAGGCACCAGCAGGACACCAAAGAAGAAAAAGAGTCGCGCACAGATAGAGGACTCGGATGAGGATGGCTCAGGTAGCTCACCAAACAAAAAGGCCAGGAAAAAGAGTGGCGGTGGAAGCGCGGGAGGCGATGCGAAAGGCGGTTTTGCCAAAGAGTATTCACTTAGGTCTGTAGCTTGCATGCTTATTGTAAATAGCCACCGTGCTTACTCCTGCCCAAGTGAACCTTTGGCAGTTGTCATCGGTGCGCCGCAGCTTTCACGTCCGCAGGTCGTCAAAAAACTCTGGGAGTATATCAAATCTCACGACCTTCAAAATCCTAAAAACGGAAGGGAGATACTTTGCGACGACGCCATGAGAGCTGTCTTCAATTCGGACAAGATTGACATGTTTACGATGAACAAAATCCTTGGCCAGTGCGTGTGGTGTTGTCTTCATTGTAATGCACGTTTACCTTTATTATCCCTCAGGCATTTATATGAACTTGAATCGTAGCCGTGTCGGCTGTAGCTTCCTCGCGTTCTTCGCTATCGTCAATGCTCTGTCTCTCTTGGCCTTCAAGACCATGTGATAGCACCATCGGGTTTACGGTGTTTTCTTTAGTGCCTATGATTATACGTACCTATTCATTGGCTTTTGTCCCGAGTTGCTTTGTAGAGTTTTATTATTTCCCGAATTTGAAGTACACCCCTGGGGCTGCCCACTTGCATGCGCTGTGTCTGCCTAGTTATTATACCATACGGTGCCAGACAGCTGAGCGTGGCAATCATGGGGCCCGTAGGGACCACGCGCGGACCGAACTTGTGTCGTCAGATCGTGTTTAGATCGTGTGACCGACAGAAAGCATTCATATCAAGCGGGAACAAGACTCCATGCTTTAAGCGAATTCTTCTTCGTCCCACATAACAGTCTGGTCGACTTCAGCCGCGAACTCCACCAAGCAACGAAGGCGACGTCAAACTATTCGTGACTTGTAGTAAGACATCATATCATGTCCAACTTCAACCAGCTTCCCATGGTGCTTATTTGCGGTGTGTGATTATCGTACAGGCATTGTATCAGACAGCTGAGAATTTTGTCCTTAAGGTGACATAGTATGGGCTCATGATGAGGTAGTGCGGCTCCTGGGCAGCATTGCAACAGTTGTGGTGGCAATCTGTTTCATTTATGCTTGCAGATAAGGACTTAAATGCATTCTCTCAGCGTGTCGACTCGCAAACCCGCGCCGAATTCTTGTCTCAATTAGAAGAAAAGGGGAAATTTGCCGATACGGTTTGCATATATAGACACAATTCGTCTGCAGATCGTATCGGAGTGTTTGACAAGGAAATAATTGACAAGTTGCCTTCGTCTGTGAAATGGATTGCTCACAACGGTGAGTCGGACGAATCTTTTTTTCTACACACACCTTAGCGTACGCTTCAGGTGCTGGGTACGACCAAATTGACGTCCACGCCGCCAAGGATCGAGGTGAGAACTGGCAAGGCCTCTTAGCCTACTGCGCGGACTTATTTACTACCCTTACATAAAGGGATTCGGGTTTCTAATACCCCTGGTGCTGTGGACGAGGCCACAGCTATAACAGCCCTTTATCTTCTCATCGCGACAATTCGTCAATACACACGAGCTGAACTTTCAGCCAGGGTCGGAAAATGGAAGAACAATCTGGAACCCGCACACGACCCCTCCGCCCTCACGCTGTCTATCCTTGGTCTGGGCGGTATTGGCATGCGATTTGCCCATATGGCGCATGCACTACCCATGAAACGGATCCTTTACCATAACCGCAACAAAGTCGATAACGCCCCTGGTTGGCTAGAGTACTACCCAAAGGAGCGGTTGGGAGAGATGCTAAAGGAGACCGATGTGTTGAGCGTCCACATTCCTCTGCGGGCGGATACGGAAGGATACGTTAGCGAGGGGGTGATTAGGGGACTAAAGCAGAACGCGAGGATCATCAATACAGCCAGGGGCAAAGTTGTTGACGAGGAAGCGCTCATAAGAGCCCTCGCCGATGGACATGTGTGTTTCCTTCCATGACCTCCTAGGATTATTCTACACTAACATATCATGATGTGTATTAGCTCTCAGCGGCGGGCCTGGATGTCTATCCAAATGAGCCAACTATCAACGCACGCTTATTAGAGTTCCCACAGGTGACGCTGCTCCCACATATGGGCACGGAGACAGAGGAATCTCAGAGGGGCATGGAAGTTCGTGCATTAACCAATTTAAAGGACTTCCTGGAGAAAGGCGCTGGGAAGGATCTGGTGATCGAACATAAGTGAGCTAGAGGGTACCAATATGAATAGCCCGATGTTGACACCAAATTGGTGTAGAGCCGTTGAAAGACTTGTAGCAAAATTGTGAGCTTGGCCGTATTTGAGTCTCAAGATATCTCATATCAGGTCACGTCGTGTGATTCTACCCAGTTGGGGTCTAGAGAAAACTGCGTGAAATTATAACGCGAGAAAGACTCAGCGATGGCCAGATATGAAGCAGACATTGACAACGTAAATATTACGTAAATTGAATACTCATCCGAGAGCAACACTGGAGGCATAGTTAAATTTTCTGCCTTGGGAAATCCACTAGAAATTCTAAAGATATTCCACATTTCCTCAAAATTTCCAAATTCAGGAAATTGGATGATAATTTATTGTTTTCTTGGAGTTTTTTTGGCTTCAGGAAATGCTTCAAAAATTGTAAAATTATAACCTATAAATCTTCAAGAAACACTCAGAAAACATTGAATTTGCTCTTCCATGAAACTAGAGAATTAATAAGGTTTCCTCCATTAAGAAAATCTATAGAAACACTGATTTCTACAAAGTTTCCCTGTCAAATATCCAGGAAACCTATATAAATATTTAGTTTCATAGATGAGGAAATTCTATGTTTTCCTAAGCATTTCTTGAAGATGTTGAGGTGATAATTTTACAATTTTTCATGGATTTCCTGAAGCCAAAAAACTCTGAGAAAACAATAAATTTTCATCCAATTTCCTGCATTGGGAAATTTTGAAGGAATATATCCTCAGAATTTCCAGTGGATTTTCAAAGTCAGGATATTTTGCCATGTCTGTGCATGGGTCCACGGACCAGTCTACACATCCATAAGCCCCCATGTATAGTGCAGGTCTATTTCATTGCGGTTTAAATCTTTGATCTTCATGCAGCTAATCAGCAAGAGACCTGCCAGCATGTACTCACCTCCTACCTTGCCTTTGCCAGCTGTCTGCAGTTGGCTAGGCACCAGCTTGTGCCCTCAGGGCAGTCCACAGAGCAACTCAGAGTATTAGTAGCGTGTTTCTCACTATCACTGGAGTAAGGTTTTTTGGTCTGAAAAACTGTTCAAAAAAATGTAAAGACTTCCAAAAAATTTTAGTGTTTTTTATGTAAAAAAAAAACTTCAATAAAATTTCAGGTTTTTTAAAGCTTTCTTATTCCCAAAAAAGTGAGATAAAATCATAAAAAAAATGTGCAAAAAAACTTTAAAGAAACATAGAAAAATTCAAAGTTTTTTCAGACTTTTATGGATCAAGAAACTCTGTGAAAATCAAGGTTTTTTATGGGTTTTTTTATGGGTTTTTTTATCAGTTTTTTTATCAGTTTCTTTTTTTTCACAAAGAAACTCATAAAAAAAAAACATAAAAAACCATAATTTTCACAGAGTTTCTTGATCCATAAAAGTCTGAAAAAACTTCAAATTTTTCTGGGTTTCTTTAAAGTTTTTTGCACTCTTTTTTAACAATTTTTTTACAATTTTTTTTTGAATTTTTTTGAATTTTTTTGTACATAAAAAACACTAAAAAATTTGGAAAATCTTTACAGTTTTTTGAACAGTTTTTCAGCCCAAAAAACCTTACTATGCCTCTAGTGTATCTCCTAGCCATTTCATAGCATAAGTAAGATAATAACCTTGTTATATTTCTCAAATGTTTCAGTCCACCCACTGTGGTCTTTCATCTATTATAAGCTGTCTATTGCCAGCATTCATCTCTCAATGTCTGTTAACATTGAAAATGACCAACACACTACCTTGCCCACAGTCTCCGAAGAGCCAGTACAAACTCACACCTTTGAGTCTGAACTCGCACAAAAATGTAGTCAAGAACTCTGTGAGTTCAGAAACATGACCACCGACAAGGGTTCATCTATGGTCAAAATCACTTGGCTCATCAGCCAATCCAAGGAGTGTACAGGAGACAAGAGGGCAAGTACCATGCAAACATATTTCAAAATCCTTGATGCTGATGAATGAAGCCTCTCTAAGAGTTGAGCCAGAAGATGGAGGTTCAGACACAAGTAAAGTCAAAGAAGATGGTCAAGAAGCTGAGAAGACAAGAAAATGTAAGAGACACAAACAGAGTAGAGAGCGAAGGTGCAGAAAGAAGAGAGATGAGTCAAGTGAGAGTGAAGGAGTGCTGTCAGGGGACACCCTGTTTTCCAGTTCCGATACCATGTTAAGTTCTGACTCTGTAAATACCCTATTTACCTGCATTGCCCTTAAGGCAATGCGCGCTAGCTACTGGATGGATTGGTTAATGCCAGTGGATTCCTGTGGATCCACTGTATAGTTCTTGCATGGGAACCACACCATGGTTCCCCAGATCATCTTACCTTACACTGTCACTACGTAGCACATAGAATAACCACATATTGGTCTTGTGATACAAGGTTCTAAGATCCCTATCATTTACACCTTTTTGAACTTCCTGCAGTTGTTCACTTGGCGAACAACTGATTTTTGAAAATCCATGCAATCTTGAAAAAGATCACTGCATCAAGGGCTGTTCACTGTTGAAAACATCCAGTAGACCCTCTACTGTCAGCTGCGAGCATGATGATTCCACACAGTTGAAGACAGACACAAGCTTCTAGCTCGTCGCCCCCATCCCAGGAGCAGCCTAGTGATACCATGGTTGACTCAACCTTGGGCTCAGAGCCCAGAATACTGGAGATGGAGAGGTCGTAGACCTCACTGAACTCATTCTCCCAATTGAGGACAAGGAACTCCCCGACCATATATCCCCAAGTGTGGTCAAGGATGGGACACCACTAGGCAACAAGCCCGCATCCCTGCTGTCATGATCCATTTATTATTGTATCAAGTTAACCCCATTTTCCCTTTCATCCCTCCATCTTTATGTTCACTCCATTTGCCATTTGCTGGATTACTGAATGACCATTTGCTACTTGCATCATTGGCCCGCAGTCACACCATCAAACATGATCAACATCCTCTAACCGGTGTTATGGGTCATCACTATCCCCATCACCTACCCAGTTCAAGCCTCTTTTGGTGTTCCTATGGCCAGTATGCATTCGTGGGACATTCTACCCGCAGATCATGCAGGGTGGACCCTTTAGACCAAGACTCCATGCAGGGTAAGGTATATCCAGGTCTCAAGGCATGTTTCCTTACCTAGGTACCTTTGTCCACCCTCCTCCCTGCTGTTTCATGTTCGCATGTCTACTTAGTTCTATTGTATAGGTGTTTCATCTATTTGTATCCTGACTGTGCACACCCTATCAAACCCCAACTCACATTGGCCTCTTTCCCATTCGCTGTTAGCATACAAGCATTTGGTATAAGTAGTTTACAGTTGCATGTATGTTCTGCAGTTCAATTATCATATATCTATCTTGTGCAAAACCCAACTACACTGTTGTCAAGATTGGTTTTTAGGCGTTAATATCGTGTATTAGTGAACACAGTGAATACCCGAATGACTTGTGTGAATAAGTATGCCGCTCGGCGAATAGGTGAACCAATAAATGTTCACAAGATAAGAGGGCTGCCCGAGCGGAGCTCGCCCTATCTACAGTCATAGCGAAATAGCTCGTGGCACTTGATGATGTAACATACAAGGTGTCATGGAAGGGTTGTCTAAGTAGCAACAATACCTTCGCCAGCAAAGGTGCTCCTTCGGAGCCCTTCGCCGTCCGCACAGAAAATAGTTCAAAGGCTAAGGTAACGAAGATGAAGTATGAGAACTCACCAGTGATGCCTAAGTCCTCTTCTGGTCGAAGATAGAAATCTCCAGGAGAAGGCTCAAGACGATGATCACAGTGAGGTCAAGTTTGCACAAGATGGACAACGTATGATAATTGAACTGGAGAATATACATGCGAATGTAAACTACTTATATTGAATGCTCGTAAGGTATCAGCGAATAGGAAAGAGGCTGTCGTGAGTCAGGGTTGGATAGGGGTGCGCAGTCATGATACTAAGTAGATGGAATAAACATACAATAGAGTGAGGGAAGAGTGCGAACATGAAACGATGGAGAGTAAAGGTGGCGAAGGCACCTATGTACGAAATCATGTCTTGGGGCCCGCATATACACCACCCTGCATGGGTTCTTCATCTGCTGGGTTGATCCCACACGACCTACGGGTAGAACGTCCCACGAACGCACCCTGCCCATATGAACACCAAAAGGGGGTTGGATCGAGAAGCTGATGGAGCTACTGACGAGCCATCATGCTGGGTAGGGATGTTGATCGTGATTTGATGGTGTGCCTGCTGGCGAATGATGCGAGCAGCGAATGGCTGTTTGGCGAAATGCGAGGAAGGGCAAATGGAGATGACATAGGGCAGGAGTGGTCGAGGTGGAGGGCGAAGCCAAGCGAACATGGGGGAGGAGTGGCGAAAGGGGAAATGGGGATAACAAGGTGCAGGAAATACACAAGTCATGACAATCCGATCATGGGAACACCATTGAAAGAGGGTTGAGCAGAGGAGGTGATAGGCCCAGCGATGACTGCCAAGTCAGTCCAAAGATGTTGATCATGCTTTGACGGCGTGGCTATGGTAAATGGCGCGAACAGCGAAAATCGGTTGCCAAACACGGCAAGGGCAATCAGAACAAACACGGAGGTGGTGTGAGAAATGGGAGAACAGGGCATCTGAGTATGGGAAATAAATGCGTCATGACAACTGTGACCATTGTCTTAAAGCCCTCTTCTCTAAACTACTACCTTTAACCAGAGTACAGCTTAGGCACCACTGGTGAGTTTCTATATCTCACCTTCACTACTTAGTCTTCAAACTCTTGTCTGTGCTGTTGGCAAAGGGCTCCAAAGGAGTACCTTCGCTGGCAAAAGGATTGTTACTGCTAGACAACCTTTGCATGAAGCCTTGCACATTACATTGTCGAGTGTCATGAGCTATTTTTCTTCAACTGTAGATCAGGTTGAACTCCTATTGAGTAGCCCCTTTACTTCGCAATCTTTACTGGCTATACATTATTCACTGAACTACATATTTTGTCGCACAAGCGGTTCAGTCATTCACCATGTTCACTAATACACAATATTAATGCCCAAATCAAATCTTAACAGTATAATTGAACTAACAGCTACAGGCAAAACATTCTTTTACCTACTTTTCATGTCATCTATGCAACAAGAACAGCCAGTTGTCATAGGGCTCGCTCAAAAGGTCCAGTTCCTACTCCAGCACCACTGCCAAGTCGAACAGCTTCTGCCTCATTCTCTTGTCAAGACCCTGCTGGAGATATTATCTCTTTCTCCCACTTGGTCACCATGTCCGCATCTCAGCCTACACCACACCATCTGGTCTCCAAGCACGCGCCACCACCCCATTTTGATGTTCAATGCCAATTAACTCCAGGCGAACAACACTTCTCACCTGAGCACCCACTTTTGGCGAGCGCCTCCATATCCAGTCACAGGCCCAGTGCTGATCCTTTACACTGCCTAATGGCTCCTAATTCACCTGGCAATCAACTGCAGAACCCCAGCAGCTTTCAACCACCTTATCCTTCTAGACTCCCTTGGATCATTAGTGCCTCAGGATCCCAATTACAATCGGCCTTCGCACAACCCCACTTGCCACCAGCTTCACCAAGTCATACCCCAAATCCTTTTCTCAATGTACACTATGCACAACAACTTCCATATATGTGTCCTACACCAACTCTCAATACTGGGCACACCACCCCTGTACAAGCGGGATTTCGTGCTCATACACCTGCTTTGCACCAATCTTCATCTCATTCACATCACTCACATCACTCTTTGCACTATTCACAAGCTCTTAGCAGCCCTCACCATTCAATACACAGCGACCATCTTCAAGCCAATTCCCAACAAGGCCTTCCTCTCCAGGCGCATTTAGTGGATCAAGGGCATTACACTGCCACTGCACTTGGACAACACCTTGGCCATGCTTTCGGGGGAATGCCTTACTATGATCCGAATGCTGCACCTGTTAGCAACTCGGGGTTATGGCAGGGAAGGTTCGGTAGAGTTCTTAGAATGCTAGAATCAAATTCACTCTCTCAGTGAATTTATTGTCACTGTTATATTAATACAATACCTAGAATCAAATTCACTACATGATTTTCAGTCAACATGCTATGAAAATACAAAGAATACTACTCGCCTCTCTCAGTGAATTTACTGTCACTGAGAGAGGAGTATTATCCTGTCTCAGAAGGCATATACGTGCACCCGGCCCTTTAGCGCTCAAGAGCTCGCGCGTCGAAGTCATTTCACACTCCGCTGGGTGCAGCCGCTTGTGAAAATAGAGATAAAAAAATGAAATGGAGAGGTAGGGAGTGACTGGAAAATTTCGAAAATAATCAGAGAAGTGAGTGCATGGTACAAGAACAATGTGAGAAGAGATTGAAACACCACACAATAAATCGAACATATTATGCTTGATTTTGGTGCAGGAGCATAAATGCACCCAACAGCACCTGCGCCACAATTCAGAGGTTCCCCACCTCTATTCACAGGACGACCTCACCCCTTCATGGGTCAACCACCCCTGCAACAACCTCCAGCACAGATTCCTGGCCTACCTCCTCCTCCACCACCTTTCAGGCCACCTTTGCCCCATGTTGGAGTACCTCCAATTGGGCTTCCTGGGCCTCCTGGTCCACCTCCGCCTCCTGGTGGAGGGCCTTGGCTACAACTAGGAATCCCTTGGAACCCCTATTATCCCTTTCCATTTGCCTACCCTCAGGCCATCCCTGATGGTGATTCCAATGCTGTGAAACCCAACAAATTCACAGGGAAGGAGCCTCACCTTCTCTGAACATTCAGTGCTAGTTGTGTTATGCTCTTTGACAACAAGCCCCAAAAGTTCCAGCATGAACAACAATAATTTTCCTATGCAGCATCCTACCTCAGTGACATTGCCTTGATTTCGTGGCAACCCTTCCTCATTCATGTCCCCAAACCCCCCATTTGGAGTGACTGGCATATCTTTGTTTACAAGCTTAATCATCTTTACGGTCAGGCAGACATCATACAGGTGTCTAAGCGAGCTATTCATAAACTCAAAATGCTTGACACCCATCATGTGAATTGCCACATGACCACTTTTGCTGAGTTGTCCTTTTACGTCAAGTGGAATGATGCTGCCCTTTACAACGCTTTTTATAACAGCCTCACCAAGTGTATCAAAGACCACATGCTCTCTTATGAATGTCCTGAAACCCTCGATTATCTTAAACGTCAGGCTCTTTGCATCAACAATTGCTACTGAGAACACCAAGGCGAAAAGCAGACTACAACTTCCATTTGTCTCCCTTCCTCTTCTGAGCCATCTTCTACACCTCATGCTAACGCTCGCTCCAGACCCCCTGCAGCAGCTAAGCCTAGCGAACAGAAAGACCTTTCTGGTATCCTCGATGCTACCGGACGTCTTGGTGAAGCCAAGAAAGAGTGACAAAAATCCAAAGGCCTTCATCCATATTGCGGCAAACCCCCCACACATCACGCAAAGGGGTGCCACTATCAGGACCCTTCCTCAACCACTGGCAGGGCTATCTTCACCCTCAAAGGCAATCCTCAGGTCGCCACTCTCAAAGAGGTCTTCAATGATAGTGAAGACTCTCCCGTGGAAAACTAGTTCGCAATCCCTCTGCAGTGTTAACAATGTGTCACTCTATTTCCTTGAACACCATTGTGATTCATCCTTTATCATCCATGTACACCTTCCTGGTCTCTCTAACTCTGTTCCTACTCTCATCGACTCTGGTGCCACTTCGAATTTCATTGATAGCTCATTCTCCTCTCATCCTGGTTCCTTATGTACATCACTCCGCTCTCTGATGGCTCTCTCCCTTTTTGATGGAAAACCAGCCACTGCTGGTTTCATTCATGAATATTTCGATACTACTCTCACATTCAGCGACTCCTCTTTGCAGGACATTTCGCTACTTGTCACAAAGTTACATCCTTCAGCCACTATCATTCTTGGGCTTCGGTGGCTTCACTCTACGAAACCCACCATCAATTGGGGCTCTCTCTCAATTACCTTTCCCTCTGGCACCGATTCCATGCTACCACATATGACGCTCGCCATGGCCTGCACGATGATTTCCCCTCCGGCTATCTTCGACAGCATTCCCGAACTCCACACTGCCTCAATGCTTTCAGCACCGTCAGTTCCTGGTTCAAACCTGTCCTGGCATCCTTGGGTTATGTCCCAAACACGGCAACTGGACCACTCTCTTATGTCCTGGTCCTTCCACCAGATGTCACTTCTTTGCCCGCTCCTATTCCGAATCTTTCTGGTTACAAACAGACATTCAACGTGAATGGCAAACCATTAATTCTCTAGGTAAAGCCTATTGAGAATAACTCCTCTGAGTCCTCCATATCCCTTTCCAATACTCTTATTCAGCTGAAGGGAAAGACATAATAGAAACCAAAACTATTCAACCAAATTGCACATGCATGTCGAAGGAGATATGGACCTGCCAAAGGTCCTACATGATGCATACCATGAGGCCGCCATGTTCTCAAGATCATGGCGCACCCAGATGCCCACCCAAGATTCAGCATCTTGGATGGGATGATTTGGACAAAAAATCAGCTCAAAAGAGACATGATTGCCCTCCCCTGGACTGTTTTCCAAAGCAGAAGGAGACTGATCGAAATCATAATAGATCATTCCCACAGGACAGTCGGCCACTATGGCCACATGAAAACTTCGAATTACATTTGAAGGTCATACTGGTGGCAGGGCATGGGCCCTGACATTGAGACATTCTTCAAGACCCAGAAAAATCTATCTGACCATCAGGTTAGATGGTGGGAGTTCTTATCCCACTTCAACTTCAACACCATACATGTTGACAGTGTTTTGAAAAAAAGGTCGCAGACTGTCTGTCTTGATACTATGAGAGCAACATGAGTAATGACAGTCACCCGGAGCATGTCTTCGTAAATGCAGACAAACACCTCAACCCAAGCTGCTGCCCACCAACAGATACATTGAACTACGGGCAGCGGCAGCAAGGTGGTTGACTCGCCTCACTGAGAAAATAGAGACACAGACTGCCAAGGGACGAGGCTCGGACAAGCAGCCAAAGGTCAGGCTGCTTCATCATTGGTGAAGGAACCGCCGAGGACATCTGGGACGTGCTCCAGGGTTGGCTCTGCAACCCCGAAGGCATCCTGCCTGCTGTCCACGATGAACAGGATGGCAGTCTGAACATTCATAACATTGATGTATGGACGTGGATGAGGAGGTTTGCCCCAAAAAACACCAAGCCTCCCCTCCAGTTGCAAATGTGCAATCTGTTCTGCACCACAGACCAATGGCATGATCTCATGCCAACCAATGAGATCCACTAAGCCATCGGCAACACTCTGAGGGCATCAATCACCAGCGTGTTCCCCATTCAAGGCTGATCAGCAGGACACCCCTCTTGAAGAGGTCACCCGCTGGCTGGCCAAGCACAGCAGGTTGACTGGGGACAGCATAACCCAGGTCAAGTCATTCGTCCAATGCAAGCTGACCAGGGCCACATTCAACACCCTGGCCCAGATAGGGCAGGAGAGGCTACAGTTGGCAGCCCTGCAGGACTGCGACAGAGCAGCCTCAATGGCCGCCCGAGTGTGGCTAGACCATGAGTTAGCTGCAACCTGAGGTCCATCGCCAGCCTTTCAGCAGGACATGGGCATCAATTCCCCACCCCACATCCCCACCAATGGCCCGGGTCTCCCGACGGACCCGCGATCCCCACTGGCTCCCTACTCTGACATTCATATGTCAGATGCAGATTCCGAGGATCTTACCAGGTCCCTCTATGAGAATACCTGAGTTGTTCATAGAAGGGGAGGGTGTAAATACCCTATTTACCCACATTGCCCTTAAGGCAATGGGCGCTAGTGGAAGTATTAGTTAATGCCAGTGGATCCCTGTGGATCCACTGTATAGTCCTTGCATGGGAACCGTGCTGCGGTTCCCCATCTTACTTCACCTTACACTGTCACTACGTAATACACGGAATAACCACACTTTGGTTGAGTTCCACTTGCCCTTGTGATACAAGGTCCTAAGATATACTTCTTTACAAGGATAGAAGCTGCAAAAATAAATCACAGGTACTCAGTGGTGTTGCTTATCACAGCAAGAATGTCATAAATAGTTCTGGTCTATCAAACATATTATTGTTGTCTGTGCCACTGTGCATGTGACCCACCAACAGTCAGGAAAGCCTCACGACCTCCTGGTACGTGCAATGCAGATATCAGGGTTTAGACATTTTTCTGAGTATCTACAGGCTCATAGCTTCTAAACAAGACTTGGTTGATAGGATTTGAGCAGGTGTGAAAGGAGCTACTAATACTCTTGACTATGCTACTCTGATTGCACTTTAATTATTTGGCGCGACATGTAAAATGCACACACAAGTCGTCAGATTATATTACAATAAGTCATTTTCTATTAGGTCTATATATCTAAACCTCACATGAAAATGGTATAGTATAAACGAAGGAGGACAGTGGCTGCATTAGTTGGAAAAAAAGCTACACTAGTTACATGACTTCAAGTTGAATCAAAAGTAAAAGAGTGTAAAATGTGAGTCCTACTTATAGTGACCTCTGTATTAGTTGAAAAAATAGTAAGCTGTAAACTGGGATTGGTGGCAGAGAATGTATAAATGCGAGTGTTGGAAATGTCTGAACTAAAAAATTATTGTACCAATTTCGAGGTCATGGTCTTCCCAGCTGTCCAAGTTGGCCATCAGTTGGATCAGGGAAGAGGTGGTGTAACAGGTGTGATGTCACTGGGGAATATGGCATGTAAAAGTGATTGCACATCTGGTGTCGCCCTCTGTGGAATCCCATGAGACAAACACTGCGAAGGCACTGCCAGCAAGGCAGGTCTACTAGGAGAGTGGCTTGTGGCTTGTGGCTTGTCATTCAGTAGAGTTTTTAGCTCAGGAAATAACTCTTCGTCATTGGTGTCAGTGTCTCCCATAAAGAGGCCTAAATCAGTGTTTAATGTGGTTTGGCCGCTGGATGTAGATGCTAACTCCTCATCAATAACAAAACAAAAACAGTGAACACAACAGTACTCAGATTGAGGATTTTTGAGTGGCTTTATATCAAATTCAGCAGTGTCTGAGTCATTGCTGTCCATAAATGCATCGTATTTTCTCTTTTTCCCTGTAGAGTTCTTTCTTGGAGATGGGGCTTTATCCCACTAGTTCTTGGTCTTGTAGATGTCAGATGGAATGGGATACATGTGCCTTTTGGGGGTCAAACAGAGTCAAGACACGAGACAGCTGAGATTAACAAGAAGTGCACCAAGATAGAGCATTACATCAACAGTTGTGGAGCATCCTTTGCTTCTGACTTGCAAGAGGTCCCATCCATCTGGATCTCCACAGGTCCTAACCAGCGCAAAGCATCAGTTATCTTTGCACAGTAGCACCCAAGGTTGTAAATCAGGCTCAAGGTCGCCCTCCACCACCTCCTGGCGCTTCTGCTCAAGCTCAACAACCTCTTCAAGATGCTTCCACACGTTAGGGAAGAGTTCCAACACCTGTAATGCAGACCAGCCAGGTCTATCTCAAGTGGGCCAGTCTTGACCAATCCCCACTTGCAAAAGTTTGGCAGACTATTTGGAGTAGGGGCCTGTGTCTTGTTAAGTTCACCATTTTCCTGTTCTGAGTTAGAGCATCATGAAGTAAAAATATATTAGGACATACATCTAAACCTGCCTGCCGTCCAAAGAAAAACACCACCAATTCTTTGCTGTCCCTTTGTCTTTGCTTTTCTTCCAGGAAGAAGGGTGTTCTTTCTCTAGTGCAAACATCAGTTAGTAATTCCTGTTTGCTACATGATTCTTTGACTTACCCTGAATGTTTCACCCTTAAGACCTGTCGCTGCTTCCTTCATTGCATGTAAGGGCGGAAGAGTTACTACCAGATGCTGCCATTGGTTTACTGACAATGCTCTTTGTCATTTGTTTGAAGATGGCTCAAGCTATGCAATCAATAGGAATTTGGCTAGTAGTTTTCTTGTCATGAAGACTTTTGCCATGTTGACATTCCTCACAACATGTTGGCTTGTCTAGATCTTGTTGAAACACCCAGCAGGTACAAGCCTCACCAGTATCCTTGTCAAAGGTGCTGCACCATCCCGTTCCTGGTGGTCTCCTCTCAGTGTCGCTTGAATCTGTCATAGTCCGTGGTGTGGGTTGTAGGTAACAGAAGGAAGTGCTTGGAAAAGCTTACAAAACACATTTTCACTCCAGAAACCTCCAGAAGTTGGCCGGGGAAGATCAGGGAATCCAGGTGCCATGGTAGTTACCAACTATATGAAAATTAGTTTGGCGTAGGTGTATGTGGCTCTTGCTAGACCTTATTGGTCAATGGATCAGATCAATCAGACCTGCATTGCAAGGCATCCCATATGGTATATAGATGATGGTACTGATATATTCTTGGTGTGGTCCTAAATACTAGTAACTTCTGCCACATACTAATGATACGGTCAGGTGGAAAATACACTCTTCAAAATAGCTCACAATATTCTTACTACGCACTCTGAGATCTTTTCCGATATGTTCAATATCGCACAGGCTAGCCATGCTAAAGCGGTTTCAAAAGCACAAGGTCCACATGTTATATTGGAATTCCTACCAGGTACTAGTGTTTTGCTGTTAACATCCCATTGATATGGCTAAGCATTAATTATAGATATTGAAGGACAGAGTGACAATAACCCTATAAAAATCCCACAAATAACAGCTAAAGAATTTGAATACATTGAGGCTATGTGCAACATGTTTATCATGCATTGTTCAGTAAAAGCATACCTAACCGCACTTTGCAGCTGTTGGCCACAACCTCCATTTCCACATGACAAACTGGTAGCCATCTTGAAACTTGCTACCCTGTACCTCATGGCACCTGCTCAAGACTGGGAAATTGACTGGCTCACCTCAGAGGAACTGCATCCCAAATTAGCGCACCAGTACAATGTTGATCACTTGATTGAGCCAGCATTCTGAGCACTCCTTCCCTGCAAACTCATGTCATTGTCCATAGAAGATACATGCCACCTTGGTCTTCGAACCTTCTTTCCATTGGCAAAAACCAAGGAGGTTTTACAGGATCTTTGTATCAAAACAGCATTCTCTGCAACACAGCTTTTGTAGAACGAAGGAGTAATAATAAACTGTTATTCTACGATCTACACAAGATCGACTGTCCTTATATACTAAATATGATGTTCCTATATTACTAATCCTTCGAGCTGATGCTGTGCCAATGCCGTGCCGGTGCACCAGCATCCCGGAGTCGAGAGCATTCTTGAACTTCCGGTTAAGTGTGTGCCGGCTCTGCCTCGGCCGTATCATCGTCCTGATTACTAACACTCCCCCTCAGCGAGAAGTCTCTTCTGCAAAATCCTAATT
This sequence comes from Gautieria morchelliformis, assembly GCA_015179125.1. Classification (NCBI taxonomy): domain Eukaryota; kingdom Fungi; phylum Basidiomycota; class Agaricomycetes; order Gomphales; family Gomphaceae; genus Gautieria; species Gautieria morchelliformis. The sequence continues at coordinate 172,215 of WHVA01000065.1, forward strand.
TCCCTAATAAATACCTACAGTTGCTGACAATCAAAACCGACAACTTTAGTGACTGAATTTTGGACATTGCCACAAACGTACTAAAAAGCCACAAACCGTAAAAACATGCACAATTGATTTTTCTGAAGAGGATTCTACAAGCCGATTTCTGTATTTCGGTGATTTTAGTGTTGAGAACTCCAAAAATTTGGCCACCCCTGAAAAAAATCCCTAAAATCATGAAAAATAGCGCAATCGACTCCTTTTAGTGAGCCGTGTCTGATTCCATAAAGAAAAAAAACACCCATGACAACCATCCCTTGAAATAAATTGATTAAATATGCCCTAAAATGGAAAGACCTTTGTTCCCACGATCTATGCTATCAGTATCTGTCGCTGTAGAAATAAGTGACAACAGGATCTGGGAGTGTCCAGGACGCTGTCCCTCTGCCTAAAAAGAAAAGGAAGCAGAAAATAATTGATGGGGAGAAGGATGAACCCGGTGTGAGCGGGAAGGTGAACAAGAAGTGGAAAGGCAAGGACCAGCAAAAGTTGAAGGCAGAATCACACAAAGGAGCAGCCATGACAGCGGCTGAAGGGACGGCTGATGCATCTTCCAAGTCCTGCATTGACTTAATTGAGTCTTTCAGCAGGTCAACATTTCAAAAATTTCAACGTTCAACATTGTCAGCCCCCGTCAAAGAAAGCCAGAAGCAGTGAGGACACTCCCAAATCACAGAGTGTCATGGCGAAACCAAGGGTCACCTTATCTATTAGCTTGGAGACACATACTACAACAAAACCTGTGGAACCAAGGTACACTCATAAACCTTCTTTTACACACCCCAAAGAACCGTCTGCTTTTCATAATTCTACAGCTGGTGAATGACTCATCTTGTCATCCCCACGCATCCCATTTGACCACAAAGCAATCAAAAAGCATGAAATTTCATGGGTGCACATCATGCAACTATGACAGTCAGCCATACCAATTCCCAATACATCACACCAACCTGAAGTGGCAGAAAACTCTGCAAAGCTGTCAAAAATTTGGCTGAAAAATTTGGCCACCTTGAAAAGTCGTGGGAAAATTCCAGAAAAATCAGTTTTCAACATATTCCAAGGTGCTGAATCCATTTCTGAACTCAGTTTGGCAGAAAAAAGTCACAATCTCAAAATACAAAGTTTGTTGTGTTTGGTTGTCCGCAACTGTATGTTGGTGTAAGTCCAGTCCCTTCGTAAATATGTCTGCTACGTTCTCCTTCGTCGGTACATATGTAAGTGATGCCTCGTGAGAGGCCACTTTCTCACGGATGAAGTGATATGCGACGTTGATATGTTTGGTACGCGCATGGTACGTTGTGTCATGCGATAGTGTAATAGCGCCTAGATTGTCCAATCGAAGTGACATGGGCTGGGTTTGATCTATTTCTAGCTCCTCGATGAAGCGCCTCATCCAGATCAATTGCTTGGCACCCTCAGTGAGTGCCATGTATTCGGCCTCCGTAGTAGATAATGCAATCGTTCACTGCTTCTTCGAGCTCCATGTGATGGCTCCCCCTCCTAGTATAGCTACATAGCCACTAATAGACAGTGCATCGTTTCTATTAGCATAGTCCGAGTCAATGAATATTTCAAGGTCGAGACCAGCGTCTCGTCGGAAGGTTATGCCGTCGTCACGTGACCCCTTGAGGTACCTGAGCGCGTGCTTGATTGCCGTCCAGTGCTCGGCTCCGTAAGTAGTAGTGAATTGGCTCAGATGTTGTACGGTAAAAGCCAAATCGGGTCGTGTGCTGAGTGCTGCATACATTAGTGATCCGATTGCTTTAGCATAGGGTACTTTGGCAGTTGGACCTGTTGAGTCCATAGGCGTTGTGAGCTTGATCATTTTGTGTAGAGGTGTAGATATGGAATGGGCCGTAGCCATGTTGAATCGATTGAGTATGATGTCGATGTAATGTCCTTGAGACATAGTCAGTGTTCCCTCATCCCTATTCCTCTCAACCCTAATTCCCAAGATTTTCTTCATTTCTCCTAAATCTGTTAAAGGGAATTTTCCATGAAGCTCCCCCTTGAGCTTAACCATCCCTCCTTTGGAATCAGCAAATAGTCCGAAGTCATCCATGTATACTGATATGACTTCGATTGAGTCCTTATCTTGTCTGATGTAGATGCATTCATCGGCTGTACTTTGATGAAAGCCGAGATCGAGTAGTGATTTGCGTAAGCGCTGATGCCAAGCTCGTCCCGATTGGTTGAGTCCATAAAGTGCTCCGTGTATTCTTAGAATGCGTCCAGACCCGTCATCAAAACCGTCGGGCTGACGCATGTAGATCTCCTCATCTATGGTTGAATTGAGATAGGCACCTTTGACATCCATCATTTCGATTTCCCAATCGAGTGTGTTTGCGATGGCTAATAGAACACGTAGTAAATCGAACTTGACCACAGGTGAAGTTGTTCATAATAATCCATCCCTGGCCTCTGTGTGAATCCCTGAGCCACAACCCTCGCTTTGGCTTTATCAAATTGTCCATCCGGTTGCGTTTTGACAGCGTTTACCCATCGGCAACCGATAGCTACTCGTCCAGGTGGTAGTTCTGTTAATTCCCATGTTCCTAGTGTCTTATGTTGGTCCATTTCAATTTCCACCGCTTTCTCCCAGATCGGTGCATCATCATGTGATACCGCCGCTCTGTAATTCTCGGGTTCAGTAACGATTTCTCTTGTTATGTAAGCCTGCTCGGTGCATCCTGAATTATTCAGTTTCTGGTAATCCAGCCTTTGAGTGATACGCGCGCTCCATTGAATCTGTGGAGCTGGCGCTTGTTCAGGTGGATCAGGGGCGGGCTTCGTCTGGGGTGATGACGTCTGTGGGGTAGATGGGATCGGGTCCGGCACATGCTCGCGTGGTGAGTGCTCCCCCTTGAGCGGTGCCATATCAGTGGTGTCGTCATTGTTGTTATCCGGGATAGGATACAGTTTATTGTCATTTTCGTCGAATGTAATATTTCTTGAGATTTGAACGTGCTTTGAGGCTTTATTATAATACCTCCAGGCTTTTGCATGTTCAGCTACTCCAACGAATATGTGTTCTTCTGCCTTTGGATCAAGTTTAGCTCGGCGTTGGTCTGGTACCATGACCCAGCAGTTTGTCCCGAATTCCTCTAGATGTGCTATGTTCGGCTTCTTGCCGAATAGTGCCTGGAACAGCGTTGCGTCATCTCCAAGAACTCACGTGGGCGATCGATTTTTGATATAACACGCATAAGCCACAGCCTCGGGCCAGAGTATTTTTGGCAGGTTCTTGGCGAATATCATTGCCTGTGCGTGCTTGAGTAAGGTCCGGTTGAGTCATTAGGCAATTCCATTCTGGGCTGGGGAGTATGGAGCTGTGGTCTCCATGATAATGCCATGTTTTGCACAAAATTCCTTGAAGCTTTTATTGATATATTCTCCTCCATTATCCGAGCGAAACTTCTTCAGTTTCTGACCTGTTTGTGTCTCGAGGAATGCTTTGTACGTCTTGAAGTGTTTGAGCGCTTCATCTTTGGCGCTCCCGAAATATATTACAGTGTACCTCGATTTGATGTCCATAAAAGAATAAAAGTATTTTTCATGCGATGGTTCCTCGGTTTGGGCAGGCCCCCATACATCGGATACTGTTAGGTCACTGACCTGATCAACAGTATCCTCGGCTCTTTTGGGGAACGGCTCCACATGCCGTTTGTCTTGTATGCAAGCCTTGCATTGACTCGGCTCTTTTGACTCGTCGATCTCGAGTCCAGTAACTAGGTTGTTAGATTTCAACATTCTTATAGAGTTTATGTTGACATGCCCAAGTATCCTGTGCCATTTGTCCCATGACCGTCCCTTTGCCGCTGCGGCAAAATCCCGTGCCTCAACTGATCGGGTGACCCGTGCCTTCGTACAGAATAGCCTCCCGCGCTTCTGTCCCTGTGCAAAAATAACTCCGGCACGTGATTTGAATTCGACGCCGGTGCCTGTAAATGTGGCCGCATTGCCCTTATCAGTTAGACGCCCTACACTAATAAGGTTGTTCGGTGCATCTGGTGCATGCTTGATGTCACGTAGTTTGATCGTGTTCGTCTTGGCACCGACCTTGAATTCCATGTATATAGTGCCTCGGCCTTGTGTATGTAGTACTGCTCCAGGTGAAATTCCTTTGATTTCCGACGGCTCCTCGGCATAGCTAGCAAAATCGTTTCGACTTCGAGCTATGTGTGTTGTTGCCGCTGAATCGGCTAGCCAGTCGGATGCAGATATGGCACTGTATGCTACCTCCTTAGATACAAATGCGAAGTCCTTTTCTTCTGCTTGTTTAACCATTTCTTTGTTCCCTGATTTGAACCACTTCGGTGCTTGGCCTTCCTTGCCGCCACCTTTCGCCCAGCAGTCCTTCACGTAATGACCCTTCTTGCCACAATTTCAGCACTTTCCCTTTGTTGCTCCTGAGTCATCCTTCCTGGGCCTGTGACGTTGTTGCGCCTTAAGCACCATCTGCCGTGCCGATCCAGCTTTCCGTGCTCGATCCTCATCAAGGACTCGAGCTATTAATATATCAGCCATTGTTCTGGCTCCACTGGCATTTACTGCTATAATAAACACCGACCAAGAATCTGGTAGTGACGTCAGTAACGTGTTCGAGAACTCGGTGTCACTGATATAATGTCCCCGCGCATTCAGTTCCTGTTGAATGCCGCGGAGCTTGCGTACGTGCTCCTCCATGTTTGCGCCGTCCTCAGCAAGCGTCCAGAAGAAATCTCTTCGGAGATTTACGATCCCCACGGCTCCCTTAGATTCAAATATCGCTTGTAAACTAGTCCATACAGCAAATGCAGACATCGTCTGATTGATGTAAACTAGTTGTTCATCGGTGACTCTGAGGCAAATCTCTTTTCTAGACTTTTTGTCCTTCCTTCTCCAATCATCGATTTCCTGCTGTTCAGTCACAGTGACGTTGCTGGCATCTGCCGGTCTTGGTTCCATCTCCCTGCCGATAGCCACGTCCCACAGATCTAAATCATCGAGTATCAACTCGAGCCGCCGGCACCACACCGCGTAATTATCCCCGTTCAAGGGATCGATCTTGTATGTGTTATTGCTACTCAACATCGTTGATCGGTATTGAGTTGGTGGAGTATAGAGCGTGATTAGGATAAGCTAGGCTGTAGTAGTTTAGTTATGGCTGGGGCCCATAACCTGTAGAACGAAGGAGTAATAATAAACTGTTATCAGCACACCCCCTTCCATTGGTGAATGTACCTAAGGTGGTCATGCCTTGTGATACAATCTGCAAAGATTGTTTCAATCAGACAATAATGAAGGTAAATGAGTATCCTGTACTTCTTGAGGAGGAAAGGATCATGGCAAGTACTGTTCAGAGATTGCAGGATATTCAAAAAAGCAATGAATTTAGAATTTAAATTCTTACTCTACTGCACTCGTATTTGGGCATTGCAATATCTGATTCTCACATATGCCTTGCCTCCACATATCTAGTCAGAAAAAAATCAAAGATGCGGCGCTAGCATGACTTGTGTGCGCGCATTTTACATGTGTGCGCGTCAAATAATTAAAGTGCAATCGGAGTAGCATACTCGACAGTGTCCATTGCACAGGACAGACGCGCGATGTCGGCGACCGAAATGTGATATGAAATGACATTTAGCATTAGGGATTTCATTAGGGATTTAGGTAGACTCGAACCCAGTCTCGCAATGGTAACGATTAGAAGATAGTCGTTCTAAAGGTTATAAGAAATGAAACGATTATAGAGACTGGTTCGAGTCTAGGATTTAGGTGTCGGCTTGAGCCGAGCTTCACGGCACGTGATCATGGAGCCTGTGTGGTGAGTACTGACACAACAAGCTAGCCCTCGAAATGTCTCCCTTTGGCATTGGATTGTCTTCTATACGTCGTGCTGCATTGTTATCACTTTCAAGTCTCTCTCGGAACTTGTGTAGAAGAAATGCGTCCAGTGTGTCTTAAACACCTGCAGACCTTTGTCATTAGGTTGAACTGATTATTTGGAGATTTCGCTGCATATAATTGGGAGGCAAGCAATAGAACTTATCTACCGTACTCGTACTAATTTCTATGCATTGTAAAGGATCCCCTAAATCTCGAGGTGTTACTGACTGACGAGGAGAAGGCTATAAGGTGAGCGTTCGTAAAAGGTGAACTTTGAACGTAAGAATGATCATGCGATTAGACATACTGCAAAGGAGTTTGCGCGCGTGAGCACTGCCTGCACCTGTCACTTTAAATGTGCGCCGGAACCAAAGCATCGCCACAGGAGAAACTCCTACCACGTATCACTGAACAGTACAGATCAGAAGGTCAGCCTCCACGAATCAATAACCCGTATAAATATATTCTAACTGCTCTACTCGTGAAAAGAATACAATCCTGAAATCCTCAAGGAGATGGGTGATGTGGGGCTCTTAGGACCTACCATACAAGGATACGGATGTGCTGGAGCCAGTAGCGTGGCATACGGTCTCATTGCACGAGAAATAGAACGGTATTAATTTTTTTTAGCACGTCAATCTGAACTTCACAGAGAAACTTCAGAGTTGATTCTGGGTATCGATCTATGATGTCTGTGCAGTCTTCTTTGACGATGCACGCCATCTATGAGTTTGGGACAGACACACAGAAGGAGAGATACCTTCCTCGACTTGGTGAGTCAATCTACTTTTGTTGTATTGTCAAAGGCATACTTGGCTCTTTATCTACCTCGTAAGCGGGATTGTGTATTTGCTGTATTCAGAACCCGTAGCATTCGGCCCATTGCTCACGTAAATTCGGTTATCTAGCAAAGGGAGAGCTCGTCGGGTGTTTCGTATGTCTATCTGAGCTCCCTCTAACCCCCCTCACCACCTTCTAGCCCCTCAACCAGTGCTACTTCTCAAATGCTAATGTGCGAATTACAGGGTCTCACTGAACCTGATCATGGGTCGGATCCTGCTGGGATGGAAACCGTTGCCTCCGAAGCACAGGGCGGGGGTTTCGTTCTGACCGGCACCAAGACCTGGATCAGTGGCGCGCCAGTAGCGTGAGTATTAATCTGAACTCGTTAAATAATCTACTTGGTATCACGAGATAATAAAGCGACCTCTTTGTTGTCTGGGCTCGGTGCAAATGGGATCAAAAGGTTCGGGGTTTTCTTTTGGAAAAGGTTTGTGAGACGCCTTCTTGCCAATGTCGATGTAGACTGACTATTAACGTACTCGTATTCCATATCTTGGTAATGGACTTATAATAGGGTCATAAAGGTCTCTCGGCCCCCGCTATGAAGAATAAACTCGCGCTGCGTGCATCTCTCACTGGCTCCATTTTCTTAGACAACGTCCAAGTTTCTAATGGCTCCCTCCTGCCAAAAGTGAAAGGTCTTGGGGGTCCCTTTGCTTGTTTGAACAGTGCAAGGTCTAAGAGAACCGATTATCGTCTGGTAGATGGATATTGACATAATTTTTAAGATATGGCATATCCTGGGGAGCCATGGGGGCTTTAGAAGATTGTATTGATCGTGCACGCGCATACGCGCTTGAGAGATATCAGTTTAAACGACCAATTGCCTCGTTTCAACTTGTGCAGAAAAAATTGGTCGATGCTCATGTCGAGGCTGGCTTGGGATTAGCGGCGAGTTTACAGGTATGAAGATGCGCCCAATTTCTCAAGAAGATTCGGGCGTACATGGTGGGTCAAAATCTAATCTTCGACGCATTTGTTTACAGGTCGGACGGCTCAAAGATCAGGGACAATGGTCCCCAGAGATGATTAGCTTTGTCAAAAGGAACAACGCGGGCAAAGCTCTTCAACACTCGCGAGTGCTATTGGATATTCTTGGTGGTAACGCCTGCAGCGATGAGTAGGTCATAATATTGACCGTCTCTTAAATGTCACAAAGCTTATCTATTTAGATATCACATTGGTCGTCATGTGGCTAACTTACAGGTAGTCAATACATACGAAGGTTTATCTCTTATTCTCGTTCTTTCTCGACACTTTCTAACTATTTCTCATTAGGAACTCATGTACGTACACTCCTTGGTAACGGGAACAAATCTCGCGTAGATTTCTTATTGTTTTGTAGGACATACATGCCTTGATTTTGGGCAAGGCGGTGACGGGGATACCCGCTTTCGCGAACTAATCCTGCTGGGACGTCGCGAGTCGAGTACTGTCAGACATGTCAGTGAGGGAGACCTCTAAATATTGAAGTAGCTAGACGGATGACTTATGATGCATGTACTTACTGATTTAACGAGGTGTGGAACACAAATTTTCAGGAAACCGACGACGCTGTGGATACGTTGATACTTATACATTAAAGCTCCATGCACGCTGCATACATAATTAACTCCCTACCGGAGTATCGCCCAGTCGTCCCTAGCAGGATCGCCTTGGGGGGGAATAGTCCGCCATCTTGAGCTCTGTTATCCCCCTGTGCAACCGCTTCTTGAGTTTCTCTCCGTCTGCGCTCCACCCATCGCCCTCTCATATAAATCAGCCCACTGACAAGAGCGCAAAGAATGACCAGAAACATGGTCTCCAATAGTTCATCCTCATCCTCCTCCGCGTCCCGTCGTCCACGCGTTGCTCCGTCAAAGTAGTCTTCTGGCCCTAAGTCTCCTGTGCCATCTTCCGCATCTCGACGGTCCCGTGCCCACTGCACCGGGTCTTCTTCATCGCGAACGATATTCTGATCAGGCTTAACTCCTTCACCTGTAACGCTATGCTCGGCACCATCTAGTTCACCCTTTCGACTTTTCAATCTGCGTTCTCGATCTTCTTTTGCCTTTCCAAGGTACCAGTGGTCATCATCTCCGCCATCACGCCATAATGACACGCCCTTGTGTTTGCCCCCCCAGAGCTCATACCACAAGCTACGGAGATGCAGTTTAATCAATGAGAGCATAACAGGGAAGTACGCCTCGCTGTGGGTTTCCAGAGCCATATCGTAGTATCGTTTTGCCAAATAGAAGTCCTACGTAGTGTAAGTAGTCAGCAACTACAAGACGTACTCATGTCCACGTACTTGCGTGACACCAACACCATTTTCATACATCCATCCCAGATTCCACATGGCCAATGCGCTAATCTGTGTAGACACTGCTGAATGGTAGTATCCAGCCGCCTTCTCCCATCGGACCTCTTCTGATTCGTCGCTTACACCAAGCCCATAGAAGTAGTAATCACCAACTTTTATCAACGCATCAACATTTCGTTGAGCAGCTGATCGAGTCCACTGCGTAAGTGCTACGCGGGCGGTCTCGTTCGATGGCGCACGGGTGAATCGCGTATGACGCAAGCTGCTCTTGTCTGGCCCCAACCAAGTTCTAAGAATCCAAGAAGTCCCAATGCAACCAGGGGGCCTCACTCACCTTGGTCAAGCACCCATGCGATATTGTTCTGCGCAACCTCGTACCCTCTTTCCGCAGCAATGAACCACCTAAGCATAGCCTCCCCATGCTCTCTTGTACTTTCATCACCCATCCCAGTTCCAAACAGTCCCGTTTTGGTGCGGCGTTTCTCCTCCCCGGCTTGCCAGAGAGCCTCTGCCTCGGCGAGAAGATCCTCTTTCCAGCAACCGCGCTCCGCAACTAGCTTATAAAATGAAACGGCTACAGGACAAGAGCCGGCTCTCATTTCAGGGGGAGTGGCGGGATCCTGAGCTCGAGCAGCATGAAGGGAAGCAATGTAGTAATATGCTTCAAAGGGCGATCCGTGGCGCATTGCCGCATCAAAATAGGTGTTCGCAGAGGAGAGTTCGCCCCGATCTATTGTTCATCAGCACGTCGCATGCGATTCGACACGTCCAAATGGCTTACTGTAATGGTATTTACCCATGTTGACCTGGGCCTCTGCCAGATCTTGACCAGCCGCTATTCCAAAACTCGCAACAGCCTTCCTCTCGTCCTTTTTGACACCGAGTCCGTCTCTCCAGATGATGCCAAGTCCGTTGTGACACTCTCGATCGCCGTATTCCCCCCCGCGATCAAACCACAACTTGGCGAGGTTGAAATCCTGCTGTACACCCTCGCCTCGGAGAAGCATGCGCCCAAGGTAACAAGCTGACTGGGCAGCATAAATGGTGGTCTGATCGTCGACTTCTGCTTTCTTGTTTCCTTGAGTAGCCAGCGGCCAGAGCTGACGTGCTATACGAATGAAATAGGCTCGTGCGCGGTGGTAATCTCTGGGAACCGCTCCAACGCCTTCTCCACCAGAGGCTATTCCGCCGGTGGACGGGTAAACGCTACCTTGATAATATATTTTGCCTAGACGATATGCAAACTCTATTTCTCCACGATCCGCGTTGAACTAGTAGACGACGATATATGAATCGCCCGAAGGACGCGCATGGAAATTAGGGGAGACCATGATTACTTTACCTGATAATAATCCAAAACGTCTTCCCAAGTCTCACCCGCCGCTCGGGCATTGGCCGCCTTGACGACGTGCCTAACAGGTTTCTAAGAGTGGCTATACTTGAAGCAAGTCACAGACGTTACCTATTGGCATGTAAGCCTGTGGACGCGACACTTGCTCCAGGTCCGTAGACCCCACCCTCTAGGTCCGATAGTTTAGTGTGAGTTAGAGGAAGTGTACGTCCACCGGGAGGTCCAGAGAGGAAATGGGTCATAGCTTGACATCCAGAAACCAATCCATCAACCAGACACGAAAAACAGTAAAATGCTTCAGACCTTGTTCCGCCGCTGCTTCGTACCAGTCAAGCGCTACCGTGCAATCTTCGTTGACCCCAATGCCTGTCCAATGGCGGTATCCAAGTGCCATTTGGGAGCCATAGTCGCCCAATTGGGCTGCGAAGGTGTAATAGACAAGGGCACGAGCCTGATCGACTGGTAATAACGCTGCTGTGTCTTCCGTTTGTTCATCGATTTGCATTCCTGGCAGCAATCCGCCATATCCCGTGCTATGGAAAAAGGCTACCATGGCAAGCGATGTCGCATTTCCTGTGACGCTAGCGTGTCTTTCAAAGGCGTGAAATGCTCGGGTAGCGTTCAGTGGTAACGGCGGAGGGGAAAACTACAGCAGCATTAGGACTGTCAGTTATACGTGTGGGCAGTGGTACATACCAACGATATCCGACCTAGCGTGTATAATGCGTCCACATTGCCAAGTTCTATGGAGTGCTCCAAGAGATCGACGATCTTCACTGCACGTCCCCTCATCTCTTCACCTTTTCTGCTTCTTCCTGAGCCCCCTTTGCCTGAGGAGCCCCCTACTAGTCCAAAAAGTGCAAGTATAGGTCTTGGGGTCCAAGATTGTTGCCGAAGCCGTTGAACTATGCGTATCGCGGTCGCAATGGGACCACGCTGATTTGGGGTCGGGAAAAGAGTGCTTAGGAAAGAAGTCAAAACGGAGGGAGACGAGGGCGAGTGAGACGAGGAGTGGGAGTAAGGGTCGGACGCCTGGGTCGAGGCCGTCGTTAAAGCCGAGAGCGTTTGAAGGGCCTGGAAGTGAGCTAGTGATGCCTCAGTTTCTTGCAAGTTGGCTGGTGAAGGAGAAGGAACCTGATATTGCATTATACAAGGGAATAGTTGCGGGTCGAAGAACAAGTAAATCGCACCTGATCCTGCGCTACGATAGCATCGGTGGTTCTTGTGGTCTGGAAAGATAAGTCAGGGTGTTTTCGGCCATTTACAGTCGAATCTCACATCTGTCCTCTCGGTTGAGTCGGGACTCGATGCACGTACAGTCAATGACAATGCCACCAGGCAGAATGCAACCCATGTAGCTCTAGACTTTCGATGGGAGCGTGCATGTAGATTCATGGAATCCTTATATTGTGTTGCAAAGGCGACAACGAAGGAAATCCGTGGGCAGATAGTATAATGGTAAAGTTGTAGCTACGTGTCGATGCGTATCACGTGACTTGCGCGACAGGGTCACTTTCGTATAATTTCTCGCCCTTTACATAAATTATGTGTGTGGATCCCTTAATAAGGAGACACTGAAAAGAATAATATACCCTTAAACTTACTGATTTTTTCAATCTCGTGTCTGCTTCCATGCTGTGAACACGTGTTTTGGGTATGATAGTTGATTTGCTTCCTCGTATGCTCATTGTTTACATGCTATCTAAGAGATCCAAATTCTATGTGAAACTTAGCTATTAAAGCGGCTCTTCGAAGCGGTGGCATCTAGGGAACGTTTATTGCAATGCATGTCCTCGTACGTTGTAAACGCATCTCATGGATCCTGAAGTGATGTACATTCTGTAGCGTGAAACCATCATTCATATCACCGGACATTTAGGGTTCCACTGGCATGCGCCCAGGGCACCACAAACACGCGTCTGGCAGCCCAGACCACTTCGCAGTCCCGCCTGATCTGCTCGCTACTTAAAGCCTCTGGTTGCTACCCCGCAAATTACCCCTGGGAGCTCCACCCATTTCGTCTCCTCTGTTTGACACATCTATCCTCCACCCATACGTCACGCTCGCTGTACTCACACCATGTCTTCTCCACGCGCACGCACCCCCATCACCCCCTACCCCAGTGCAGACACGACGGCTGTACGGGAGCTGCTCGTAATGATGAAGTCCACCCTGGGAACTCTGTGGGATTCTGTCTTTGCTTTCTCAGACTACCAAGCCCTCACATGCTTATGATGCCAGCGGCGCGACGTTCGAGACCTTGGGCGCGCAGTCAGAGCGCATCACGACTCTTGGGCCGTCGATGGTATGTCTCAGATGACCTGTTATTCGACATGTATCTCACCACACGTGATGGGACAGGATTCTTCACATCAGATTTCTTCATTGCGTCGGCAGATCCGCCATCAAGACAAAAAGCAAGACGCTAGGGTAACGGAAGTGAAACATATGATCAAAGTATATCTTATGCGTCTACTACGTAACCTGTATTCGGTATACTAACCCCTTGAAGGACGTCTTGAAAGATCACATCGCAAATGACATGCGGTCAGCCTGAGTGCTTTTTCATCACAAGGTGCAGCTTTGAATATTGACGCATCGTACCTTAGTGCCCAGATAGAGGAGCAGATTCGTGCGGAGATCGCTCTTCAAGTCAAACAGGAGGTAGCTGCGCAGATTGTTGAGCACCTTCCCGTCAGTCTCGAACAGCAGGCCGAAGCGAGTAAACGCCAACTCGTGGAAGTCAAACATTCGCTTGTTAACTCGTTAGTCTGCTTCAGAGTTGCTTGAGTCAGTATCCAGTTCTGAAATAGCGGTTCTTATTCAGTGAAGCGCGCCGTGCAAATTCCGTCCTTCGTTCAAACAACTGTGAATGTCACGCATCATCTTCAATTTCGACTTTCGACTGACTATCAAATTAAAATACAGTGGATGATCCCTTAACCCACGTTGTTAAATCAGACGGTACACAATCCGAGTTCTTCCCTCGCGACCTGAGAACGTTGTTCTCTTATGATGGTATGCTTTCTGCCTTCAACGTCCCCTCCGATAATTGATAATACGTGGTGTAGCTGAGGCTGCTCTAAACCTTGTCCGGGATTTCAACCTCCACGAGCATGAATTACGGGAACAGAACCTTAACCGCTTCATGTCATATATAGGCGAGTCACCCTGTTCACTTCTTCCCTTTCAGACTAATGTTGATCGTTGCTGTACTAAGGCGTCCCATTCCATCTTATCCCGATACCATCGCTCACTGCAGACGGGTGAGCCCACGAAGCCCCTGTTACCTGTTTTTAACGAGTCTGTTTTCCTAGCACTGAGCCAACAAATGCGCTGGGACTCAATGGCGTGGCGTGATGATGATGGTTGATTAGATTGGCATTTGTTGGAATGGCGAGAGCGTTGATCGTTCGAAAGATGGCCATGAGCAAGACACTTTTATCACCCGTTCAATTCTGCTCATTTGGATGTCCACTGAGTTACCTCTCGTTCTAATTGTTGCAACAGCACCGTTGCTTCCAGCATGACTATAGAAAGAAATGAGAACTAGGTGATGATATAGGGTACCGGGTGTCGTCTAGCTCAGCTTGGACCAGTCACTTACGATAACCCACGGAACGTCAGTACATTGATCTGATGGTGTTTTTGCTCTAGTATCATTGACCTGGGAGTTGGTGATGTCCATTGCTCCCGCAGCTCGAAGGCATTGGTGGAACACGCGTTTCTGGAAAACAAATAGCGCCATTCAAGCGTATCCTATTCAACCTTTAATTACCATTTTTATAGCTGTTAGGAACGGAACCACAGTACTAGTAAGCACACATGTGCGCAGGGGCCTGCCAGTGATAAATAATTGTAATAACGATGTGTTGTTTCTGAAAATTTGTAAAGTTCGTGTCACTCTACGTAGCCAGTGACTGAGAGATTTGGCGGCTAATCTGGCTTCAGATTCGGACTCAGGAAGGCAAAGTATTGGCGCCCAGGGCCAATCAGTGCATATCAACGCTAGTTGTTATCTAGCCGACTTGTAACAATCGACGGGCTGAAGCACTATTTTTACATATATAGTGTCCATCCGGGCCAAGTTTTTGCTAGCCGAGTCGTACAGATCGATTAAGTATAGCCTCTGAAGGCTGAGGCGCCAGTCCGCTTTTGTCCTGTACTCTGATCATTGCGCTGGTGTCGCTTGCGGTAAGGTCACAGTACTCTTTGCCAGTCAGGATGAACTCACTACTAGTATCCCCAGAGTCGTCAAGACATAACTCATATAACATACACATTCCTTAATTCATATCACGTATTATGGTCGTCTTACTTGATGCCGCTAATCTGGCCGCGATCTGGCTTGAGGCCTTGGTTTACGGCTGTTATCTCGTCCTCTTCTTCTATACTTGTTACATTTTCTGTCATCCCCCCCCCCACTCGAAACGAGATGCGTCGAGTTGGCTTCTACTCCTGGCGTGTTTTACACTTCTACTCTTCAGCACCACTCACGCAGCCTTTGGTCTGAAAGCACTGTTCGAGGCATTTATTTCTAGAAAGAACAATGTCGGAGGTGCTTCCGCTTACTTTGCGCATGAAGGCATGGTCGTGAATGTAGCGAGGAAGGCCGTATTCGCCACGAATGTCTTCGTTGCAGACAGTCTGATGGTGTGTTACTGGTGCTTTCTCTGATGCACAACTAATGTAAAAAGCAGATTTATAGATGTTATATTCTGTGGCATCGCGATATCTTCATCATCATTTTTCCCATTGTGACGCTCTGCCTTTCTTTGATTGCCACGGGTTTCGTCGCACAACAACTTGTTGGCGTTCCTCCCTCCAATGCGACTATTTATGCACCTCCAACAGACCCATGGGTCCCTGTTTACTTCACCATTTCCTTTGCAACAAAGTAAGGCACCCCGTATTTTGCTCTAATCTGCTGCCTAACCTCAAATAGTCTTTACGTGTCAATATTTATAGCGTGGAGACTGTGGCGGGCCTCGCGGACGGCAGGGCAGGAAATGCTGTGCTTTCAAAAGAAGTTTTCCACCATCGTCGCGGTGGTATGATTGGTCTTCCTTTTTTCTTCATCGGCGAGATTAAGTATCCAATTGCTGCAGGAGTCTAACTGTCTGTATCCGTTCGTCACCATCCTAGCCGTTATATGTTGGTTAGGTAAAAGCAACGCGGAGGTGCATATTTACTATATTTCATTTACTGTATTTATATCTCCTGCTCTAGGTCATCCTGGTGAACATACTGGGTCAAATCGTATCCATTACTCCCACTCTCATGATCCTTCAGGTCCAGATGGGGCTTTATTCAACTCAGTCTGACTTCGGTCTCCCGAATTCTCAAAGTTCGAATAATAAGCCAGCGTCGACGCAGTTTACAGGTTTTACAGAACCGTATGCCTTCATTCCCGAGGCGCGAAGCCCAGGGGAACACTTCCCATCTTTATTTCGCACCACATCTATGAAGACATTCAAGAATAGGTTGTCCGAGGGTGGGGTGGCATATACAAAGTACGGAGGCACCATGGGTCTACCTCCCGTTGCGAGCCTCATGCCAACGCTTCGACTGCCGACAGTGACGGAGAAAGTGTCGACAGGAAACTAAAGGACTGTCATGATCACTGATGAGCACGACGGACATTTACTACTGAATATATGGTCATTCACTATACGCAAGGATTAGCTCACTCTAACAGGCACCACTATTGTTTATAATTCTACACGTATCTGGCTTCAATTTCTGGGAGTGCATGATGTTTTGTGCAGGTGGTCTCACGGTTATCGCGGACAAGTGGCTGCCGATCAGGTGAACCAGCGTACCATGCGCTGTGCTCTGCTCCTAAAATAACGCGGTTCTCTCGTAACTCCTCGTGATGTGGCGTGTTCAAGAAGACCATATTGAATGCCAACCAGTCAAAGCCTGGAATTTGTTAAGGCGGCCCGTCTAGACGTACAAATAGCTGCCATGGGTTTTTTTAAGGTGGCAGTGAAATGGCGCTCCTTGAAGCCCTCTGGCTCACTCTCCTCATCGGCCTTCTCCCTGGACTTTCCAAAGCTGTCGCTGAGAAGCATGTGTTTGAGAAACGGGACACGGCGCTGCCAATCGACTGGCTGGAGTCCCACGAGCCAGATCCCAACTTGATCCTCACGGTCCGCATTGGATTGAAGCAGAAGAATATCGAGCGCCTCGAAGAGTTCTTGACGTCAGTCTCACACCCGCAATCGCCCCAATACGGTCGACACTGGAGCCCTGAACAAGTTGCAAGGACTTTTGCACCAGCACCTGATACAATCGACGTCGTACGGGGCTGGCTTGTCGGCGCCGGCATAACAGGAGAGAGACAAAGCTTGACGCCAAGCCAAGGATGGATTCACTTCAATGCCACGGTCGTAGAGATGGAAAAACTTCTCGATTCCAAGTATATGATTTATCGTCATGGAAGTGGAGTTGAGCATATCGGTGAGCGATTCAAGATCGAGTCCCTGCATTATTCGTATCAGGCTTCTGTGTGGTTGTCCTGACCAAAAATCAATGATGCTCCAGGTTGCTCTTCATATTCGGTTCCGCGACATATTCATCCCCACATCGAAATTATCACGCCGACTCTGCTCTTAGCCCATATCGACTCTGGCGTCTCCACTCACCAAAGGTTCAGTCGTCGTGTGCCACGTGCCACTTTGTCTCCAAGCATACTACGCACCCTTGGGTCACCGACCTCCGACGATTTGCCAAAGTTGAAAGGCCCTGTGGTGCGTCCCTTGGCCTCCGAATCAGACCTGGACAGCTGCGATGACATTATAACCCCCAACTGCCTGAGGGCTCTCTACAACATCAATTATAAACCAGTAGCCACAAACCAAAATACCTTTGGTATAGGTCGGCATGGAATATTTATGTTATGTATTCAAACCTTATTGCCCGTGTAGTGGAGTACACTCCTCAAGCATTCCTTCAGTCGGACCTGGACCTCTTTTTTCAGAGCTTCTCGACGTCTCAGGCTTTAAACGCACCGATACTTGTTGCAATTGACGGTGGTGTTGCACAAACGGCTAATCAAAGCTTCAACTTTAACGGAGAAAGCTCTCTGGACTTGGAATACGGGATGACGTTAACCGACCCGCAACCTGTCCTGTTGTATCAAGTAGGTGACCTTGTAGAAGGGGGTTCCTTTAACAATTTGTAAGCACTACATTTCTCCATGGAGCCTTTTAATTCGTTGTTCTCAAATGCTAGGCTCGATGCCCTGGACGGATCATTCTGCACCTTCCAAGGTGGGGATGACCCCACTCGGGATGGTATATACCCAGATCCACTGCCAGGAGGTTTCAACAAATCCGAATCGTGTGGTATTGCTAAACCAGCAAATGTCATCAGTACCTCATATTCGTTCAATGAACCTGACGCTTCACCAGCTTACCTTGCAAGGCAATGCAATGAGTACGGAAAATTAGGGCTCCTTGGTACGACGGTCTTATATTCAAGTGGTGACCGAGGTGTCGCAGGTCGCAACAATATTTGCATGTTCCCCAACGGGTCCAGGAGCACCAGTGCCCCAGGATTCATTCCCAGTTTCCCCGGCACTTGTCCATTCATCACTTCAGTGTGCGGCTCATTCCTTTTCTCCTGGGTGTATAGCAAATGACGATCTTCTTAGCGGTGCCACACAGGTTAATCCCGGTGCAAAAGTGACGGATCCCGAATCAGCCTGTCAACAGGTAATCTTCAGCGGTGGTGGTTTCAGTAATGTATTCGCTGTGCCCGAATATCAAAAAGCAGCTCAGGCTGTGTTCTTCGCCAAACACAACCCACCGTATAATAACACCCAGTTCAACAATTCCAGGACTGTATGTCCTACCACATAATATCGCCCCAAACCTCACAGATCCAAAAGGTTCGAGCCTATCCGGATCTTAGCGCAAACGGCGCCAACTACGTTATTGCTGTTGATGGGAGGTTCTCTCTTGTTGTGGGTCAATATGTTATTGGAAGCAAAAAAGCATACTGAGAAGGATAGTTCGGAACTTCCGCTTCAACACCGGTGGTCGGCTCCATTATTACACTTGTGAATGACGCACGACTCGCGCGGGGAAAGAAACCCGTCGGCTTCATCAATCCATCGGTGAGCCAAAATCTAGCACAGAATGGCACTCACTCATCACGAGAAAGTGCAGATATACACCCCTGAATTCAGCAGTGCGTTCAATGACATTGTGAACGGAACAAACCCGGGATGCGGTATGCCGTTTCTCAGAACATCACACCTGGCACATGTCCCTCATCACATTATCTATTCGCAGGAACACCGGTATGTAACATACTCGCACTCACAACAACGATTTCATATCGAACATTTCTTCCAAAGGGGTTCGAAGCAGTTCGAGGTTGGGATCCTGTGACGGGTATTGGTACGCCGAACCTCGGGAAATTGATCGAGAAATGGATAGCGCTGCCATAGTTTCCCGAAAGGACCTTTTGACTAACTTGGCAAATTATGGTTTCTGAATGCAACCGTACTCATGCGCCAGCATAGTGTGTGGTAATGAGCTGTCAATGCCGCCGTATCAAAGGTGAAGTATTGTCAAGTGGAATCAATGAACTCGCCTCCGCGGCAACTCGAGCGAAGCCTTTAATTTTCCTGCACTCTGACTGTAAATTATGGCTTCGAATAGTGTCCATCGTCTTTTCGGAGAGGAAATATCGGAGGTAGCTAAGAAATAACCGGCATCAGCCCAAATATTAGGTTCGTCATTGTCTATTGCAAACCGCAAACACGTCTCTTCACGAAATTCAGTGTACGTTTTCCTATTATATTTCCGCTGATCATATGTTAGCCCAGCTGATCAAACGAAGGGAGGGCGAAAATTAAAATTAAAGACATACCTCTTGCCTTCTCGCCTGTGTGGGATATGCATGGCTTTGATGGATGATGAAGTCGTCGGATAGAACAAAGAAATCAATCCCTGACAAATACAGCTCGAAAAGGCATGCAGCCTTGTTGCCACCATATCCAATGAAACGCTCATCACACCTGTACCATGAATTAAAGGCGAAGGCAAGAAAGCGCTGTCCGTATACAACTGTCGTGATGACTCACCATGGCGTTCCAGCGTTTCGAAAAATGACATAGGGCTCATACGCTTGCTGATATCCCACGACTTTGTAAACTTCCCCAGGAGATGCTGTGTAATAGCGTTTGTAGTTTGTGATATTATGGCCTGGTTGCCATGCGGCATGAAACATTCCAAGACGTCCCTCATCAACAAGAGAAAGAAGTTCCTTCATATCAACATTGTGAAAGATTGCGGGAGGTGGGTACCAGGACTGGTGCGAGACCTTACCCGTTTGTTACTTGGAAATGCGCTTTGATTGAGCCCCTCCTCGTACGTTGTGAACTCAAACGCTGGGATGACCAAGGCTGCGGTTCCTTGTCTTACTTTCTCCATGACTTCGCTTCTGGCCGCATCATGGATTCGCGATCTGAAGTCGGTACACAACGCGAAATCGACATCTAGCATCATGACCAAATCTGTGCGATGGGCAGCAAAGAAACGAGCAATGTTCCTCCAAGTATTGAATTGTCGTTCGAAGACATCCAGAACTAAGTGCACATCGAGGTATTCTTCGAGATTAGGTGTTCCAGTGTAGAGCTCGTGCAAAGCTTTAAGAAGTGGAACACGTCGCTGAGGGGAATCGGTGACGTGGATAGCCACAGAAATAGGACCTGAGCAGAGATCATTTTAGGAGATGACAAGTGAGAAGTCCATACAGTGGACACGAGATACCCTGGTACTGTTGCACAAGTCGAACGAGTACCTCAAACCGATTACTGGTAACGAGCGTAGCGATGGTTATGTCCTCTCTCAGAAATGATCTGGACGCCTTATAATAAAATGGAATGATCCTGCTTGGTTTCATGGCTTGAGAAAATGCGCGTGACAGAAGGACGGTCTCATTGAGAAAGACGGGATCTCTTGCAGTGATACTGCATGAATGTTGTTCAGATGGTATCGTGAGCCCGTTTCTGAGCTCTAAAGCTTCTAAAACTCTGCTACTTTCGTAACGAGACGCAAGGATAGTGGATGGCCATGCGAAGTATTCTGCCATTCTGGACGTGTCCGGATTGTAGCCTGAGGAACTCAGTTTGTTGAATAAAAGTGCTAGCGGCTTAAAGACCAATGTGCTCGTGCTATAAACGAGAGCAAGTGTCGTGAAGAGGGAGAATGCAGCCTTAGAATAGCAGACCATCCCAGCGACCGGAGGACAGGCGCTTGACGGAGGTCGAAACTGCGTTCAAGGCAGGACTCGGAAGAAGAAAAGCTTATAATATCTTACTTATAAGGCAGCAGGACCCTCACCTTAAGGAACCGTAGTCCTCAAGCCACAGGGCAATTTTTAGGTCGTGTTTGTATACACCCCGATCACAATTCATTTGAACGTCAGGACAGGTTTCTCGCCGTCAACAGGTTAGAGGCAATATTTTCCATCAAATCACCTTGAATCCACTGAGTCAACGAGGTGCACAGTCGCAAAGGATCCCGAACCGAGCCATGCCTGTCAATGCGAACGGCCATGCAGGAAGTGGCAGGAACTCGGCAGGATACCACGTGTTTTCAACCTTCCATCTCTCGCGCCCGAACCGCTCGAACATCGTCATGAACGGACTTAAAAGCTTTCACCTACAGTTACCTTTCTTCCTCCATCACCTATACTGAGCTCATCCGCACGGTATACCAACCTCATTACTTCCCCCATGTCTGACCCAACCCCTGTTCCCCCCAGTCCAAACCACGCAAAGGCGATGTCTGTCCAATCCGTGGCTCCCTCAGTTGCTACCACCACCCCGGCCCCAGATCTCACCGAAATCGAGGAATTATTGACAACCATGAAACAAACACTCGGGGCATTAGGCACTACCTTCGATACTCTTGGGGAGCAAACAGCAAGAATTGCTACTTTAGGTCCCGCAATGGATACAGCTCATCAGGTCAGCAGACATTTCGGATGTTGACTATGAACGACTTTACGACCGTTACGTATCAGGTTCATCGTCTGCGTAAGCAATTGCAAGCGCAGGACCGAAAACATGAAGAGCGTATAGGAGAGATAAAAGTCCTTTTGCATGACGTCCTCAAGGATCAAATCATAGCCCATCTGTCTACACACGTCCATGAGATGATTAGAGAGGGCGTTGCCAGGATTGTTAAGGAGCGCGTGGCAAGCGAGGTACCCCGAGATAGCCCGTTTCAGCCTCGTCGGTTCACTGACCCCTTGCGTTCTGCTGCAGCTTTTGGGGCAAATACCTCAACACTTGAAAGAACAGGTGCACGAGCACAAGCAGCAGATAGAGCACGTAAAACAAAGCCTATTTAATTCGTGCGTACTACCATGCCAACCACATTCGCTGTTATCGACATACGTTACTTTTAACAGGGAAGCGCGGCGTGCGAACGCTCTTCTTCGATCAAACCACCTGAATGATCCTCTACACCCTCTGCTTCGACCAAATGGCGAACACTGCTCGATCTTCCCAAGAGACCTGGCAAGTTTGTTCGGACAAAACTCGAGCTCCGCCAAGCAACTCGCCATCGAGTATGAACTACAAGTGAGTGAGGGGGAGTCATCTGCAAGGGAGAAAAATTTGAACAGGTTTATGCAACATATTGGGGTCAGTGGCGTCGTCTTGTACATAATGCGTCAAGGGTGAGGCGAGAGGTGAATATTGATCCTCCTTGTTGTTTGTTTTTTTGGGGGGTGACAGGTCGCGTTTCTTATGGTCCCTCATGAACGCAAAGCACCACTCGTTTCCAGTACATGAAGGCATGGTTAAGTGAGTACAAATTTACCTTCCAAGTTGAACGTTCAAGTACACACCCTGATGTCGTCATTCTTGTGTTGCGTAGAAGATGCTTTGCCCGCTCTAGCGTGAGCGCGAACCTATTCAAATGTTATGGTCATATTTTGAGATCAAGAGGTCACCGATCGCGCTCAGACGCCCCCGCGAACACTTTCTCGCTCTACATACTCTCATCGCGATTCACCTGCCGCGAGTTGGGTGCTTGGAGAACAAGGCACTGCAGGGAGGTGTACTGGCCGCGGCGTTTCTCGCGCGTTTATCATATCTGTTTAAGTCCCGTAGTTGAGCTTCGGAGCATGCGCAGGTCGCTTTTACATACTATCACCATATCACGCCACACAGCACATTCCAATATCACTATTTACGGACACCAGCTAGATGTTGACCCTCACATAAATTATTCACTCTCCATTCGACCAGAGTAAAGGTAGGCGGTTGTGAGTCGATACTTCGCGTCACATTACCGATGATATCAGCCACCGTCACTGGAACGTGCACTGGCAATCGAACACGTGAATGAAACAGGAAACCGACTGAGTCTGTGGTAGATCTCCAAGCTTGAACTATGTCTGTTGACAGGAGGTAAGGGAAGTGTATCGATGTATCGTGTTCCTGGTCGCAACATGCACGCCTGCAGGCATGTACCATGCAACTCGGTATGTACGACTATTGTAATGATAGTCCTACCTTCCAGTACGGTAGCGTACTATATGAATACTCGGGCAAACTACTAGTAGGAATGGTCGTGGGGTGACCCGACCACACCGCTCCCCAAGGCCGTTTATTTATTACTCTATTACTGTAAGCTCAAAAATACGGCGATGCCGGCCATGGCCGTTCGATTTGTAATCTGATCGTGTGACAGGCTTCCGACGCGTACGCGCCCGAGTATCGCCGTTCCACCGGCGTGCTAGGCTGCTATGCCTGCTCTAGTGAGGGACCTTCGAGGCGGTGTTGCTTCGGAGGGCAGAGGTTTTGGACGATCGAGTGATGGCAGAAGACGGTTCGGAATAAGTGGTCCATGTATGATCACTGCACTGTAACGCATGCATGGACCTACATCCGTGAAGCACGAGCAACGTCTAACGAACCGTGTATGATCGCCGTTCATCGGGTGATGAGTGAAGGTATGGCCATTGCTCTGCGTTGGGTCGCGTTGCTTCGAGCTGTGGCGGTGTGTCGAGGGCTGGCATAGGCAGTCCTCCAGCAAGGCACGGCCAGATTTCGGCATACCGTTCGCGAGCGGATTGTCGCACAGATTACTACGCGTTAAAGCGAGAATGGAAAGAGACAAACTCGTGCGTTGAGGCACGTACGCCATCTCGGAGCCCATCTCGTGCTTGTACCGAAACGTGACAAAGTCATTGCCGTGACATCAACTTAGGAGACGCTGACGTCGACTTGCAATTGCCGGAGCAACAGTCGCACGGACAGCCTACATCAGATTCAGGAGCCTCTAGTTGTAATATTCAAATACAGTGGCAGCAAGAAACAAGACAGAGCCAAGAATACAAGTATGACACCCTGGTCTGCGGCGCCTTCAATGGGAACAGGTCGCTTGCGACCACCCCTGTTCCCATTGAGGGCGCCACACACCAGGACAGTATGTGGCTACCCACATCTTTTCTCAGAAGCTCCCATCGCTGTTATCTGCCGCGAGCTTTTGCTCGGTCTGGAGTACCTTCATACGGGGGGGAAGATTCACCGTGATATAGCGACGTCGATGGTGTGGACCCTAATGGAAAATAGGGTCCACACCATCGACGTCGCTCTCTGCGACCAGAGATGCCACGTCGATGGTGTGGACCCTGATGGAAAAAAAGTCAGACATGATGTGCGTGGCGTCGCGTGGCGAGTCACCCAGTCTCACCTGATTGTGCCGCTTGGTCATCCTGAGACTCTCGGGATGAAGTCTCAGGATGACCAAGCGCCACAATCAGGCTGAGACCCTACCTTTATCGTATATCTCGTGGTATGTGGCGTATTTTCTTTTAGTCTCTACGGCGGTCTCAAGTCGCGGCCGTTTTTGATCCGGCTGTTCCACGGACTCCTCGATGTTTAGCTTTTTGTTAGCGACTTCAAAGTCCGGGCAGCTCCGCACGAAAACAGAGGCGACGAGCAGCATTGCGGATTGACTGTCTGTAGCCATGTGGGGAGGGGCAGAGCAAAGGGCTAGGCGTGTGCTCCCTCACGGGCGGTCTCTTTTATAGCCAGGAATCGGCAACCTCGATCGCGCCACTGGAGCCGATGTCCCTGGATCTGCAACGATGCCTATTTGGCTGCATTACTTAAAAAGCTGTCCCCCGTGTCCCCTTCTGCAGTACATAAGTGAGCATTATCTATCGTGTGACTGAATGATGGACTCACGGTTCCTATCATTATTGGCAACTGGGGGCACTGCTTCTCGTATTCTCACCCGTTAAACATAGAGGCGCGCCTGATTTGACACCAGAGCTTGAGTTTGGCTTTCCCCGTGGCTAAATTTACCTTATTGCACATGATGAAGGTAGGCAGGCTCGGGGAGCCGCGAGTCCACTAGCCCTCGGGCGCCGCGAACACCCAAGCGCACGGGCTCTTTGGACCGGGTCCATACATTCCAGCATTAATATGCCACGTAATGGCCCAACGGCCTCAGCGAGCTGCCAGGTCAGCGCCCACGATGGCGTAAGAACACACGCTGGAGCTGGCAGTACTCCTTGCGTGGCGCTCTCCATCGCCGCGGCAGCGCCTGGCGGCGAGCCCTTGGCAAGAGGAGACGGGCATGGAAATACCACGAATACTCAGTGGGCACAACAGCCCGGTGATCACAGATGACAGGACTGGCTGTTCTTCCAGACAGACGGCGACAGGCTCACATGCTCGCTATATGCAGGTCCACTGGGCGAGGCCGCTGCCATATGCCAGTGCA
The DNA here is from genome assembly GCA_015179125.1 of Gautieria morchelliformis. Lineage (NCBI taxonomy): Eukaryota > Fungi > Basidiomycota > Agaricomycetes > Gomphales > Gomphaceae > Gautieria > Gautieria morchelliformis. The sequence continues at coordinate 197,389 of WHVA01000065.1, forward strand.
GCAGCAGCATGATAGACGCATGGCATCTGGCATTCCCTTGACTCCATATCAAGGCAACAAATACAATAGCAACAATTGGACATCAAACATCAGCCAGGTAAGCACTTGCAGGAGGCGTAGACGAGCCCTGTTCCGCGTGTTTCCGCCTAATACGTGTGAGCACGTACGCAGTCTCGATTGTCCGCGGCGTTACTAAAGCCTCACAGGTGGCGTCGTTGACTGCACCATTCAACGCCACATCCATTGGGGTACTGCTTAGCCCAGGGACCTGGTCAGGCTTCTCATTACGCACCCCTATCAAGATTCGCGGATCGCGAATGCGTAAACAGGGAACCAGGCAATTCCTATATAATGTATACTCATGCTTCTCGGCGGGGCTCAGTTCATGCTCACCACATACTCTTCTCCAATGTCAAGGTGTCCGCTGATGCTCCCTCGTCCATGCAAAGACAGTCGCAGCAACACACTAGTGCCCGACCCGACCGAATAGTTCAGTACTACAGTATCCCACCGCAATTTCACGAGCATGCTCACTATTGTTGCCATTCGCGCGCGATCATTTCATATATGCGCATCGGCGCTTTGTTGCTCCCGGTCACAGTAGAGGGCACCACTTCCACCATTCTAACCGCTTGCATGTAAGAATGGCCACGATCGAAGAACCGTCGCTCTCACTTTCTGGCTATGGCCGACACCACAACCCACACGCAGGCCTCATCCTTGTTGCGCACATAGACCATGTGTGGACCTATGTCCAAACACAGACGATCGACTGCAGGAAATGTCGCTGGAGCACATGCTGCTGGGAAGTGATGCGCCAACTTTGTTACCATCTCGTCACTAGCGTGAGCGGCTGGCAGGGCGAAAGATTCAAGTCAATCGCTGCGCTTGGCCTCCTGGAACAAATCTTTGAACCTCCATGGCCTGGTTATCGAACGGCATGGAATTGTCCATGAATAGAGGTCCTTTAGGTCCCCAGTCAACCCTTCGAAGACGCGGCTAAGATGCAGTTCAACGTCTTGTGCATAAATGCTACCATGATCAAAAACGAGGTTGCTCGGTGGTGTGCCTGCAATGGGTTATTAGATGCACATCTCGAGCCATGGCGGACGCTACCTCTTGACAAGGCTGCCTCTGAACAACCGTGTAGCCTGCAGACTCTCCCATGAGCCACAGCCGCCTCACAACCCCCCCGCCAAGACACTCGTCCGGATGCGACGTCAAGGGGCTTCCCCAGCCCAGACAAGATGGTCAGTCTGCGCCACAGATTCTCGTCGTACAAACCATGTATATGAGAATGCGAGATGACACCTGAGGTCTGGGAAGAAAGCGAGCTGATAGAGAATGAGTTCGCGTGGGAGCCTAGCAAGTAGACATGGCGGCTCGATCATGTTGGATCGATGCGCGAGGAGTACCAGATGAGACCTGCGTTACCAAGCCCTTGCGAGCTCAGACGCGATGGTGGCCTAACAGCTCTATGATCCTTCGAGGCCGCGGGCTTATATGCCCGGACGATCCTGTCCAGCGTTACTAGACCCTTGCGAGCCGGATGAGCTTCTGCTGTCTCACCTCATGTGAGTCATGTCCGCCTTGGTTCGTTCCAAGTTATGGGAAAGAGTCGTTGTCGGATACGGGAAAATAAGCCCAAGCCTCCCCATCCAGGATTTGCGCCCTTGGGAGAGGTACTGCTCCACCCAGCGCTCCTGCGGTCCGCCCCTTCCTGCGGGCCAGGATCAAATGGATCATAGTTGCGCCTCACTCGCGACTCTGCATAGAACTGTGGTTCGGGATAGGGGTCTGGAACTTGCATCTGGTCGTGCCAGCCGAATCCGTAACCGTAACCACAGTCAGCGCCGGCGGGTGGCAGATGAGGGTGTAGCTGCTTCTTCGGCGACCCAGGATACCTCGGTGGAGGACTGTCAGGGTATGGTGGAGCGTGGCTGTGCGAGGAGGAGACACTATCGGGATACGGTGGCACGTCCTGTTTGGAACTGTCTGGGTATAAAGGCGCGTAACTCTTGGTGACGGAACTGCGAGGCAATGAGGGAGGGACAACGTGGACATCGATGAGGCCGTAGGCGACGGGCTTGCACGTGACGTAGAACCAGGCATTAGGGAAGATGCTGACCTCAAACCTCGTGCGTTGAGGCAAGAGGCACGTACGCCATCTCGGAGCCCATCTCGTGCTTGTACCGAAACGTGACAACCTCAGGAGGACCGTGGGGGATCGACGACCGCATGGTCGCGGTACTAACACTTGGAGTGTTCATGAAGTTTTATGGGAATAAAGATAAGGTGAGAGGGGAGCTTGGGGGATATATAGGAGGCGGGATCGCCTTCGGCGCGAGGCATTGCCGTGACATCAACTTTTGTATATGCTGTCACTTAGGAGACACTGACGTCGACTTGCAATTGTCGGAGCAACAGTCGCACGGCTGACTAATGCGAGAACGAATGTATGCGCCCTCTTCATCCTTTCGCTCTCGCCTTCACCACCACGGTCAGCCCGCGACCCACCTCATCGTAGCTGCCCGCCCATAGCCTTTTCTTTTCTTCAACCCCGTTCTCCCTCACCATTAGCACCACCTGTATCTACCCCACATGCCTCACGGCAATCCACCAAGAGGAGAGACGATCCAAGGCATACCGGACCTCGGCCCCTCTAACCCCCTACGCCCCTCTGTCCGCCCTCTGTCCGATACGATTTACACACTCGCCGTTGAGACGACCGAAATGGTCAACAAATGATATCGCAACCTTAACGAGGACAGACGCCGGAGACGCCAACTCGCTCAGTCCTCCGGTGACGTGGGCTCTGACGACGACGAAGAACAGCCCATTCCCGACATGTCCACCTGGATCTCCTCCCCTCGCCCGCCCAACCCCCTAATGACCCTGACCCCCCTCCCCCTCCCACTCCCTTGCACAACCCCCTCCCTAAGCCCACCACTCCTTCTGACCCTGCTCATCCTCTTGCTCTTCATGACCAAATTATTGACTAAACTTTGCTCCCACCCCTCTACACCCTCGAGTCCATTGGCGACAACGTGCACAAAGTCGACTCGGTCAGCATTCCCAACGCCATCCGCCAGATGGTGCACGGTAAGCTATACATCCCACTGTCCTGCTCACCACCGCAGCACTCAACTGCATCCGTGAGAATGCTGGCCTCAAGTTTGTCAAGATCCCCAATGGCATTGTCCGCCAATCCCTTGATCCCACCCAGTTCGGCGACAAAGAACACCTCTCGTCGGACAAATGGACCCAAGCCTACATGAACTGGCTCACCCTGGTTGACACCATATACACTCCTGAGATCAGTGTTGGATGGCATGAACACTACCACAGCATGCTTGCTGACAAAGAGTTCTCCTTCTGGTTCCCGGCCTGGCGCAAACACAACAAACAGCTTTGCTCCAAGTTCATGTGCAAACCTTTCCTTGTCGACCCCAAATGCCCATCATATGTCCAAGCCATCGAGAGAGTGTGCATGCAAGTTTTCATCCACTCCAACCCCTCCTATGCCACTGGCCCCTCCAACTGGAGCCAATGCCCAATGGAATGACCACAAATGAACTTGGACTCACACTACCGCCCCTATGCCACCCCACCCCCTAAAGCTCCCTTCTCTGCTCTTGCTGCTTCTGCTCATGGCCCTAGCCTTCAGCCCCCCTGGGACCACTCAAAGACCCTCTGCATGCGCTGCGGCACTGTCAGCGGCACAGTAGCCGATTGCCCAGCCTCCACCTCCAGCAGGCCCAAATGCCCCATCATTGTTGACTACAAAAACAAGAGACTCCCCACCCTCAACAGCAGGGAACTCTGCATCTGGTTCAATGTCAAAGGAAGCTGTAGTGACAACAGGCTGTCCCATCCTATCCACTCCTGCTCCCTGTGTGGCGACACTGCCCATGGCGCTGCGCACTGCACCCGCAACTGACCTGTCCCAAATCCTGTACAATATCCCTACACTGTACAAACCTGATGGCTGGAAGTCCATGCTCGCACACTGTATTCTTACGCATTCCTTTCCCAATATGGTACATGACATCACATACGGCTCTCCCATTGGTAATCTGCCCCCTCTCCAATGCACCTTCATTCCCAACAACCTCATCTCAAGCAACCTCAACCCCCAGTTCATCTCGGATGACATCGCTGCAGAAGTGGCAGCCAGCAGGATCAGCGGCCCCTTCACCACCAAAAGCACATGCCAGCTTGGTGGCCACTTCCACACCTCCCCACTAGGCCTCATCCCCAAGCCTGTCAAAGACTCTGGGGTCCTTCGCCTCATCTGCCACTTGTCAAAACGCAACCAGAACGGCACTTCAACCAACAACTGACTAGACTTTGATGATTTTCTCACAAAATGGGGTTCCACAGCCCAATGTGCTGACTTCGTAAGTACCTTCTCTGCGTCTCCGTACACCCCCCCCCCTGTGCATAGCGTACCCATGCATGCTGTGCCCTGTGCATGTCATCCTCCATGCGTGGTGTTGTTAGCAACTAGGGGCTATGGCAGGGAAGGTTCGGTAGAGTTCTTAGAAAGCTAGAATCAAATACACTCTCTCAGTGAATTTATTGTCACTGAGGTATTAATACAATACCTAGAATCAAATACACTACATGATTTTCAGTCAACATGCTATGTAAATATGAAAGATACTACTCGCCTCTCTCAGTGAATTTATTGTCACTGAGAGAGGAGCACTATCCTGTCTCAGAAGGCATATACGTGCACCCGGCCCTTTAGCGCCCAAGGGCTCGCGCGTTGAAGTCATTTCAAACTCCGCTGGGTGCAGCCGCCTGTGAAAATAGAAATAACAGAATGGAATGGAGAGATAGGGAGTGACTAGAAATTTTCGAAAATAAGCAGAGAAGTGGATGCATGGTACAAGAACAATGTGAGAAACAATTGGAAACACCACACAATAAATTGAACATATTATGCTTGATTTTGGTGCAGGAGCATAAATGCACCCAACACGCCCCCTCAAGCTTAATATATTCCGATTCTCTCATTGAGGATTCTCACTCTAGGACTAGGAAGTCCTTTAGTGAGAAGATCGGCTAGCATGTGTTCCGTTGGTAGGTACACAAGCTTAATTTCTTCATCTTCGACTATATCTCGGATGAAATATAATCTAATGTCGAAATGCTTGGTCCTCGTGTGTTGTTGAGTGCCATAGACGATGGCAATGGCTGATTGATTGTCTGAATAAAGTTTGATGGGACAATTCAGCGGTTGGAATACTTCAGAAATAAAGTGGCGCATCCATAAGGCTTCTTTGCTTGCATGAGTCAGGGCAACGAATTCGGCTTCAGTTGATGATAGGGCTACTATGGATTGTTTTTGACAACTCCATGATACTGTCCCTCCATCAATCTGAAAAATATAAGCCGAGTATGAGTGCCTGTGCTCTTGAGAAGCCCAATCCGCATCTGAATACCCAATGAGGCCGTCTCGATTTTTCCCAAGTGTCAATTTGTAGTCCATCGTCCTTTTAGATATTTAAAGACACGTTTGACTGCATGCCAATGTGTTGGACCTGGGTTTTCGAGGAATTGAGAAAGTAATGACACTGCGAATGCAATGTCTGGTCGAGTGGCTACTGCTGCCCACATCAATGATCCTATTGCTTGTCTGTATGGAATTCTTGACATCTTCTGTTTGTCTTCGTCTGTAGAAGGGCATTGGTCTCTGGATAATTTAACGGCTGGGTCGAGAGGCGTTGAAAATGTTTTGGCATCATCCAGATTGAATTTTTTGATGATTTTCTGGATGTATGCGGCTTGTGATATTGCAATCGATTTGTTATTCCAATCTCTTTCGATTTTGAGGTTCAAAAGCCAGTGAATCTCGCCTAGATCTTTCATACTGAAGATCTGGGCAAGGTCATGCTTTACCCCATCGAGGATTGGTTGACTCTCAGCTGTGATAGTGAGGTCATCTACTGCCGTTGCAATAATCGCATGCCCTCTCGGTCCACGTCTGCAAAATACAGCTCCATCCGAAGCTGATTTAGTGAATCCTAACTTGAGAAATTCACCACTCAGACGTTTGTACCATTCCCTTCCAGATTGTTTGAGGCCGTAAAGTGCTTTCTTCAGCAGGAGGACATCATCTTTGTCTCCGGTCTCATATCCATACGGCTGTCTCATGTAAATAGGTTCTGGCAGTGTAGCATTCAAATACGCACTGTCCACATCCATTTGGTGAATAGGCCAGTTATTCCTGGCAGCAATGGCACATGATCCGTAAGGAAGTCATCCGAGCAACAGGTGCATAGGTTTCATTGTAGTCCACTCCAAAACTTTGTGTGAAGCCTTGGGCGACCATCCTCGATCTAGGTGTAATGGGTTCACCTTCTGGATTGCGTTTCCAGAGGAATACCCATCTATTTCCGACAATATTTGCCCCAGGAGGTGGTTTAACCACTTCCCATACACCTTTGTCGAGTAGCACCTTATACTCTTTATCCATCGATGCTTTCCACATAGGATCATTTAAGGCTTCATCTGCATTGCTAGGCTCAGTCTGATTCAAATCCGGCAGCACCTTATCTTTGTTTTGATCGGAGGTCGAAAGTGTACTGATGGCAAGGTTATAATCACTGATGCCGTCAGTGACAGAGGATAAATCTTGTTCGAATAATTTGTCTTGATGGTCCTCAATGTCCTCGTAAGCTAGTGTAGTGATACCTGCACCAGCATGTCTCTTAGCTTGAGACCTTGTTACAGGACCACTTGGGGCCGGCTGCACCTGCTGCTGACGGATCCTCTCGCTTCTCCTTGTTGGAGCAGCTTCTTTAGGTCTGACATCAATAGTCTGACTGGGTTGCAGCTCTTCAAGACGTTCCTCTGGTTCATTATTGTCAATTTCTTCGATCTTTGCCTCCTCACTGACTAAGCAGCTAGGCATGGGTGCTGGTGCCGAAATGGCCTGTATCACTTTTCTGGACGTAGGTAGCTGTGACTCTTCAATAGAAATGATTGGAGCTTTGCCCCCCTTCATCTCTGAGTCAAATATAACATTCCGCTCGACAGAAACCTTCTGAGAGTCAGGCCAGTAGATGCAGTGACCATGGCTCTGTCCAGAGATTCCTATCCACCAAGCTCTTTTGGCACGGGCTGCTAGTTTGTTTCCCTCTTTGACTTTAACGTAGACTTCAATTCCCCACACGTGTATGTCTTTCAGGTTCGGTTTCTCATGATGGATCATTTCAAAAGGGGTTTTGTCTGGCAAAGCTCTTGTGTGTGTCCGATTCCTAAGATAGTTGGCATGCAAAATTGCATGCCCCCATAGAGTCTTAGGAAGACTTGATTCCAATAGCATGGCACGAGCTCTTTCAACTAGAGTTCGGTTTAAACATTCAGCAACACCATTCGACTCTGGGGTGTCATGTACAGTTAACCGATGCTTCATGCCTTGCTTGGCTAAATGCTGTTCGAATTCCGAGCTTGTGTATTCGCCCCCTCTGTCGGAAACAAGTGCTTTGATATGCACATTCCTCTGTCGAAGCATCAAAGCCTCGTAGAGTTTGTATTTTGAAAATGCTTCCGATTTGTTTGCCATCAAATAGATAACCGATTCCCTTGAGTAGTCGTCGATGAAGGACACATAATAGGATTTCTTGTCAATTGTGGAGTGTCTCGCTGGTCCCCAGACATCAGAATAAATTCTGTCACCGAATTTTGATGATCGGCTTCTGGGTTCCTGAGGAAGTGATTTACGTGCAATCTTCACTTGAATGCACGCATCGCAAACAACCTTGTCACCTTTTGAGCTCAATTCAATGCCTAATATCATGCCACGGTTGAGCAAGTGCTGTAGGGACTTTTGTGAAATGTGCCCCATTTTCTGATGTATCTCCATGGCTGATGCGCATATATGCGCTTCGGCACTTGTGTGTTGTAAATCAAATCGATATAAGCCATTCAGCTTCGGTGCTTGCATCAATATCCTGCCTTTACGATTGGATATTGTGCATTTCTGATTGGCTATTTGTGTGTTATAGCCTGCATCATCGCACCGGCCGATCGAGATCAGGGTAACAGCCATTTTTGGCGCATAGAACATATCCTTCAATGTAATGTTCACAGTCTTATCTCCAACCTTGTTAGATAGCACAAGTGAGCCTGAACCGAAGGCATCAAGAGTGCCTTTGTTGGCTGCACGAATTGTGCGCGGTTGTGAGAATGGACTGTAATCCCTCAATAAATTCTTGTGAGGGGTCATATGTGCGGTCGTTCCAGTGTCGAGGATAACAACAGTGTCCAGAGATAAACTACTCAAATTAGAGCAGTCGAAGTTGGCGAAAGCGGCTGGACTGCCACTCTCATCCTCCTTAGAGGACACTTCTTCGGCAACATTTGCCTTGGCTTTGCCCTTCTTCTTTTTGGCTTTCGCTTTCTTCTTCTGATGTGGCCCCTGGCCTTCTTTACCACCTCCTTTAGCCCAGCAACTCTCAATAGCATGTCCAGGCTTGTGGCAATTACTGCATGTAGGCACCTTCGGGTCTTTCCGGCCCTTCTGCCCTTTCGTAGATGAACCAATAAATGCCTGCTCTTCTTGTGAAATATTAAGGGTCTTTCTCCTGTCGTATTGAGCCTTTAGTACTCTGATAATATCATCAGGCACTAAGGGCATTCCACATTCTTCGAGCGACATGGTAAGGGCATTCATAACTGCCTCATAGGAGGGTGGAAGTGACGCAAGGATGATGTCTGTGAACTCTCCTTCAGAAATTCTGGCTCCCATCTCATTGAGACGAGCATAGAGGTCTTGGGCCTTGTCCAAGTGATCTCTCAAGTCTCCATCCTCAGGACACCTCATACTGCGAAGCTGTCTCTGTAGGTTGGTGAGGACCATCTTGGGCTTTTTGGTCATCTCATTGACCAATGCATCCCAGACTTCTTTTGCTGTGTGCTTCTTCTGTAGCATCAGAGCTAGTGACTCTGACACTGAGACGATTATTTGGGTTTTTTCCTGTCCTTCTCTGGCAAGATACTTCTCCAGCTTCTCCTCAGCCTTCTCTATCTGAGTTTCCTCAGCTTCTGTGAGAATATGGCCTGGGGCATGACTGGAGGATCAGGAGGTCGAATGGCTCTCCCTTCTATATGCCTGAGTAGATTTTTGGACTCAAAATAACTTGTGAGAGTAGCTCGCCACAGAGGCCAATTACTTCCATCTGTTGCAAGCTTCTCCACACCCAAAAGCTTCTGCGAAGTGTCTGCGGGGCCCATAACCCTTGTTAGCAACTAGGGGCTATGGCAGGGAAGGTTCGGTAGAGTTCTTAGAAAGCTAGAATCAAATACACTCTCTCAGTGAATTTATTGTCACTGAGGTATTAATACAATACCTAGAATCAAATACACTACATGATTTTCAGTCAACATGCTATGTAAATATGAAAGATACTACTCGCCTCTCTCAGTGAATTTATTGTCACTGAGAGAGGAGCACTATCCTGTCTCAGAAGGCATATACGTGCACCCGGCCCTTTAGCGCCCAAGGGCTCACGCGTTGAAGTCATTTCAAACTCCGCTGGGTGCAGCCGCCTGTGAAAATAGAAATAACAGAATGGAATGGAGAGATAGGGAGTGACTAGAAATTTTCGAAAATAAGCAGAGAAGTGGATGCATGGTACAAGAACAATGTGAGAAACAATTGGAAACACCACACAATAAATTGAACATATTATGCTTGATTTTGGTGCAGGAGCATAAATGCACCCAACAGGTGTGCCCCGTGGGTGAGATACCCGTGCATTGTTCTACCCCTTGCATGCTTTGCCTTGATTTGCCTTGCTGTGTTACCCACCTCTCACCCCTTCCCTCTCTCGCACAGGTTGTCTCGTGTTACCTGGCACTCAAGAAGCCACGCTTGACATCCAACTTGAATATTGTAACTCCCATATTTTGCCCCCACACAAAGCATACATTGCTCTCATGTGGAAGGGTGAAATATACATCGAGCACTGCACCGTGTTCAGGCTTGCCACTGCAGGTGGCATCCAAGGGTCTATGGCCAACACTGTGGTTGCCATTTTCACATTCATGGGCATCGACTACATCATCAAGTGGGTAGACAACTTCTGCTTCTTTTGCATCCCCATCCGCACCATCACAGACAAGTCCAGCAACCCACACTACCTGTACTGGGTCAACCTTTCCACCATCCTTGATGCTTCACGCCCACTTGGCATCCCCTGGCACCCCACCACAAAGAAAGACCAAGACTTCGCCTTCACCTTTGAATACCACGGCTTCAAATGGACCCTTCCCTGTCTTGCTGACAACTCCCGCAGCATCCATTTCCCAGACAGCAACAGCTTAAGGCCATAGCCAAGCTTGACGCCTTCCTGGGAATGGCATCCTCCACAGTAGGATGTAAACCCTGCGCCTCGCTCCACAGCACACTCCAGCACATCACCTTTGTATACTGGGACAGCCGCTCCTACCTCCCTCACCTCTGCACCTTTATGTCAAAGTTTACCAACAACTTCTCACGGCTCCACGTACCCACCTCCATCACACGTGATCTGACATGGTGGTGTGACATCCTCTCCAAACCTGCCGGCTCTCATCTCCTCACTCCTTGCCTTCCCCTTGACCTCAACATCTGGGTCGATGTGTCAACGACATGGAGAATAGGTGTGGTAGTTGGCCACATGTGGGCCGCCTGGCGACTCCTGTAGAAGATCACAGGGTGGTCGCAGTAGGAAAGAACGGCTTAGGTATTATTAGGCGCTGAGCGCGCACTATACAGTACCCCAGAAAACATTGCAAGATTACAAACTCCAACAACTCCTACCAGGATGGAAAGCTCATGGCCGCGACATCGGGCTGAGTCCATTGCACTCAAAATCGCCATCCTCTGGCTTGTGGCGCAAGGTGCCCACAATGCCCATGCGATCGTGCAAGGAGACAACACCAGCATCATTGGTGCCTTTGACAAGGGCAGGTCCCATTCAATTCCCCGTAATGACTATTGGAGACTGTACTAGAATATTAGTTCTAGGTACAGGGATCATCAATAACATGCATAAAGTGAGTGTAAGGATGGTTTACCTCAGTCTACAATGTGTGTGATAAGGCTGAGGGAAACCATGAAACTCTGACTTGCATCTCAAGGACTCCATGTATGTGGGTGCTTATGGATGTGGCAGGGGTCACACTTGTAACACCAACACATCCCCTCAAGCGGTGACCATGACGCTGCACCTGTGCAGATCAAGCTTCGGAGTGAGGTAGGAAAAAGTGGGATGGGGAAGGGATTTAGTGAGTATATTGGCAGAGTTTTCATGTGTAGGAACATGTGTGAAATGAACTTCACTGCATGAGACACAATTGTGAATGAAATGATGAGCCACGTCGATGTGCTTGGACCTGGGGTGAAAAGATGGATCTTTAGTAAGGATGATTGGCACCCATGTTGTCACACTGAATATTGGTGGAGCCCTTCTGCTCAAAGCTGATAAGTTTGAGGAGGTTCTGCAGCCAGAGGGCTTCCTTCGTGGCACAGCTGCATGCCATGTACTCTGCTTCGATGCTCAACATTGCCACCATCAGCTGCTTCTTTGAGCTCCAAGAGATCGGGCCCCTGCCTAGCGAGTAAAGGTAGCTGGCGATAGATTTCCGATCATTGCAATCCGAGGCCCAGTCAGAGTTGACGTATACAGACAAGGAGATAATTTGCCACCCAGTACCAGGCAGACATCGCGAGTGGTGTATGGGTATGTAATGACACATTGAGCTTGCATCCAATGAGCCAGCCCAGGGTTGGTGTTGAACTGGCTCAGATGGGTGACAGCAAAGGTAATGTCAGGCTGTGTACCCATGGCAGTGTACATGATGGAGCTGATGGCAGTGAGGTATGGGAAATTTTTCATCTCCCTCTTCTCTTTCTTGGTACAGGGGCACATGTCCTTAGATAAAAGGATATTATGGTCAAGGGGCGTGTACTTGGCGTATGCATGGTGAAGGTTCAGGCGGCAGGTGATAGTCTCAATATATGACAATTGGGAGAGAGAGATAGATTTGTTCGCATGATCCCTGGTGATGGCAATACCAAGGAGGTGGTACATCCCCAAGATCAACCAAGTTGAAGATGGCACCGATCTCAGACTTGAGATTGTGCATCTCAGTCACAGTACTGGCAGCAACGCACAAGTCACCCACATGGACCGCCATGATAGATGTACCAGCGGTGGTAGTGTGCACATACACACAGTGGTCGACAGTGACCCTTGTGAAACTGCACTCCTCGACCAGCACCTGGTTCAGGTGGGCATTCCACAGCCATGGGGACTGGACCAGTCCGTACAGGGTTTTCTTCAAACAGCAAACCCAGGACTCTTTCCCCTCCTCAATGCAACCCTCCAGCTGCTCCATGTAGACCTTGTCTTCCAGCTCACCATGCAGGAATGCAGTTTTGATGTGCAACTGGTGTATGTCCCAGTCTAGCATAGTGCCTATATGTAGAATTGCATGCACAGACTCCATTCTGGTCACAGGAGCGGAGGTGTCAGTATAATCAATACTGGTGCGCTGAGCAAAGCCTTTGGCGACAACGCGAGACTTGAGGCACTTAGGAGCCCGGATACATCTTTCTTCATCAGGTACTGTTGAAGTGCAAGCGATGTCATGTTGGCGTCACTCATTGTGTCAGGCTGAGACGAGGAATAGTATATAAATTAGTACTTGATGTGCATTAGCCCCTCGTGTGGTTGTAACCCACCATTGTGAATCATCGCCTTTTTTTCTATCAGGTACACCCATTTGGAGGGGATTGTCAAGATTGGTTTTTAGGCGTTAATATTGTGTATTAGTGAACACAGCGAATGCTTGAATAGCTTGTGCGAAGAGGTGTGCCGTTCGGCGAATAAGATGAACCAATGGATGCTCAGAAGGTAAGAGGGCTGCCCGAACAGAGCTTGCCTATCTACAAAGCCAAGTAGCCCATGACACCTGACGATGTAACGTGCAAGGTGTCACGGAAAGGTTGTTTAAGCAGCAACAATCCTTTCACTGGTGAAGGTGCTCCTTTGGAGCCCTCTTCGCTGACAGTGCCGATAATAGTACGAAGGCTAAGGTAATGAAGGTGAAGTATGAAAGCTCACCAGTGGTGCTTAAGTCCTCCTCTGGTTGAAGATAGGAATCTATAGAAGAGGGCTCAAGATGATGGTCACAGTGAGGTCAAGTTTTGCACAAGATAGACATATGATAATTGAACTGGGGAATATACATGTGAATGTAAACTACTTATACCGAATGCTCATATGATGTTAGCGAATAGGAAAGAGGCCGCCTTGAGTCAGGGTTGGATAGGGGCGTGCAGTCAGGATACAAATAGGTGAAACACATATACAATGGAAGAGGGGAGGAGTGCGAACATGAAACAACGGAAGGAGAGAGGATGAAGGCACCTATGTAAGAAAACACGCCTTGAGACCTGCATACATGTTACCCTGCACAGGCTCTTGGTCTGCTGGGTTGATCGGATCCCTCACAATCTATGGGTAGGATGTCCCGCGAATGTATTCTGGCCATAGGAACACCCAAAAGGGCATTGAGTCAGGAAGATGATGGGACCAGTGATGAACCATCACACCGGGTAAAGGATGTCGATCGTGTTTGATGGTGTGCCTACTGGTGAATGATGTGAGTAGCGAATGGAGCAAACATAGAGGTGGAAAGAAGGAAGGGAAAATGGAGGTAACTGGATACAGGAATAAATGTCAAGGACCCAGACCTTGTGTTTGGACAGGGACCCGATTTCATCCAACATACTTTGCTCCCACTGGGGAGCATCCGCACGGGTTGTTACGACCATGCTGCTCAACCATCTCTGCCACCTTCGGAACACCTCCGCAGCACCTCCGACGCTATTTCGCAACCTCCGCAACCCACGACCTCAACCCCTTGTTCTTCAGTACCCCTGGTCAACTCTACTCACCGGCCTCCATACTTGACCCTGAGCACAGCGAGTTACCATTTCCGTATTTCCATTTGTTCCAATGCCCATTGTACTTACGCACCTTTGTTCTTTTGCCATTGTTCTTACTCTACCCTGCACCCCCTTGTTATCCCCTTGTTCTGCATTAGTTACTTACCCTGTATGTCTATCCGATTCCCGCTCCCTCCGGAATTTGCTTAGTACTACCCTATTATCTGTTGTCTCAGCTCTTTGTATAAAATCCCCACATGCATGTCTCCATTTCTGCAATCAGATAATCAACTTCGATACATGAATCCCTTCGCACTATCTCCTGTGCTTAGCACAGCGAGTCTTGCAAGCTCTGTCTCCCTCTCCCTCTCTCTGCCTTCGATACTCTGTCTTCCACCTCTTCTGACCTCTGTCTTCCGACCTCTGACCCTCAGCACTCTCTTCCCGACTTCCTCCGACATCTGGAAGTCATATCCGAAATACTTAGGACAATAGTTTATCAGGGGTGCAACATATAAGTTGAAGCTGTTGTCCTTTCTAGTTCGGACCTCTGGGATTTCCGATACATAACAGTATTATCTGATTCCCACCTAATAACTATCACTATTCCTCCTCGTACCACAGCTACTTCAGCCCGCACAGGAGCTGTCAAAGCTCTTTCTTACTTTGGAAATCTTATATCCACAGCACCAAGACACGCGGAACTCTCCCGCAGCTCTCGAGCCAACGATGAGCTCTCTGATGATGTTCTTCCAGGACACATCGAAGAAGTTCCCGACATGAATCCTGACGACAATCCTGACTACGACGGAAACTTGTCAAGTAACAGTGGCGAACAAACAGCAGTGTCTTTTCGATGCCCAGCACCACTGTCAGGGGAACACCAATCACACACTGTGCATGATCGCACTGTGTATGATCGCACTGTGCATGATCGCACTGTGCATGATCGCACTGTGCATGATTGCACTGCGCATTATCACACACTGTATCATCGCAGCGTGTTGTTGGTGGCCCCTGAGCTTCTCCTAGCCTTTAGCATCCTTCTGTCTTGTGTTCCATTTATTTCCCTTCCTGTTCCGGCCCCTTCCGACATCATTCCTTCCTTATCTGTCCAGCCCTGTTATTGCTGGCATGATTGCTTATGTAACTCGGGCATTCGGTGATCGGGCTAGCATGCCCGCGTTTGCTTATAGTCGTAGTTAGGTGGTGAAGGGGTTCCTTAGAGTTTTCTCTTTGGATCCCCCTTCGCCAGGTATGTCTATGTCCTGTATATAGTTCTCTATCTCACTTTGGATCCCCCTTCGCCAGTTCGCCGCTTGAGTGTAGAGCGTCTGCCTAGGTTGCCCTTATAGTAGAAAACTCTCTCTAGAGCACTGGTTGCAAAATCGCCTGACTTCGAATTGAACACCCTTCGAAAGCAGTGATTTTAGCAATCCTTTCTCATACCCTGACACCCTCTAACACTTACCATGGAAGACTTGCCATCTGCTGCTGAAGTTTTGGACCGCTTGGCAGCGATAGAGCAAGAGTTGATGAGGGAGAGGCAGGAAAAACAAGATCTGGAGACAAGGTTGAACACCCTGCAGGCTACGACCACTGGGCTGATGGCTGGACTCCCTGGTTGTGTTCGTGCCTTCTCCAAGCGAACAGCTGAACCAGCAAAGCCCTCTGAATACGATGGGGATTGTGTGAATGGTCGCAACTTCATCCAGTCATGCAGCCTCTACCTGGGTGTGTGTGCGAGTGACTTCCCAGACGAGCAGTCGCAGATCCTTTGGGCGATGTCCTTCATGAAAACAGGCAGGGCTGTGACTTTTGCCACTCGCGCATTCACTCACGAAGCAAAGCATGGCGTGCCACTCTACGCGACCTGGAAGGATTTTGTTGAAGCATTTCGCCAGCAGTTCTACCCCCTACATGAGGCCACTGATGCAATGAACCAACTGGAATCGCGCCAGTACCACCAGGGCAAGCGTTCAGTTGATGAATACATTGATGGGTTCGAAAAGCTGGTTGAGAAACCCGAATACACAGATGGGCGATCAATTGTGATGAAGTTCGGCCGAGGTCTCGAACCTGCAATCCAGAGTTGCATCACATTGATGTTGGATGGCAGGCCAAAGGACGATGACCCTTCTGCATGGTATGGGGCGGCGAGAACAGTCGCACTTACGCGTGCAGCCAACGAAGCGTTCCAGGGACCTAGGGTGACAAACAGTGGCCTTCCCCCACCACCATTTTTTTGCAAGGCAGGTGAATCACACACCAGGTTCACCAGTCAGCTCTCTTCAACGCCAGCGATAATGCCAGTGCCCACGCCCCTTCCAAGCGACATTTCCTTGAAGGCACTAAGCATCGCATTGAGATCTGGACAGACCACAAGAACCTGGAGTATTTTCGCACTGCAAAGAAGCTTAATCGCAGGCAGGCTAGATGGTCTCTCTACTTGTTGCGTTTCAATTTCGAGCTTCACCATTGGCCTGGTGTCACGATGGGCAAGTCAGATGCTCTGTCGCGGTGCTCAGACCATGGGTCAGGATCAGGTGACAACAGCGATTTGACACTCCTACGCCCAGAGCTGTTCATTGTTCGCGCCCTGGAGGGGCTCACCCTGGCGGGGGAAGAACGGGGGATTGTTCGCGACGTGAAGAAGGCATTTGGGGATGGGTCACTGGAGGACGAGGTTGCAGGGGCGGTAAAGAAGCTGCGAGAGTCTGGTGGGAAATCGCTGGTGTCTGCAGAGTGGGCTGAGATGGATGGGCTGCTCACATTCCGAGGTAAAGTTTACGTTCCAGACGTCCAGGACCTCGGGCGACGAATTGTCGCCCAGCACCATGATTCGTGGGTCACTGGTCATCCTGGGCGATGGAAGACCCTTGAACTTGTCTCACGAAATTACTGGTGGCCCCACATGTCGCGGTATATTGGCGAGTACTCCAAGATGTGCAATTTATGCCTGAAAACAAAGGCACGAAGGCAGCCACCCCTCGGTGAACTCCATCCACTCCCTGTCCCTGAAGCTCGCTGGGACATGATCAGTGTTGACTTTATTGTGGAACTGCCTGACACACATGGCTACGATGCTGTGATGAATGTAGTGGACTCGGTCTCCAAGCGGGCACACTTCATCCCCACCAACACCATGATCACTGCAGCTGGAGCAGCGTGACTTTTCCTACACCATGTCTGGAAGGTGCATGGCCTCCCACGAACAGTGGTGTCAGATCGTGGGGTCCAGTTTGTGCGCGAATTCACTCGTGAGCTTTATCGCCTGCTGGGAATTCACATTGCAGCCTCCACAGCGTACCACCCGCAGACTGATGGGCAGACGGAGCGACTCAATCAAGAGCTAGAGCAGTACCTTCGACTCTTTGTCAATGAGCGACAAGACGACTGGGATGACCTCTTGCCCATGGCTGAGTTCCAGTACAACAACCATGTGCATGCTTCCACTCGTCAATCGCCCTTCATGCTGGACACTGGGTGGCACCCATGAATGGGCTTCGAACCACATCAATCCCCATCGAGCCTTGAGTCTGTCAATGAATTCAAGGAACGCATGGAGGAGTCACTGTCAGAAGCGAAGTCGGCACTGGCAAAGTCGAAGGAGGACATGGCGACATACTATAATCGCCGAGGTGAACCAGCACCTACATTTTCTCCGGGTGGCAAGGTTTACCTCGATGCAAGCGATATACACACCACCCGTCCTTCGAAAAAGCTAGCTCATCGGCGACTTGGCCCCTACGTTGTTGAAAGCCAAGTTGGGTCACAAGCCTACCGTCTCCGCCTCCCAAGGTCTCTAAGTCGCCTCCACCCTGTTTTCCCCGTCATTAAGCTCACTCCTGCTCCATCCGATCCAATCTTGGGTCAGCGACCATCCCCACCACCTCCACCCATCCTTAGAGAGGGTGATGAGCACTTTGAAGTTGAACAGGAGTTAGACAGTCGCATACGAGCAAATCACCTCCAGTTCCTCATCAAGTGGAAGGGGTATGGCTATGAAGAGAATTCTTGGGAAAATGAGGGTGATGTCCAAGCTCCTGACCTCATTGCCGACTTCTACTGTTCGCATCCAGGTGCCCCTCGTCGCATTCGCTCCTTAGAGGCTGTCACGTTTCAGAATCGCATCCCTGTTCCACCAGTGGGACTTCATGCGTCGGGTCGCCGCATTCTAGAGGGGGGGTGATGTCAGGGGAACACCAATCACACACTGTGCATGATCACACTGTGTATGATCGCACTGTGCATGATCGCACTGTGCATGATCGCACTGTGCATGATCGCACTGTGTATGATTGCACTGTGCATGATTGCACTGTGCATGGTCGCACTATGCATGATTGCACTGTGCATGGTCGCACTATGCATGATTGCACTGTGCATTATCACACACTGCATCATCGCAGCGTGTTGTTGGTGGCCCCTGAGCTTCTCCTAGCCTTTAGCATCCTTCTGTCTTGTGTTCCGTTTATTTCCCTTCCTGTTCCAGCCCCTTCCGACATCCTTCCTTCCTTATCTGTCCAGCCCTGTTATTGCTGGCATGATTGTGTTGGAGTCGCAAGCGTGACCTATACGCGTATTCAACTCCGCGGGTGCGGTACTTGAGACGCGTGTCGGAGTTCATGACCTTTTTCCTCAGTCTATCACACACCGCTGTGAGACTGAGGTAATGTGATCTCACTTAGTTACCCTTACACATATGTATTGATATATCTGTACCTAGATCTGACCATTCGGTACAGGTATACACACAGTCTATCACACACCGCTGTGAGACTGAGATCTGACCATTTGGTACAGAATCCAATAGGTTATGGGCCTTCCATCCTCGCTTTAGTATCACTACTACGCGTGGAAGATCACATTTGTCTTGTTGTCACAGGCCGTCCACTCGACCCTAGTATCCACTCGACTCTAGACCTTTTTTCGACGCATATACCCGCTCTATTCCCCCACACGCTACCAACTCGCAATGGTCCTCGAGTATAATGTCCGGATTAAAGATGTTGAGAAGCTGAGGGAGGGTACCTGGATGCAGTGGTCCCGGGACATGGAGTTCACGTTCATGGAGTCCGGATTCATGGGTTTCATTGATGGATCCATTGACGAACCGACCGACACGAAGAAACTCTCTGAATGGAGACAGATTAACGTTCGCATTGTCGGTACTCTTGGAAAACATGTTGATAACTCCCTTCGCCACCTCCTTGATCCCACCTTAACTGCGAAGGAAGCCTGGGACAGGCTGAAAGCTGAAGCTCACCATGGTGGGATGATCACAAAGATCAACGCGATCACCTCCACTATGTATGCCAAATTCTCTGACCTCCCCAGCACCGCCCGCACCATCTCTGAGATAGAGGACTTTATTTCGGACCTCTACGAGGGTGGCAAAGCTCCTACTCAGGCTGAGTTCACTATCCTCGTCTTGATGAATGCTCTACAAAATACTCAGCTGGATTGGGTTCGAAAGCACCTGCTAGCCGCCTTCTCCAGCGCAAAAACTCCCCCTAGCAAGCGGGAGGTCATCGAGACGATCACTCTCGGCGTGCGTGAGAAGAACCATCTCGAGAAAGTGAATGTCGCAAAATTGGATTGTCGAGAGAAAGTGAAATGCACGAACTGTGGCAAGAACCATCCCCTCGAGCGCTGCTGGAAGAAGGATGGGGGTGCTGAAGACAGGGCTCCAGACTGGTTCAAAGAAGCTCAAAAGAAGAAGGACGGCAAGGAAAAGAAGACTGAAAAATCGAATGCAGCTGCGGACTCGTCCGACACTGATACTGCGACTGCAAACCTCGCTGTTGATATTGAACGTTCTCTTGCTGATGAATCCCATATAAACGATGGCTATTACTCCTGCGCTGCCATAGAGGATGTGGTTGACTCCTGTTCCGATCTTCTGGATGTGAAGAATGTCAACAACGATACTGCTTACCTTGCCGCTGGACTGTCGCCCTGGTGTGCTGATTCTGGTTGCACTACACACGTATCCCCCATACGTTCCGACTTCTCCACCCTTGTCTCCGTCAACCGTAGGGTACGTGGCATCGGTGGTCACTATATAGCTGCCGTTGGTAGCGGCACTATTCATGTGCACTGCGGAAAGGGAAGGAAATTGACGCTCCACGACGTGCTTTACGTCCCTGAGGCTACGCTATGTTTGATATCGATCGTGCAGCTGGACAACAATGGCCTGTTCACTGTATTCGGTGATGGCCACGTTGCTATCAAATCTCGCAGCGGAAAAATCATGGCAGAGGGGGCCAAGATTGGTACCGACCTTTACTACATATCTGGCAATCCCAAGGCTGTTGTTGAATCTGCAAATATCGCGCGTGCCGCCCCTGACCTTGAAACGTGGCACAGACGGCTTGGTCACTTGAATTACTCTTCGGTTATCAAGATGGCTAAATCCGGCATGGCCAAAGGTATGCCCGTCGATCTATCTACCCTCCCCCCCCTTTGTAAACACTGTGTTATTGGCAAACAGACGAAATCGCCTGTTCCGAAACTCAGGAAGGGGGGGAGGGCAAAGAAGCAGCTTGAGAAGGTTTTTTCAGACATTACCAGGCCTGAGGACATTGGCAGCATGACCGGGGACAGATACATTCTGAACTTTATTGATGACTACTCATGCATGTCATGGCTATTCCCACTTAAGAAGAAGTCGGACGCGGCTGTTGTTTTCAAGGACTGGCTCACACTGGTCGAGAGGGAGAGCAACGAGAAGGTACAGACCTTTCGCACCGATAACGGTGGCGAGTACACCTCCGACGAGTTCGAATCATACCTAAGGCGTGAAGGCATCCGCCATCAAACGACCGCCCCTTACACATCAGCATAGAATGGTCATGCTGAGAGATGTCACCCTACCATAATGAACCGCGCCCGTGCGATCAGATCAGATGCTAAGTTACCTCCGAGCCTGTGGGCTGAATCGGTAAGAGCAGCTGCCTACCTAAAGAACAGAACACATACCCAGACCCTAAAAGGGGTGACGCCGTATGAGATGTGGTTCGGCGTGTGCCCAGATATCTCACACTTAAGGGAGCTTGGGTGCCAGGCGTGGGTACACATTGCCGGCGATAATCCAAAAATATACAACCGGTCTGTTGAATGTGTTCTGGTCGGCTATTCAGAGACATCAAAAGCTTACCTGTCAGGGGACACCCTGTTTTCCATTTCTAGTTCCGACTCCATTTCCGACTCCGGTTCCGGTTCCGATTCCATCTCCGCCTCTGCTTTCGGAAATGATTCCACTTCTGGGAGAACTTCCACCAGTCCTGTTCGCTTTTCCAGTTCCACTCCAATTTCCGACTTCCGCTCTCGGAACAGTGTCGGAAATCAGGCGACTCACGTAATAGGTGGCATCAAGGGTCGATCAAGGGTCAGGGAAGTCAGGGGGATGCAGGGTTGATGGCAAGTGCCAAGTGCTGTCCCTGGCTGCGCAGCATAGTATAATATGGGCTCGCTGACATTGGGGGTCCTTAGACTTTTCTCTTTGGTTTTCCCCTTGTCAGGTGAGAATCCCCTCTCTTGTATACTCTGTTGTTCGTCTATACATACTTTGCATTTCCCCTTGTCAGTTGTGTGGTAGTGTAATCTCCACAACCAGCCAGGGTTGCCCTTACAGCAGAAAAGTCTCTCCCCTAGAGGACCGGCGGTCGTACTGCACGTTGCATTCGCCATAGGTGCGTTCGGAATCGGAGACAGCGACTCGGAGATCGCGACCTCTTCCGCACACATAGCGTACGACAGCCCCTCTTCTTACGTCGATCTCCCAACCCCGGAAATCCCGTCCCATATTTCTCCTTCCGACATGGATCCGGACGATCGTCTTCGGAATATGGAGGAGGAATTGACGCGGAACCGGATGAAGACCAACGCGATTGAAACAGCCTTACAAGCGATTTTGGCTAAGTTAGATATTCCACAAGGTGGTGGAAATGAAATGCTGGATGATCCGGATTTCGGAAAAGCGGAAGCAGCGTAAGAGAGGATGTCCGTGAAGTTAACAAAGGTCAAACCCGCAACTCTGGTGGACTTTGATGGAGATCGGGAGAAGGGACGCGCATTCTTCAACACATGCAGCATCTACTTCGCAATTGTTGGAGACCTCTTTCCGAACGACCAGGCTCGGATCCACTGGGCATTGTCCTTTTTCAAGTCGGACCGCGCAGCCCGTTTTGCAAACAAGGTGATCCGACATGAAGCAAAGGGCAAGGGGAACTACTTCCGGGACTGGGACGCCTTTGAGAAAATATTTTCTGACCAGTTCTGCCCAAAAAACGAGCAGCTCACAGCCCTTACGAAGCTCGAGGGGACAAGCTGGTACCAGGGCAAGGATCCAGTCAATGACTACATCGATCGCTTCCAGGAGCTCATCGACCTTGCAGAGTATGACGACGACAAGATGATCGTCATCAAGTTCCAACAAGGACTTGGTCCGACACTCCAGAACCAAGTCGCGCTGCTTGGGGATGGAGCTCCGAATTTCGATGACCTGGAAGGGTGGTACCAAGCTGTGTAGAGGGTGTCCCGGAACAGGGAAGCAAATGAGGCCTTCGTGGAGACAAACTGGAACATGACACGCAGTTCCGCTCGTCCTACTCCACCTGTGCCGAAACCCGGAAGTGCATTCATTCCCACATGGAAAATATTTCCAACGCTTGCTCCGCCTGCTCCTATTAGGAACCCTAGCCCCCCTCCCTCAAAGGTTGGCCCTGCCCCGATGGATGTTGACTGCATGCGTGGAAAAGGCCATGGAACTATCACCTGCTTCCGATGCCGACAACCAGGCCACTATGCTCGCGAGTGCCCCAAGCCTTTGACATCCGGCTTATGACCACGGAGGAGAAACTTGAGCTCCTTCCAGAGTTCCTCGCACTCGCAGACATGAGCAGAGTGCCCACTGCGGAAGAAATTTCCGAAAATGCGGAACATGGTGCATCGGGAGCGGGAGATGCGTCAGATTTTGTGACGTGCAGCGGGTGAGATGTGTGCCCCTGCTGCCTGTACATAACCGGTTTGCCTGTCTCGAAGTAGAGAATGAAAAGCCCCCACACCCCTCACTTCGTACAGACCCACCGGATAAAGTCACACAAAAACCAAATCCGACACCCCGTCCATCCCGCCTCTGCCCTTGGGAGAGACGCCTCCCGAAGCGCTATGTTGTTGCTTCCACCCCTGGCCCCAAGTCACTAGTCATTAAGGTGGAGATCCAGACAACAGATACTGCGGAAGTCAAATCCGGACCCGCCCTTGTTGATTGCAGGGCCACTGGTCAGTTTATAGACCAGGACTATGTGGAACGGAACCGACTGACCACGTGGAAGTTGCAACGCGCAATCCCAGTGTTCAATGTGGATGGAAGCCCCAATGAGGCAGGGTCCATCACGGAGATAGTAGACACAATTCTCCGCTATGATGGGCACACAGAACGCACTTCCTTCGCAGTGACCAGCCTGGGGAAGCAAGACATCATCCTCGGGTTTACCTGGCTCCAGGAGCACAAC
Organism: Gautieria morchelliformis; assembly: GCA_015179125.1. Lineage (NCBI taxonomy): Eukaryota > Fungi > Basidiomycota > Agaricomycetes > Gomphales > Gomphaceae > Gautieria > Gautieria morchelliformis. Next base: position 220,861 of record WHVA01000065.1, read on the forward strand.
CTGGAGATCAATTGGCAGACTCGGAAGGTGCTGATGAGTCGGTGCCCAGCCAAGTGTCACATGTGCCGGTCGGAAGTGCGGAAGGAGCGCCAGGAGCAGCGGAAGACCGAACGGCTCATACAGACATGTCGTTCTGGTCCCCATCCACTGCTTGCAGAAGAAGACTCGGAAGCGGAATTTGAACCGGATCCCGCCTCCAATTCCAACTCCAATTCCGATTCCGACTCAGATGTCATCCGACTCAGCCCGGAAGAGACTCTGGCGGAGGGGGAGCACTTGCTGTACGTAAACCTTCCACCGGAAGTGGAACACATCTGCGCCACCGGAAATATTTCGCAACGCCTTGCTGAAGCCTCCAAGAAGCATGATAGAGTGGAGGCGGAAATTCTGGGGTCCCTGCGGGAGTTCGAGGATGTCTTTGCCAAGGAGTCGTTTGATGCCCTGCCTCCATGGAAGCTGTGGGACATGCCATTGAGTTGGAGCCTGGGTCAAAGCCCACCAACTGCAAAGTCTACCCGCTGTCACCCAAGGAGCAGGTAGAGCTCGATGCATTCCTTGCGGAAAACCTCCGTACAGGGAGGATCCGCCCCTCCAAGTCACCCATGGCATCTCCAGTGTTCTTCATCAAGAAGAAGGACGGCTCGCTCAGACTTGTGCAGGATTACCGGGCCTTGAATGCAATCACGATTAAGAACCAGTACCCCATTCCACTCATTTCTGAACTAATCACACAACTCTGTGGGGCAAGGTACTTCACTAAGCTGGATGTCCGCTGGGGCTTCAATAATGTTCGGATCCGGGAGGGAGACGAGTGGAAGGCCACGTTCCGCACCAACCGAGGACTCTTTGAGCCACAGGTCATGTTCTTTGGCCTCACCAACAGTCCCGCCACATTCCAGACAATGATGAATGACATTTTCCGCGACCTGATAGCAGAAGGGGTTGTCTGCGTCTACCTCGATGACATCCTCATCTTCACAAAAACAATGTTGGAACATCGGGAAGTCGTGCGGAGAGTGCTGGAACGGCTCTGGGAATACAACCTGTGTCTGAAGCCGGACAAGTGCGAATTTGAGCGGATGTGGATAGAGTATCTTGGGGTGATTGTGTCGGAGGGAAGGGTGGAAATGGACCCAGTCAAGGTTTCCGGTGTATCAGATTGGCCTGTGCCACGGAACAAGAAGGAGGTCCAGTCCTTCATTGGGTTTGTCAATTTCTACCGGCGGTTCATCAAGGACTTCTCCTGCCACGCCCGTGCCCTCTTTGACCTCACCAAGAAGGAGGTTGAATGGCGGTGGGGAGAGCCGGAACAGGCCTCCTTTGACAAACTCAAGGAGCTGATCACTTCTGCCCCGGTCCTGATCTTTCCCGACGACTCTCGCCCTTATCGAGTCGAGGCGGATTCTTCCGACACAGCTACCGGAGCGGTTTTGTCACAACAGTCATTGGAAGATGGTGGGGGGTGGCATCCGATCGCCTTTTTCTCTAAAAGCCTTAGTCCGGTCAAGCGGAACTATGAGATCCATGACAAGGAGATGCTGGCAATCATCCGAGCGCTGGAGGAGTGGCGACACTTCCTCAAGGGTGCTCTATGCCCGTTTGAGATCTGGACAGACCACAAGAACCTCGAGTATTTCCGCACATCTAAGAAGTTGAACCGACAACAAGCACGGTGGTCCCTCCACCTGTCCCGGTTCGACTTCATGCTCCACCACCGCCCCGGCCGCACCATGGGTAAGCCCGATGCCCTATCCCGCCGTGCGGATCATGGAAGCGGAAGTGGAGACAACGCGGATATGACACTGCTCCGCCCTAGTCTCTTTGCAATCCGCGCCCTAGAGGGAGTGACTGCAGTTGGGGCAGAAGCGGAAATGCTCCGGGACATCTGGAGGCAGTACTGGAATGGAGAGAAGGAGGAGGCGGTGGTGAAGGTGGTGGAGGAACTTCGGAAAGGGCACTCACGGTCTGTACGGGCAGCGGAATGGTCGGAACGTGATGGACTGCTCCACTTCAGAGGCAAGGTCTATGTTCCAGGTGGGGCAGACCTCCGCCGCCGCATTGTGTCCCAGCACCATGACACGCAGGTCGCTGGGCATGCTGGCAGGTGGAAGACACTGGAGTTAGTGGCTCAGAATTACTGGTGGCCTCAGATGTCCCGCTACATTGGACAGTACGTGAAGACATGTGACCTTTGTCTCCGAACCAAAGCGCAACAACATCCGCCCGTCGGAGAACTTGTTCCGCTCCCGATTCCCGAATCCCGCTGGGACATCATCAGTGTCGACTTCATCGTTGAACTTCCAGAGTCTCATGGCTACAACGCGATCATGAACGTCGTGGATTCGGTAAGCAAGGTGTCTGTTTTGGAACCCTTCAAGACTTTGGTGTCAGAGATAACACTTTGGTCTATCAGAACGTGTCGTATACGAAACTCACCTGACTCACGACGGCCTCTTTCCTATTCGCTAATACCTTGCGAGCATTTGATATAAGTAGTTTACATTCGCATGTATATTCTCCAGTTCAATTATCATACGTCATTCATCTTGTGCAAATTTGACCTCGCTGTGGCCATTGTCTTAAGCCTTCTCTTGGAGATTTCCATCTTCGACTAGCAGAGGACTTAGGCGCCACTGGTGAGTTCTCATACTTCATCTTCGTTACCTTAGCCCTCGAACCATTTTCTGTGCTGTTGGCGAAGGGCTCCGACGGAGCACCTTCGCCAGCGAAGGGATTGTTGAGACTTAGACAGCCCTTCCGTGAGACCTTGCACGTTACATCGTCAAGTGCCACGGGCTATTTCGCTACGACTGTAGATAGGGTGAGCCCTGTTCGGGCAGCCCTCTTACCTTGTGAACATTCATTGGTTCACCTATTCGCCGAATGGCATACTTATTCGCACAAGTTATTCGGGCATTCGCTGTGTTCACTAATACACGATATTAACGCCTAAAAACCAATCTTGACAGGGGCGATCGGAGCGAACATAGAGGTGGAGTGATGAAGGGGAGGACAGAGCTACTGGGCATAGGAAGTTAACGCGTCATGACAAGTGGATCCACAGGGATCCACTAACCTTAAATAATCTATCCAGCAGCGCGCATTGCCTTAAGGGCAATGTGGGTGAATAAGGTATTTACACGAATGCAGTGCCGTTAAAGCCTTCAACCTCCACTTCTCCACCAACTTCCAGCTCCCCACCACTGCTCCCTATTTGCCTTTGCAACAGCTGATGGATTGTGGTCCCCCCTGTTGGAGTTACAAGCGTGACCCTGCCATGTCCACAAGCACCCACATATGTGGAGCCCTTGAGATGCGAGTCGGAGTTCCATGGCTTTTCCCCAGTCTTATCACACACTAGTGAGACTGAGGTAAACCGTTCACATACTTGCTCTTCATACAAGTTATTGATCGTTCCTGTATCTAGCTGACTACTAGTACAGGTATATAGAGTGTTATCACACACTAGTGAGACTGAGGTAAACCGTTCACATACTTGCTCTTCATACAAGTTATTGATCGTTCCTGTATCTAGCTGACTACTAGTACAGGTATATAGAGTGTTATCACACACTAGTGAGACTGAGGTAAACCGTTCACATACTTGCTCTTCATACAAGTTATTGATCGTTCCTGTATCTAGCTGACTACTAGTACAGGTATATAGAGTGTTATCACACACTAGTGAGACTGAGGTAAACCGTTCACATACTTGCTCTTCATACAAGTTATTGATCGTTCCTGTATCTAGCTGACTACTAGTACAGGTATATAGAGTGTTATCACACACTAGTGAGACTGAGCTGACTACTAGCACAGCTTCCAATAGAAGTGGTTCTTACAACAATGTAACAAAGTATGGACCCAACATCATCTGAAATCTGTCAAAGGCCATGGGTTTGGCATAGGTGGCATCACCCATCTCCTGCTACTCAGTGTCGACTCATGGGCAGTCATGACCCAAGGTAGGTGGAGTTCTATTTCTTTTCTCAAGTACTGGCGAAAGTGTGAGGAAATTTTACCCCTGTTCATCGGCTTTCACCTCCAAGACCATTCCTCTATTCTTACTACTATGTCTACATTTAAAGCTCGTATCATGAACAAGTAATCCTTCGTGTCCTTCAGGTAACCCGTAGTTAGGGGGAGTCGGTCAGCTGGTTCCCGACTGTCTGTTCACTGACTGCCACTCTTGGCAGTCTTCAACCATTTTCCGGACCGTGCTCGGAGCATCTCGCTGAGCCTTAGACGGCCCATCATATCGAGGAGCCTCGTGGTCACGCTGTATTGGGCAAAAGCCCTCCAATTGTAATATTCAAATACAGTGACGGCAAGAAACTTGCAAGACACAGCCAAGAATACAAGTATGACACAAAAAACGGTATAATACAGAGATAAATGGCACAGGTAAAACACAAAGATACACGCAACGACAAACCGCAGAGATGAAACAGCAAAAAAAAAAATAGAAAAGATGAACAGCTGCGGTGATGAGCGCGCTGATCAGTGATCTCCTCATCTGGAGGAAGGCGGGGGGGGGTTTATATATCAGGGGCTGCAGGGGCTGGACTAGCGACATGCTCAATGATGTCTTCCGAGGGCAATTCTAGCGGCGACGGCATTCGGAAGATCTCATGAATGACGACGAAGTCGACTGGTTCTCCGGAGGGACGGACGCAGGATTTTCATCCCAGGAAAAGATTGGCATATTGCCAAAAGGGTCCGAGTCGGGCTGACCGCTTCCCATAAGATGTGACACGTCCAAGTCAGGATCAAGTTGGATCTCGGGTGCGGTGTACGATGCGTCGGAAGGAAAAAGCTCTGGCTCAGGGTGGGGGTCTTCGACTGTATCACCACGGGTGTCTGCACCCGTAGGATCTGGAATTGGATAGAACCAAGATGGCCAAGAACCGCTATCAACGCCAGTGATAACATCGTTACCACCAGGATTGAAACTCATCGCGACGCCCGCTTCCTCTTCCTCGACGCCCGCTTCCTCGACGCCCGCTTCCTCTTCCTCGACGCCCGCTTCCTCTTCCTCGACGTCCGCTTCCTCGGCGTCCGCTTCCTCTTCCTCGACGTCCTCTTCCTCGACGTCCGCTTCCTCGACGTCCGCTTCCTCGGCGTCCGCTTCCTCTTCCTCGACGTCCGCTTCCTCGGCGTCCGCTTCCTCTTCCTCGACGCCCGCTTCCTCTTCCTCGACGTCCGCTTCCTCGACGCCCGCTTCCTCGACGTCCGCTTCCTCGGCGTCCGCTTCCTCTTCCTCGACGTCCTCTTCCTCGACGTCCTCTTCCTCGACGTCCGCTTCCTCGACGTCCACTTCCTCGGCGTCCGCTTCCTTTTCCTCGACGTGCGCTTCCTTTTCCTCGACGTGCGCTTCCTTTTCCTCGACGTCTGCTTCCTTTTCCTCGACGTCCACTTCCTCGGTCTCTTCCACCGTAGGAGTCATCCAATCCGGATACCACCGGCTATAATGAAAGAGTAAGAATATGTCCCAAATGTGTAAGCATGAAAGGACTAACTTGGTTTCCTTATATGCGCTCTGAGCAGCCCTATGCACCGCATAATCCAATAAGCGATTCGTGTCCAGGCGCCAAGGCAGACCTAAACGTTTACGGGGGTCGCCCCGCACCGGGTTCGGCCCAAGGTATGACGACCCCGGCTTGTTGTTAAGGATAAACTTCGCATCGGGAGATAGTATCTTCGGTTGCTTATCCCTGGAGGGACTAGACGCCGCCTCTCCGTCAATGGCTTCACCATTAACCATCATCGGACATTGGATGGCTGCGTTGTCCGTGATGGCGGCGGCGTAGAATTCTGCGGTCGGTACCGCTCCTACACTTTCCTGGGGGACTGGCCATATAAGCCCATCGGTCCAGAAGTACAATAAGCCATGGGCCCAGAAGTACAATAAGCCATCGACCCAGAAGGACACATAGACCGCACCGGTAGCAGGGTCAACGTAAAAATTCGGTTCCCCTCCACCCACATTATTCACGACCATCGCGGAGTGTACATCTGTTAATATTAGCGGTTTCCATTTAGCCATGGAACAAAAACGCAAAAACGGCAACGTGCACATACCGCCCTGTCCCGTGGCGCTCGTGTCTTCGATGAATGCAGCTGTCGAAACAGACGGTCCGTCCAATTCCGAATCAGAGTCCCTATACGACCAGTTGGGCCCTAAGGAACAAAAGTGAGACACCATGTGGGTGGCGTCGCGTGGCGAGTCCCTCTCACCTGATGCCAGCTGCGGCGCTCGGAAGGGCTCTTCGCCCGGTAGCGCTTCTCCAGCCTGCGACGGCTGTGCGCTAACATGTTCAACGTCAACATAACCTTCCCCTTCACCGACATCCGCGGGTCCATCCTCTGCCAACGCGATTTCCGATGAAGGATATCCTGGCTGCTCGTCGGTGGAGGACTCAAACCCGGCAAGTACGGGCATCTGTGTTACATCGGTATAGTTCACAGCCACGTCTACGCCCATGCTAACGGGTGCTGCGAGAGAATCATCCTCCACCTCTAAGCCCACATGAAGCGCCGGATTACCGTGCTCCAGTATGCGTCCCTGAGCCGTAGCCAAGCCGCCCCTGTTCCTCCGGAGGACGGACGGACGTGCTCGGACACGGCGGACGGAGGCAGACCCTGATCCGTCGCTCGACACAGCGTCCTCGATCCTGCGCCTCTTCGCGCTGTGCCCCGAGTGCCCCAGCAGATCATCGTCTTCATCTTCTTCTTCAATGGGCCTCCGGCGCTTCTTGTCAGAGTCATGAGACGAAGAAGCTATTTGGACGGCATGTGCTTAATAACCTAAAGCGGAGATGATACGATCAACGTGCACATACCGCCGTGTTCTGCGGCCCGCCCTTCTTCATTCAGAGCGGCGATGGAAACAGACGCGTATTCCAAACCAGAGTTATTCCACGACGTGGACCCTAATGAAACAAAGTGAGACACCATGTGGGTGGCGTCGCGTGGCGAGTCACCCAGTCTTACCTGATGCCAGCTCCGGCGCTCGGGAGGGCTCTTCCGCCTCTCCAGTTTCCCCGGGTGCCTGCGACGGCCCAGCGATGTGGTGGTCAACATACGCTGCCCATCCATGTAGAAAACACCGCGCATCTAACTCCACAGAGTCACCCGACGTGGACCCTAATGAAAAAAAAAATTTGAGACACGAGTGGGTGGCGTAGCGTGACGAGTCACTCTCACCTGATCGCGGCTCCGGCGCGCGGGAAGGCTCTTCAGCCGGTACCTCTACGCGTCCCTCGCGCGCTTGCGACGGGTCAGCGATAAGACGAGGAGCGTCAGCTACCGCGGCCTCTGCCAACGCGATTTCCGAATATTGCGGCTGGTCGGTGGATGATTCAGCCGGGGTCTCCGCCAACTCGACATCGTCAACATCCAGGCCAACGGGTGCTTCCACAGCATGAAGCGCCAGATCATCGTGTCCAGTGGTGTCTGGCTGAGTCGCCAAGCCGCTCCTTCTCCTCAATCGGACGGACGACCGCACTGGTCGGACACGGGGGCGGGACGCAGACCCCGATCCGCCGCTGGAGACAGTGTCCTCGATCTTAGCCCTCTTCGCGCTGGGCCTCGAGTGCCACACAGAATCATCGTCCTCATCTTCTTCTTCAGTCGACCTCTTGCGCTTTTTGTCATTTTTGTCAGCCTCGTCCGTCGGGTCGACGATCTCCGTGCCATCCTTATGAGACACGCTCAACGCAGAGGCCGAAGAACCTATTTGGACGGGATGTGCTTAATAACCTTGAAGCGGAGATGATACGATCAACTTACCATTGCCTTGTATGGTAGCTGTGAATATTAGAAGCGTTCCATTTAGCTATGGATGGACAAAATGGGCAAGGTGCACATACCGTCCTGGTCTGCGGCGCCAATGCGAACAGGGGTGGCATCCCTGGTCGCAGAGAGCGACGTCGAGGGTGTGGACACTAATGGAAAAAAGTCAGACATGATGTGGGTGGCGTGGCGTGCACATACCGTCCTGGTGTGTGGCGCCTTGAATGGCAACAGGGGTGGTCGCAAGCGACGTCGGCGCTGCGGACCCTAATGGAAAAAGGTGAGACAGGATGTGGGTGGCGTCGCGTGGCGAGTCACCCAGTCTCACCTGATTGTACCCCTTGGTCATACTGAGACCCTACCTTTATGGTATGTCTCGTGGTATGTCTCGTTGCGTATTTTCTTTTAGTCTCTACGGCGGTCTCAAGTCGCGGCCGTTTTTGATCCGGCTGTTCTACGGACTCCTCGATGTCTGCATCGAGTTGTCGCTTGTTAGAGCGTGTAGTGACGCCCTGGAGTTGGTATTCAGAGGTGCTAGGTGTTGTTGTCGAAGACATTGCCGGGTGGCTTTTGTGGTGGGGGTTGGGGAAAGGAGACGGCGTCCCGTGTCGGTGTGCGAAAATCCTTTTAGCTTATTGTAAGCGACTTCAAAGTCCGGGCAGCTCCGCACGAAAACAGAGGCGACGAGCAGCATTGCGGATTGACTGTCTGTAGCCATGGGGGGAGGGGGAGAGCAAAGGGCTAGGCGTGTATTCCCCCACGGGCGGTCTCTTTTATAGCCAGGAATCGGCAACCTCGATCGCGCCACTGGAGCCGATGTCCCTGGATCTGCAATGCCTATTTGGCTGCATTACTTAAAAAGCTGTCCCCCGTGTCCCCTTCTGCAGTACATAAGTGAGCATTATCTATCGTGTGACTGAATGATGGACTCACGGTTCCTATCATTATTGGCAACTGGGGCACTGCTTCTCGTATTCTCACCCGTTAATCATAGAGGCGCGCCTGATTTGACACCAGAGCTTGAGTTTGGCTTTCCCCGTGGCTAAATTTACCTTATTGCACATGATGAAGGTAGGCAGGCTCGGGGAGCCGCGAGTCCACTAGCCTCGGGTGCCGCGAACACCCAAGCCCACGGGCTCTTTGGGCCGGGTCCATACCATTCCAGCATTAATATGCCACGTAATGGCCCAACGGCCTCAGCGAGCTGCCAGGTCAGCGCCCACGATGGCGTAAGAACACACGCCGGAGCTGGCAGTCCTTGCGTGGCGCTCTCCATCGCCGCGGCAGCGCCTGGCGGCGAGGCCTTGGCAAGAGGAGACGGGCATCGAAATACCACGAATACTCAGTGGGCACGAATACTCAGTGGGCACAACCGCCCGGTGACCACAGGCCTGGCTGTTCTTCCAGACAGACGGCGACAGGCTCACATGCTCGCTATATGCAGGTCCACTGGGCGAGGCCGCCGCCATATGCCCGTGCAGCAGCAGCATGATAGACGCATGGCATCTGGCATTCCCTTGACTCCATATCAAGGCAACAAATACAATCAAATACAATAGCAACAATTGGACATCAAACATCAGCCAGGTAAGCACTTGCAGGACGCGTAGACGAGCCCTGATGTTCCGCGTGTTTCCGCCTAATACGTGTGAGCACGTACGCAGTCTCGATTGTCCGCGGCGTTACTAAACCCTCACACTGGTGGCGTGGCGTTGACTGCACCATTCAACGCCACATCCATTGGGGTACTGCTTAGCCCAGGGACTCGGTCAGGCTTCTCATTACACACCCCTATCAAGATTCGCGGATCGCGAATGCGTAAACAGGGAACCAGGCAATTCCTATATAATGTATACTCATGCTTCTCGGCGGGGCTCAGTTCATGCTCACCACATACTCTTCTCCAATGTCAAGGTGTCCGTTGATGCTCCCTCGTCCATGCAAAGACAGTCGCAGCAACACACTAGTCCCCGACCCGAATAGTTCAGTATTACAGCATGCCACCGCAATTTCACGAGCATGCTCACTATTGTTGCCATTCGCGCGCGATCATTTCATATATGCGCATCGGCGCCTTGTTGCTCCCGGTCACAGTAGAGGCCACCACTTCCACCATTCTATCCGCTGGCATGTAAGAATGGCCACATCGAAGAACCGTCGCTCTCACTTTCTGGCCATGGCCGACACCACATCCCACACGCAGACCCCATCCTTGTTGCGCACATGGACCATGTGTGGACCTATGTCCAAACACAGACGATCGACTGCAGGAAATGTCGCTAGAGCACATGCTGCTGGGAAGTGATGCGCCAGCTTTGTTACCATCTCGTCACTGGCGTGAGCGGCTGGCAGGGCCAAAGATTCAAGTAAATCGCTGCTGCGTTTGCCCTCCTGGAACAAATCTTTGAACCTCCATGGCCTGGCTATCGAACGGCATGGAATTGTCGATGAATAAAGGTCCTCTAGGTCCCCAGTCAACCCTTCGAAGACGCGGCTAAGATGCAGTTCAACGCCTTGTGCATAAATGCTACCATGATCAAAAACAAGGCTGCTCGGTGGCGCTATTACACCCTTATCTCGGCCTGCAATGGGTTATTAGATGCACGTCTCGAGCCATGGGTGACGCTACCTCTTGACAAGGCTGCCTCTGAACAATCGTGTAGCCTGCAGACTCTCCCATGAGCCACAGCCGCCTCACAAACCCCCCGCCAAGACACTCGTCCGGATGCGACGTCGAGGGGCTTCCCCAGCCCAGACAAGATGGTGAGTCGGCGCCACAGATTCTCGTCGTACAAACCATGTATGCGTCTGCATGTATATGAGAATGCGAGATGACACCTGAGGTCTGGGAAGAAAGCGAGCTGATAGAGAATGAGTTCGTGTGGGAGCCTAGCAAGTAGACCTGGCGGCTCGATCATGTTGGATCGATGCGCGAGGAGCACCAGACGAGACCTGCGTTACCAAGCCCTTGCGAGCTCAGACGCAATGGTGGCCTAACAGCTCTATGGTCCTTCGAGGCCGCGGGCTTATATGCCCGGACGATCCTGTCCAGCGTTACCAGACCCTTGCGAGCCGGGTGAGCTTCTGCTGTCTCACCTCATGTGAGTCACGTCCGCTGAAATCATCGCACTTACTTACTGACGTCGGGGGCATTATGACTCTATCGTGGATTCCTTTCCGGGATAGGAGCGGGAGATGAGAGGCACTCGATCCTAAAAGATGGTGGGAAGCGCCTCCAGAGCCTCGGGCATGATTGCAATTATTGTATGCTTCGTAAGTACCTGCAAGAGTGCTCTCATGTCTGCCGCGAGGCAGCTCAACGTGTCGTGTCGGTCCAGCTTGAATAACGCACCGTGGCAAGATTCGGAAAAGTTGTTGGCTTCGGAACGCACCGTGCATCGACGTAAAGCAGTAAAAACACGGGCAAAAAAAAAGATTTTATATGAGATGTATAAGTAACGTATATTAATTGATTAGAGTCGTAAACTTTTGGAGGAGACGATAACAGTCCAGTGAATTAACAAGGGGGACCTGGGGGTAGAAAATCGTACTGTATTAGGCCCTTATAATTGTCTGTGTCAAAATGCCCAAGGTAGGCAGCTCTTCAGAGAAGTCCAAAATTCATGATTACTCGACTACTACACGGGCCACGCCAGATCGCGGACTTCAGGGCATACTGTATCTGAAACTCGGGATTTATTGTATTCTGATACCTAATTACAACTGAGCTTGCGCACTGCAATGCGCGAGAATGAAGGGATTAAATCTGCAATCTAGGCCCCGTGTTTCCATATCACTGACTCTCTTCCCCACCCTGACTAGTCCCTACCACACTGCTATCAGCGTTGCGAACATGGGTAAGGTCGCCAAAGCCTACCGTTCATGCGCACCTGGTAAGACGCTATAGTCAGAGTATCACCCTGACTAGAGTCTGCAATGTTGGCCGTGATCTGCTATCATTAGATCTGCTATCATTACAGACCCTAATCAGACGCTGCAACATAATTGGAACCCTTGCAAACATTCCCTAGCCTGGCAGGTATGCGGAAGGTTTCCGCATATGTGCAAAGGGGACCGTTATCTGATTATGTAGCAGACTGGCGTACGCGACACTCCTGGTAGCGCTGGCAAGTCTTTATAAGACCTTGTCGTTTTAGGTCGGTTTTGCTGATGGACTTTCAGGGCATAAGTAAGGATGGACGCTATGTTTGGGAGCATTAGCTAATTGCCATGGCCGTTTTCTGAGTATTGCTCATTATGCTTTGCATATATATCAACGGCAACCACAAATCAAGCAGCTCAGAGCACATTAATGGTGGTCACAACAGTCAGTGTACCATTATAATATTATATATATATAGTGTAGATTAAAGGCTAGAGATGAAGTAGCTGAAACCTAATCATCGCATCGCAAATCTACGTGGTACAGTGTGGCTTGTAGATATAGGTATATGAGAACAGGAAACAGTGTCCACAGCACAACAGATAAATGGGAAACGATAGTCATCCTACATGTCCAAGTCGTCCGTTAGCTCAACGACAACACCGTCGAGGCAGGTGGACAGCCCACAAGAAGAACCCGATATTCAGGACACTAGTCAATGTCGCCTGAATATGTCAGAAACGGTTAGTGAAATCCTGCTCCGTCTGCGCGCCTTCCAGCCATGTTCCCCGATGGGCCTTGATCCGATGACTGTCCTCGATATGACTGGGGAGGGTACGTCCCCTGCGATGGATACGGCCTATGTGTAGGAGCCTCGCGGTATCCATCGCTAGGCGATGCTCGGTGTACTGGAGCTGGCGGATATTGTACTTGGCTGGGTGACATACGCCCAACAGGACTGGATGGATACTGAACATGTTGTGCATATACGGGTAATGAGGTAGTCGACTCTTGCCGCGAGATTGTCGGTCGACTGTCAGTGTTTTGGAGGAGGGGTAATTGCTCGAGCTGCATTCCAGGTCCCCCTGTCATGTACTGATTGTAACCCGCTGGCTGTGGAGCAGGCGAGCTGCGACCTTCATGCGCAAAAAATCCAGATTTTGATGCATCTAGGCTGGCAGTGCCGTCACCGAGGTATGTGGTTGAACTCAGGGACCGTTGATCCCAGTCAAGCTCGCCACGGTCCCGCTGATAAAGTGCAGGGTCATATTCCAAATCACGCTGTTACCAGAGGGGGTGGTCAACAGACAGATTAACATCTTGTGCAGGACCACACACCTGATCCACCGATGCTATTTTGACGCCGCTGGGAGTAACTTGAGCCTCTATCTTCTCCCCACCATACTCGTTCAGCTTGGTCTCCTGGGTTGCTAAACGACCGTGATACACTTGTGGTAACAAGGGCATCATTCGTGCATGCAGCATTGGGGTAAAGAGGTCTGCGTGTAGAGCAGGGTGGCCAAATCGGTTGGCGAGACGTTGTCCCCTGTTGTCAGCGCGCTCCGAGTGAACTTTGCTGTTGGCAACGTCACTCTCGCTTGGAACATAGTAACGATATTGGGAGCTGAAAGTGCGCGAAAGGTAGGCTTTGAAGAATATTATGAAGATGATCGGGGGAATAGTTGCTACCCATTCAAATGTTCTCCATCCAAGTTGTAATCCCATGGCTGACTTACTGTTAGCGGATATCAACGGAACATATCGCAATACACTCACTCAAAGTCATTAAACATTGCATGAGTACCACCGATACGAGCAAGCGATTTACAACGACATTCCATAACCGCTGAATCCAGTGAATGTCAATATCACGACATAGAATATCAACATGATCTCACTCACACCACCCGATTCAACGTGTGTGACAAACACGAACATGAGCTGGTATTTATAAACCAGGCTACTGACTATACATACTATCAGAATCGGACACAACATTCGCAGAGACAAAGCAACTCACTCCAGAACACAATGCAAGCCATAGCTGCAACAAGAGGCGCAAGAGGTGCAAAGATAAGTCCAACCGCAGCCATAAATAACTAGATCGATACCGCACATTAGCAAAACTCCTGTCATATAATGGCGGATACATACCATGTTGACACTAGATATATGCCATGCTTAAGGTGACGTACGCGGAGTAAATGGCAACACTCACTAGTACACGGCATACTCGAAATCAGGTGGTTGTGTCCATTCCCTGATGTCTCTCGGTGTCCGACCAAATACCCTATAAGATGTCAATCACGGCTATTTTTCACCACGAAAGCTTGGTTTCACCATTTACGGAAGTATATCCATACTAGATTAATGATTTGCGCAAGATCGAACACCGCAAGGAACCCACGCAGACTGCAAATCGAAGTTAACATTAACCTCAACACAAAGAATCAGATATAACCATGCACGGGAAAAATGTAAGCCAGTATGAGGACTGATTAATGTATGTGCTGTTAATCGAGCTAGGCAGCACTGCAACCCAAGACCGTCAGCACGAGGTGTGGCCGAAACGCAAATGAACGCACCGTCGAGGTTGTCTAAGATCTGCTGGAAACTAGTTTTGCCGATCTGGGCAGCAATTTGTTGTCCAGCACCTGATGGACGATTGAGCGTCCAAAGGATATAACTTAATGGAGTGCTTACTGAATAAGACACCAATTAATGTGAAGATGAAGAGTTGTGAGATGATCATGAAGGCAAAGTAACGAGCAATGACCGCGCGATCCAGTCGCGATTTTGTAGCCTGCCGACAATGTGTAGGTAAGGTGTGTATCCGGCGACAGGGACAAACACCTACAGCACCCTGGTATTTGGAGAGCCAGCGCATGATCATTGGAAAAAAGTATCCGAAGATGGCTGCCACGCTTGGAGGTGCTACACCCGAAACCAGGGCGAAGAGAGCGACGTGGTTGTTCGCAACCCGTGATAAGAACGGGACAAAATGCGCGAGCTGGTGGGTAAAGAACCTTGTCAGACGAGACAGGATATTGGAGTGAGAACATGCAACGTACAGCGTTCAAATTAGCAAGGGCCGAAATGGCCAGGAGGGGCACTGTGTTGAAGAAGGCGACAACGCAAAGCCAGACCCAACCAAGGGTCTTCTTACGCGCCAGCGTCGCGTCAGACGCATTGAGATTCTCCCAAATCTAATGCATAGCCACGTCAATTTCATTCATGCGCTGCTCCCGCTTTAAGCGCTCACGATGTCCTTTGGATTCGGCGCACTCTCGATACGTGTGCCTTTCGGATGCTTATTCCTTAGCATGTACGCGACAATGTGGGCATACGGTACCTGCACGATACATCAGTTCGTGATCGGTTCATGATCAGTATTTCTTACAGCTGCCATAGATGCGAAGCCGTATCTCTCGGCTTTGCCTTGCGATGCCGCTATCTGCTCACGAGCTTCTTGAATGGAGCGTTCTGCATTTCGAATACGATTCCTGTAGGGAAGTCTTAGCTGATGGCTTAAGTTGTTATTCATAGCACTAACGTGTAGAAGTCGATCGCATCCTAAGATGTGTCAGTCAATGCCTGCTATCGGTGACCTATGAAAACGCACTTTTTTGGTCCCCCCCATACCGAGGAATCCTCCAACCGTGACAGTGGGCCGCTTGTGGTCAGCCTTCCCGTCTTTGAGATATCGGACAAGTACTGCCTCTAAATCGCGCACAGCATCGTTGTGGTACTTGATGAGTTCAGGAAGGCGACCGACTCGACGGGCGATATGCACCGACGTAGCAGGATATGGAATGCTGAGGCTTGCAAAGAGGGACTTCAGACCTTGATCGGACTGTAGTGCCTTTGGTACGCGGTGCACGATGAGTGTCCGAGCGTAGAAGGATTGCGTGTATTCCGGTGAGCGATAATACATGTGCCGTAGGCGCACCATGGTTCGCCAGTTGATAAACACAAGAAACATGACCAAACCAGCTGTGGCCTTTTTTCAGCATATACAGAGAAAGAGTCAAGCACAGAGGACTGACTGATCACGTATTCTGCTGCGATGTGAGCAAATAGAACGTTGCCTTGAACGTCCCGGATGGTGAGCATGCTAAGAATGTCGCGACGGTCTTGGGAAACGTGGGCGAGGTTGTAAGAAACGTTGATTGGAATGAGGACGGCGCACGTAAGTATAGCAACAGCAAGAAAAAGCCACCGGAGGAGGCGAAGAAAGCGGAGGAACACGACAGCATCGAGTCCAATTTTGTCAAGGAGGTAAGGTTCTTTAGAGTGGATGAGAGGTGGGATCCAGGAAAAAAGTCCGTTGGAGATTTGAGGTGGCTGTTTGTCACCAACATGGTATTTAATCTTTGGCTGGTATACGATCTAGGCGAGCATGAGATGAAAGGAAGTATATGAACCAAAGGCGGCGGGCAGACCTTATTGCGAGGCCGTAGGATATTGAACACTAAGGCCGTGCCAAGCTGCAACAGTGCGGTATGAGCACGATACCTTGCAGACTGAGGTAGACATACGGTTACGCCAGACCATAGAGCCAGATTAGAGGCTACTCCTGCTGGGCCAATTGTTCGCTGGTTGGCCTGGGTGAGAAGACTCCCGACCTGGTCGGCGACGCTACCATTGGTTTCGCTCATCGTAGAACGAACGAAGGTACTAGGAAACCCAAGGAAAAAGGTATACAGAAAGCCCAGGTATACGGAGTGGATAGGAAGAAGGCAAGGAGAAGGAAAGCCGGCTGAGCCGACACAATGGTCGCCCACCACCGTGACCTCCAGGCCCATTGTTCCCCATCAGCAACTCTCGCTTGCTCAATCGCATTCTACCAACGAGCTTTTCAAGGCTCTCAGTTAACAACGTTTGCTACCTAAAGTTGATCATTACGCTTTGCATAAAATAAAGAGCTATGTCAGCTACCATCACTCGATCGTGTCATCGGTTGGCACGCTTCCTGATATACACAAATTAAACTATATGCCATATTCCAGCTGCAGCAAGTTCAAAGTCGACCACGGACGCGAATGTCGAAGTTAACGTGTAAATTGGTGCATGGTGTGTTGTGGCCTCGCGGTGGCCACGTTGCATCCTCAAGGACCAAACCGAGCTGCTATGGTGACTTTGGCGACTTGAGCACTTGGTTCGCCAGGTCTGTTCTGTAAAGTTAGGCTGTCATAGGACAGTCTGTACAATGAACTAGTGGGGCATCACGGTACTTGGAGTTTAATGTCATGATATTGTAAGCTGGGCACCATGGAGTATGAAAGTCACAAGTGTTCCGTCCAATCAGCGGCATCAACTTGGTGCTCCCTGATCTGGTAATCGTTCTACAGCATAGCGCCGACGGACGATATACATTAATGGCACACCAGGAACCTGCCAAAAGTACATGGGCACAGTGGCACCCAGATGTGTCTAAACTCACCTTGCGTATTCGCCTGCGTAATTCACGATCGCATGTTGCAACTATATAGCATTTGTGTGCGGTGACACGCTGGACGAGACAGTCATCGGCATAGGTGCCCTGATGTGTGCACGGAAGACGCTCAAATCGTGGATCGCGGGCAACACTGGAGAGCCACAAGAATCAGCGGAGAACTCTGCATAACGTGGAGGCGTTGTGAAATACCGGAGTGCTATGCGATATCGGTGGCCCAGTTTTTCTAATTCGGCCATTACACAGTCAGTAACACATGGTATGCCTGCACAAGGCGGAGAGAGTACAATGTCAGCATTGTACCATCAGTGGATGGACGCAGAAACACTTACATTTTGCGAAAAGACAGTCCATCATCCCGGCGACAAGCTCGATTTTGTTCTGGAGACTGAAGTTGATGAAATTAGTATCGATGAGGACACGATATGGTGGAGCAAGCGCTGTGTTATGTGACAAGAACAGAGACGAGGCCATTTGAGGTCTGGGATAACCCGGCGCATGAACGGTCAAGCAAAGCATGAAATGTCAGTGACCTGGTCACAATTTCGATACATCTAGAGCTCACACTCGACGGACAGCTTTTGATTTTGCCTCCTCTATCCTCTTCTTCTCCTTAAGTTGGTTCTCTTTACTGTTACAGATTGAGCCAGCGTGACGGAGGCGACGGTTGAGAAAACATACAGTCTGGCATCATTGGGATTAAGCAATCTTTTTACAGCCGCAAATTTACGGGTCTTTTTGGCTTTTCCCTGTGATAAAGATGGTAAGAACAAGACGATAACAAATATATGAGCAACCTGCCATGGGATCGTCGTTCAAGCAAGCCACAGACTCTCAAGCTTATGTAATCAGTCCTCAGACACTAAGTATCTTACTAGTGCTGCTATCTCCAGCGAAAGCTCCCATATAGAATGTCTACGCCGGTAGAGTGGTATAACGGTAAGCAAGTACCTTTCCCGACGCGAAGTGTCTTTCTGACCTGGAATAAAGTCGTATGTAAATACTACCTCATCGGTCCGGTAGTAGGTTTCGCTCCCTATTTCTTTATTGACGCGCCATTTGGACGCTTCAGTCCATCCAAGGCATCACCTCTCCTAGTTGACGGTATGTTAACTGCCAAGGTTATGCCAGCATGCTGAACTTACACGTTCTCACAAAGGAATAAAGTCCTGGATGGTTATGGAGATCGTATCCCCTGTCTGCTTCCTCATAGCCTTTCTGTCATCTCCCTTGACTCGACCTTTGACCTCTTTGAAAAGATTTCCTCTTTCACCCCCTCCTGGATATTCACAGACATCGCTTGCTGGATTTCGCTTCCTTGTTCCCAATCCACCCACACTCCTCGCTCTGCTCTTCTTAGGTCACTATGCCAACCGTGCTTTGATCTCTCCACTTCGCACACCGGCTCGTTCTAAAGCTCATATTTCCGTCCCTATCGCTGCCATTTTCTTCAACATTGTCAATGGATCTCTCATGGGGGCATTCCTCTCGGCCTTGGCCACTCCCATAGCGAAACCCGGAATCGGAGCCTTCTTATTTCGAGGAAGCCATACTGTCGTGGCTAACTGGCAGTATTGGGCCGGTATCGTGATATGGGCAATTGGACTTGCCAGCAACATCTGGCACGACGAGATTTTACTCAACATCCGTCGTCAAGTGATGCAGAAGCCGGCAAAATCTAGCAGGAATGGACGTGAGGCATCGAGAAACACGAAGCCCCATTACGCCATACCACACGGTGGCTTATATGCCCTGGTATCGTATCCGAATTATTTATCGGAATGGTTTGAATGGCTTGGGTTTGCCGTCGCCGCGTCAGCGCTAACAGCGCAACTCCCCGCTACACATGTGGTGTTCCCTTTCGCAGCTGGGCGTCTTGCCTTAGGCAAGAATGTGCTAGTCCGTTAATCTCCCTTTCTTACCCGCCGTTGTAGGTGCCTTGTCGGACACGGAAGCTATTCAACGTTTAACTCCACCGTGGATATTCTTTCTTTCGGAAGTCTTTTTGATGCTCCCACGTGCCTGGAACGGCCACAAGTGGTATCGGAAAACTTTCCCCGACTATCCTCGTAACCGGAAGGCCGTGGTACCTTTCCTGCTTTGACGTGGGCGTTCTGCAGTACTGACCCTGCTGAGGCCGACACGGAAGCACGAAAGCGGAATTTGTCGAGCTCACGTGAAGTACCATTCGTGTCGTTGCACCGCATGCTCCTTTGAAACTTTGTCCCGGACTTTGGTTGTTGGGAGGGAGGGGGCGGGCAAGGGGGGCGTTGGCTGGTATTTGATATCAATTGCTCATCGGTTTGCGTTTTCAGTTTACATCTTATGCACTGGCCACGATCGTCTTAAGCTTCCCATGCACGTGTTGCACGCTACAGTCATCCTTATTATTCTCGTAAAGACGGAGTGCCACCACACTTTGAGCTTAGTGAACAGTCATAGAGCATGTCATTACTTATTCATGAATGCAACAGAGCCTTCATACTTAACTTTGAAATCAATAAATCCCGAGTTTCAGATACAGTATGCCCTGAAGTCCGCGATCTGGCGTGGCCCGTGTAGTAGTCGAGTAATCATGAATTTTGGACTTCTCTGAAGAGCTGCCTACCTTGGGCATTTTGACACAGACAATTATAAGGGCCTAATACAGTACGATTTTCTACCCCCAGGTCCCCCTTGTTAATTCACTGGACTGTTATCGTCTCCTCCAAAAGTTTACGACTCTAATCAATTAATATACGTTACTTATACATCTCATATAAAATCTTTTTTTTTGCCCGTGTTTTTACTGCTTTACGTCGATGCACGGTGCGTTCCGAAGCCAACAACTTTTCCGAATCTTGCCACGGTGCGTTATTCAAGCTGGACCGACACGACACGTTGAGCTGCCTCGCGGCAGACATGAGAGCACTCTTGCAGGTACTTACGAAGCATACAATAATTGCAATCATGCCCGAGGCTCTGGAGGCGCTTCCCACCATCTTTTAGGATCGAGTGCCTCTCATCTCCCGCTCCTATCCCGGAAAGGAATCCACGATAGAGTCATAATGCCCCCGACGTCAGTAAGTAAGTGCGATGATTTCAGCGGACGTGACTCACATGAGGTGAGACAGCAGAAGCTCACCCGGCTCGCAAGGGTCTGGTAACGCTGGACAGGATCGTCCGGGCATATAAGCCCGCGGCCTCGAAGGACCATAGAGCTGTTAGGCCACCATTGCGTCTGAGCTCGCAAGGGCTTGGTAACGCAGGTCTCGTCTGGTGCTCCTCGCGCATCGATCCAACATGATCGAGCCGCCAGGTCTACTTGCTAGGCTCCCACACGAACTCATTCTCTATCAGCTCGCTTTCTTCCCAGACCTCAGGTGTCATCTCGCATTCTCATATACATGCAGACGCATACATGGTTTGTACGACGAGAATCTGTGGCGCCGACTCACCATCTTGTCTGGGCTGGGGAAGCCCCTCGACGTCGCATCCGGACGAGTGTCTTGGCGGGGGGTTTGTGAGGCGGCTGTGGCTCATGGGAGAGTCTGCAGGCTACACGATTGTTCAGAGGCAGCCTTGTCAAGAGGTAGCGTCACCCATGGCTCGAGACGTGCATCTAATAACCCATTGCAGGCCGAGATAAGGGTGTAATAGCGCCACCGAGCAGCCTTGTTTTTGATCATGGTAGCATTTATGCACAAGGCGTTGAACTGCATCTTAGCCGCGTCTTCGAAGGGTTGACTGGGGACCTAGAGGACCTTTATTCATCGACAATTCCATGCCGTTCGATAGCCAGGCCATGGAGGTTCAAAGATTTGTTCCAGGAGGGCAAACGCAGCAGCGATTTACTTGAATCTTTGGCCCTGCCAGCCGCTCACGCCAGTGACGAGATGGTAACAAAGCTGGCGCATCACTTCCCAGCAGCATGTGCTCTAGCGACATTTCCTGCAGTCGATCGTCTGTGTTTGGACATAGGTCCACACATGGTCCATGTGCGCAACAAGGATGGGGTCTGCGTGTGGGATGTGGTGTCGGCCATGGCCAGAAAGTGAGAGCGACGGTTCTTCGATGTGGCCATTCTTACATGCCAGCGGATAGAATGGTGGAAGTGGTGGCCTCTACTGTGACCGGGAGCAACAAGGCGCCGATGCGCATATATGAAATGATCGCGCGCGAATGGCAACAATAGTGAGCATGCTCGTGAAATTGCGGTGGCATGCTGTAATACTGAACTATTCGGGTCGGGGACTAGTGTGTTGCTGCGACTGTCTTTGCATGGACGAGGGAGCATCAACGGACACCTTGACATTGGAGAAGAGTATGTGGTGAGCATGAACTGAGCCCCGCCGAGAAGCATGAGTATACATTATATAGGAATTGCCTGGTTCCCTGTTTACGCATTCGCGATCCGCGAATCTTGATAGGGGTGTGTAATGAGAAGCCTGACCGAGTCCCTGGGCTAAGCAGTACCCCAATGGATGTGGCGTTGAATGGTGCAGTCAACGCCACGCCACCAGTGTGAGGGTTTAGTAACGCCGCGGACAATCGAGACTGCGTACGTGCTCACACGTATTAGGCGGAAACACGCGGAACATCAGGGCTCGTCTACGCGTCCTGCAAGTGCTTACCTGGCTGATGTTTGATGTCCAATTGTTGCTATTGTATTTGATTGTATTTGTTGCCTTGATATGGAGTCAAGGGAATGCCAGATGCCATGCGTCTATCATGCTGCTGCTGCACGGGCATATGGCGGCGGCCTCGCCCAGTGGACCTGCATATAGCGAGCATGTGAGCCTGTCGCCGTCTGTCTGGAAGAACAGCCAGGCCTGTGGTCACCGGGCGGTTGTGCCCACTGAGTATTCGTGCCCACTGAGTATTCGTGGTATTTCGATGCCCGTCTCCTCTTGCCAAGGCCTCGCCGCCAGGCGCTGCCGCGGCGATGGAGAGCGCCACGCAAGGACTGCCAGCTCCGGCGTGTGTTCTTACGCCATCGTGGGCGCTGACCTGGCAGCTCGCTGAGGCCGTTGGGCCATTACGTGGCATATTAATGCTGGAATGGTATGGACCCGGCCCAAAGAGCCCGTGGGCTTGGGTGTTCGCGGCACCCGAGGCTAGTGGACTCGCGGCTCCCCGAGCCTGCCTACCTTCATCATGTGCAATAAGGTAAATTTAGCCACGGGGAAAGCCAAACTCAAGCTCTGGTGTCAAATCAGGCGCGCCTCTATGATTAACGGGTGAGAATACGAGAAGCAGTGCCCCCAGTTGCCAATAATGATAGGAACCGTGAGTCCATCATTCAGTCACACGATAGATAATGCTCACTTATGTACTGCAGAAGGGGACACGGGGGACAGCTTTTTAAGTAATGCAGCCAAATAGGCATTGCAGATCCAGGGACATCGGCTCCAGTGGCGCGATCGAGGTTGCCGATTCCTGGCTATAAAAGAGACCGCCCGTGGGGGAATACACGCCTAGCCCTTTGCTCTCCCCCTCCCCCCATGGCTACAGACAGTCAATCCGCAATGCTGCTCGTCGCCTCTGTTTTCGTGCGGAGCTGCCCGGACTTTGAAGTCGCTTACAATAAGCTAAAAGGATTTTCGCACACCGACACGGGACGCCGTCTCCTTTCCCCAACCCCCACCACAAAAGCCACCCGGCAATGTCTTCGACAACAACACCTAGCACCTCTGAATACCAACTCCAGGGCGTCACTACACGCTCTAACAAGCGACAACTCGATGCAGACATCGAGGAGTCCGTAGAACAGCCGGATCAAAAACGGCCGCGACTTGAGACCGCCGTAGAGACTAAAAGAAAATACGCAACGAGACATACCACGAGACATACCATAAAGGTAGGGTCTCAGTATGACCAAGGGGTACAATCAGGTGAGACTGGGTGACTCGCCACGCGACGCCACCCACATCCTGTCTCACCTTTTTCCATTAGGGTCCGCAGCGCCGACGTCGCTTGCGACCACCCCTGTTGCCATTCAAGGCGCCACACACCAGGACGGTATGTGCACGCCACGCCACCCACATCATGTCTGACTTTTTTCCATTAGTGTCCACACCCTCGACGTCGCTCTCTGCGACCAGGGATGCCACCCCTGTTCGCATTGGCGCCGCAGACCAGGACGGTATGTGCACCTTGCCCATTTTGTCCATCCATAGCTAAATGGAACGCTTCTAATATTCACAGCTACCATACAAGGCAATGGTAAGTTGATCGTATCATCTCCGCTTCAAGGTTATTAAGCACATCCCGTCCAAATAGGTTCTTCGGCCTCTGCGTTGAGCGTGTCTCATAAGGATGGCACGGAGATCGTCGACCCGACGGACGAGGCTGACAAAAATGACAAAAAGCGCAAGAGGTCGACTGAAGAAGAAGATGAGGACGATGATTCTGTGTGGCACTCGAGGCCCAGCGCGAAGAGGGCTAAGATCGAGGACACTGTCTCCAGCGGCGGATCGGGGTCTGCGTCCCGCCCCCGTGTCCGACCAGTGCGGTCGTCCGTCCGATTGAGGAGAAGGAGCGGCTTGGCGACTCAGCCAGACACCACTGGACACGATGATCTGGCGCTTCATGCTGTGGAAGCACCCGTTGGCCTGGATGTTGACGATGTCGAGTTGGCGGAGACCCCGGCTGAATCATCCACCGACCAGCCGCAATATTCGGAAATCGCGTTGGCAGAGGCCGCGGTAGCTGACGCTCCTCGTCTTATCGCTGACCCGTCGCAAGCGCGCGAGGGACGCGTAGAGGTACCGGCTGAAGAGCCTTCCCGCGCGCCGGAGCCGCGATCAGGTGAGAGTGACTCGTCACGCTACGCCACCCACTCGTGTCTCAAATTTTTTTTTTCATTAGGGTCCACGTCGGGTGACTCTGTGGAGTTAGATGCGCGGTGTTTTCTACATGGATGGGCAGCGTATGTTGACCACCACATCGCTGGGCCGTCGCAGGCACCCGGGGAAACTGGAGAGGCGGAAGAGCCCTCCCGAGCGCCGGAGCTGGCATCAGGTAAGACTGGGTGACTCGCCACGCGACGCCACCCACATGGTGTCTCACTTTGTTTCATTAGGGTCCACGTCGTGGAATAACTCTGGTTTGGAATACGCGTCTGTTTCCATCGCCGCTCTGAATGAAGAAGGGCGGGCCGCAGAACACGGCGGTATGTGCACGTTGATCGTATCATCTCCGCTTTAGGTTATTAAGCACATGCCGTCCAAATAGCTTCTTCGTCTCATGACTCTGACAAGAAGCGCCGGAGGCCCATTGAAGAAGAAGATGAAGACGATGATCTGCTGGGGCACTCGGGGCACAGCGCGAAGAGGCGCAGGATCGAGGACGCTGTGTCGAGCGACGGATCAGGGTCTGCCTCCGTCCGCCGTGTCCGAGCACGTCCGTCCGTCCTCCGGAGGAACAGGGGCGGCTTGGCTAC
Organism: Gautieria morchelliformis; assembly: GCA_015179125.1. Taxonomy (NCBI): domain Eukaryota; kingdom Fungi; phylum Basidiomycota; class Agaricomycetes; order Gomphales; family Gomphaceae; genus Gautieria; species Gautieria morchelliformis. The sequence goes on from WHVA01000065.1 coordinate 245,416, forward strand.
GGCTCAGGGACGCATACTGGAGCACGGTAATCCGGCGCTTCATGTGGGCTTAGAGGTGGAGGATGATTCTCTCGCAGCACCCGTTAGCATGGGCGTAGACGTGGCTGTGAACTATACCGATGTAACACAGATGCCCGTACTTGCCGGGTTTGAGTCCTCCACCGACGAGCAGCCAGGATATCCTTCATCGGAAATCGCGTTGGCAGAGGATGGACCCGCGGATGTCGGTGAAGGGGAAGGTTATGTTGACGTTGAACATGTTAGCGCACAGCCGTCGCAGGCTGGAGAAGCGCTACCGGGCGAAGAGCCCTTCCGAGCGCCGCAGCTGGCATCAGGTGAGAGGGACTCGCCACGCGACGCCACCCACATGGTGTCTCACTTTTGTTCCTTAGGGCCCAACTGGTCGTATAGGGACTCTGATTCGGAATTGGACGGACCGTCTGTTTCGACAGCTGCATTCATCGAAGACACGAGCGCCACGGGACAGGGCGGTATGTGCACGTTGCCGTTTTTGCGTTTTTGTTCCATGGCTAAATGGAAACCGCTAATATTAACAGATGTACACTCCGCGATGGTCGTGAATAATGTGGGTGGAGGGGAACCGAATTTTTACGTTGACCCTGCTACCGGTGCGGTCTATGTGTCCTTCTGGGTCGATGGCTTATTGTACTTCTGGGCCCATGGCTTATTGTACTTCTGGACCGATGGGCTTATATGGCCAGTCCCCCAGGAAAGTGTAGGAGCGGTACCGACCGCAGAATTCTACGCCGCCGCCATCACGGACAACGCAGCCATCCAATGTCCGATGATGGTTAATGGTGAAGCCATTGACGGAGAGGCGGCGTCTAGTCCCTCCAGGGATAAGCAACCGAAGATACTATCTCCCGATGCGAAGTTTATCCTTAACAACAAGCCGGGGTCGTCATACCTTGGGCCGAACCCGGTGCGGGGCGACCCCCGTAAACGTTTAGGTCTGCCTTGGCGCCTGGACACGAATCGCTTATTGGATTATGCGGTGCATAGGGCTGCTCAGAGCGCATATAAGGAAACCAAGTTAGTCCTTTCATGCTTACACATTTGGGACATATTCTTACTCTTTCATTATAGCCGGTGGTATCCGGATTGGATGACTCCTACGGTGGAAGAGACCGAGGAAGTGGACGTCGAGGAAAAGGAAGCAGACGTCGAGGAAAAGGAAGCGCACGTCGAGGAAAAGGAAGCGCACGTCGAGGAAAAGGAAGCGGACGCCGAGGAAGTGGACGTCGAGGAAGCGGACGTCGAGGAAGAGGACGTCGAGGAAGAGGACGTCGAGGAAGAGGAAGCGGACGCCGAGGAAGCGGACGTCGAGGAAGCGGGCGTCGAGGAAGCGGACGTCGAGGAAGAGGAAGCGGACGCCGAGGAAGCGGACGTCGAGGAAGCGGGCGTCGAGGAAGCGGACGTCGAGGAAGAGGAAGCGGGCGTCGAGGAAGAGGAAGCGGACGCCGAGGAAGCGGACGTCGAGGAAGAGGAAGCGGACGCCGAGGAAGCGGACGTCGAGGAAGCGGACGTCGAGGAAGAGGACGTCGAGGAAGAGGAAGCGGACGCCGAGGAAGCGGACGTCGAGGAAGAGGAAGCGGGCGTCGAGGAAGAGGAAGCGGGCGTCGAGGAAGCGGGCGTCGAGGAAGAGGAAGCGGGCGTCGCGATGAGTTTCAATCCTGGTGGTAACGATGTTATCACTGGCGTTGATAGCGGTTCTTGGCCATCTTGGTTCTATCCAATTCCAGATCCTACGGGTGCAGACACCCGTGGTGATACAGTCGAAGACCCCCACCCTGAGCCAGAGCTTTTTCCTTCCGACGCATCGTACACCGCACCCGAGATCCAACTTGATCCTGACTTGGACGTGTCACATCTTATGGGAAGCGGTCAGCCCGACTCGGACCCTTTTGGCAATATGCCGATCTTTTCCTGGGATGAAAATCCTGCGTCCGTCCCTCCGGAGAACCAGTCGACTTCGTCGTCATTCATGGAGATCTTCCGAATGCCGTCGCCGCTAGAATTGCCCTCGGAAGACATCATTGAGTATGTCGCTAGTCCAGCCCCTGCAGCCCCTGATATATAACCCCCGCCTTCCTCCAGATGAGGAGATCACTGATCAGCGCGCTCATCACCGCAGCTGTTCATCTTTTCTATTTTTTTTTTCGCTGTTTCATCTCTGCGGTTTGTCGTTGCGTGTATCTTTGTGTTTTACCTGTGCCATTTATCTCTGTATTATACCGTTTTTTGTGTCATACTTGTATTCTTGGCTGTGTCTTGTTTCTTGCCGTCACTGTATTTGAATATTACAATTGGAGAGCTTTTGCCCAATACAGCGTGACCACGAGGCTCCTCGATATGATGGGCCGTCTAAGGCTCAGCGAGATGCTCCGAGCACGGTCCGGAAAATGGTTGAAGACTGCCAAGAGTGGCAGTCAAGATCCAGTTCACGCAGTGAACAGACAGTCGGGAACCAGCTGACTGACTCCCCCTAACTACGGGTTACCTGAAGGACACGAAGGATTACTTGTTCATGATACGAGCTTTAAATGTAGACATAGTAGTAAGAATAGAGGAATGGTCTTGGAGGTGAAAGCCGATGAACAGGGGTAAAATTTCCTCACACTTTCGCCAGTACTTGAGAAAAGAAATAGAACTCCACCTACCTTGGGTCATGACTGCCCATGAGTCGACACTGAGTAGCAGGAGATGGGTGATGCCACCTATGCCAAACCCATGGCCTTTGACAGATTTCAGATGATGTTGGGTCCATACTTTGTTACATTGTTGTAAGAACCACTTCTATTGGAAGCTGTACTAGTAGTCAGCTCAGTCTCACTAGTGTGTGATAACACTCTATATACCTGTACTAGTAGTCAGCTAGATACAGGAGCGATCAATAACGTGTATGAAGAGCAAGTATGTGAACTGTTTACCTCAGTCTCACTAGTGTGTGATAAGACTGGGGAAAAGCCATGGAACTCCGACTCGCATCCCAAGGGCTCCACATATGTGGGTGCTTGTGGACACGGCAGGGGTCACGCTTGTAACTCCAACAGGGGGGACCACGATCCATCAGCTGTTGCAAAGGCAAATAGGGGAGCAGTGGTGGGGAGCTGGAAGTTGGTGGAGAAGTGGAGGTTGAAGGCTTTAATGGCACTGCATTCGTGTAAATACCTTATTCACCCACATTGCCCTTAAGGCAATGCGCCTGCTGGATAGATTATCTAATGTTAGTGGATCCCTGTGGATCCACTTGTCATGACGCGTTAACTTCCTATGCCCAGTAGCTCTGTCCTCCCCTTCATCACTCCACCTCTATGTTCGCTCCGATCGCCCCTCGCCGAGTTTACCAAACAATCTTGGCTACTCATGTCACTTGCCATGGCCACACCACCAAAGCATGATCAATGTCCTTTGATTGGCTTGATGGTTCATCACTGGCCCTCTTACCTCCTTGGCTCAACCCCCTTTGGATGTTCCTATGGCCCGATTGTCATGACCCGTGTATTTCTTGCACCCAGCTATCCCTGTTTTCCCTTTCACCACTCCTCCCTTGCGTTCGCCTGGCTTCCCCTGCCATCCGACCACACCTCATCTATGATCAATGCATTCATCCTTTGCCACATTCGCCGAACGACCATTTGCTGCTCGCATCATTCACCAGCAGGCACGCCATCAAACATGATCGACACCCTCTACCCAGCGTGATGGTTCATCACTGGCCCCATCATCTTCCCAACGCAACCCCTTTAGGTGTTCATATGGCCAGTGTGCATTCGCAGGACACCCTAACCGTAGATTGTGTGGGATCAGCCCAGCAGGCGAAGAGTCTATGCAGGGTAACATATATGCAGGTCTCAAGGCATGTTTTCGTACATAGGTGCCTTCATCGTCTTTTCTCCCCGTTGTTTCACATTCGCACTCCTCCTTGTTTCTATTGTATATGTGTTTCATCTTTTCTGCATCCTGACTGTGCACCTCTATCCAACCCTGACTGACAACGGCCTCTCTCTTTCCTATTTGCTAGCATCATATGAGCATTCGGTATAACTAGTCTCCTTTCGCATGTACATTCTGCAGTTCAATTATCATACGTCCATCTTGTGCACAACTGACCTCAGTGTGACCATCGTCTTGAGCCCCCTCCTGTAGATTTCTATCTTCGACCAGAGGAAGACTTAAGCACCACTGGTGAGTTTTCATATTTCACCTTCATTACCTTAGGGCGCGTTCGGTAACCAGACCATGATAATCTGATCTGAAGAAATCATAAAATCTACAACTCACTCGTAACCTTGATCTTTTCTGCGTGTGATCAATATTGAATCGAGCCGAATGCACTGTAATCTTGCCTGACACAAAGGTCTCCAGTATTTTGCTTCTGGTGATTTCATCGCTTCTTTATAACTGTCTGGCTCATCTTCTCCTAGAGTCACGAATACGCTCTCTGTGTATTCGAGATCTGCTATCCCAAAGGCCATTGCGGCCATCTCCGATTGCATCGTCTGTAAGCGTTTGCCCTGTCCATATGTGGAATTATTGAGGTCGAGCCAAGGACCTTGTTCAAAATCCTTGGGTGCATGCTCTGTCTCATCCGATCCTTCATTTGAAGTGACGTTGTTGGTAGATTCACTTGGCGTCTGATCAGATTCAGATTCATCAATAGAGATTGGTGCGTATCTCAATGGCGTGAATGTGATGCATGGATCTTGATTCAATGTGTCGGATAGATTTGATGATGGTATCGTGGATCGAGTGATTGTGGTAATCAGATTCTTTGCCAAAGATCGGGTAAGTCGTCATTATCTGTCGCATGTATGGTGACTCTTTCGATATGATTGGACTCATCAAATATAACGTCCCTTGCTTTCAGGACAGTATGGGTTCGTGGTATCCACACTTTGTATGCCTTCGAGTTGTCATAGTATCCTACGAAGATGCCTTCCACTGACTTGAATTGATTTTTCAGTCGTGTTGCCTTTGGTATGAGTGCCCAACATTTCGATCCATAGATCCTGAACCAGTCAATCTTGGGTTTCGTACCCCAGAATGCTTCGTGATGTGAGAGTCCAAGTTGTGAGTGTAGGATCTGATTTCTGACAAAGTTGATTGTATGCATGGCCAACACCCAAAACCTCCCCATAAGGCCAGCATCATGTCTGATCGTAAGTGCTCCTTCTTGGAGTGTTCTGTTATATTGCTCAGCGATGCCATTGTGCTCAGGTGTGTGTGGGGAAGTGGTTTCATGGATTATGCCAGACTTAGCGCATATGTCCTGGAATTCCTTTCTCCTCCATTATCACTTCTGATCCTTTTGATAGTGGCATTCTTTTGCCTCAATAACCAGGCTGCGTACAGTCTGAATGAAGCGGCTACGGTGGCACATTCCTTGTTTTTGAGGAAATCAATGTTGGCAAGGCGAGTCTTTGCCTCGATCCAAGTGATGAAATATCTGAAATTTCCGACCAATGCCTCAAATGGACCACATAAATCTGAGACAATGAGATCTCCTATCTCTTCAGGCAGTTTCTTGACTTTCTGGAATGGAGCTTGTGTCTGTCAGGGGACACCCTGTTTTCCATTTCCAGTTCCGACACCGCACCCAGTTCCGACTCCATTTCTGACTCCACTTCCGGTTCCGATTCCATCTCCGCCTCTGCTTTCGGAAATAATTCCGCTTCTGGGAGAACTTCCACCAGTTCTGTTCACCTTGCCAGTTCCACTGCAATTTCCAACTTCCACTCTCGGAACAGTGTCGGAAATCAAGTGACTCGCGTAATAGGTGGCATCAAGGGTCGATCAAGGGTCAGGGTGGTCAAGGAGATGCAGGGTTGATGGCGGGTGCCAAGTGTTGTCCCTGGCTGCGCAGCGTAGTATAATACGGGCTCGCTGACATTGGGGGTCCTTAGACTTTTCTCTTTGGATTTCCCCTTGTCAGGTGAGAATCCCCTCTCTTGTATACTCTGTTCATTTATACATACTTTGGATTTCCCCTTGTCAGTTGTGTGGTAGTGTGATCTCCACAACCAGCCAGGGTTGCCCTTACAGTGTCTGTTTCCTGTAAGGGCAGTTGATGCACTGAGGATTAGAGCCGTGATGAACTCCTGGATGGAAATTCTTGGCGGTCTGTAATTTTCTCATGTTCCCGATGGTGTGATAACTTGCGTGTCCTAGTCTATGATGTCATAGAGTAGGGACAGAGGGTTCTGACATGAGGTCAGCAACTTCGTCTTTGGATTTAATGGGGAATGCAATGTAAGTGTAGAGGTTGTTCTCCTTTGGTCCATATGCTAATCTCTTTCCATTGAGTACTAGCCATGAGAGGTATTTTCCAAATGTACACTGACATTGGAATTGGTCATTCTTCCTACAGAGAGTAGGTTGGACCTGAGCTTCGGGGCATAGATGACGTTGACAAGAGTTATGGGTATGTCTTCAAGTTCCCAGTGAGGGTCTGAGACAATTCTGATTCAAATGGTCCCTCGTTGGTCTGCGGTAAAGGACTCCCCATTGGCTATGTCGATTTTAATCGGTGGTATGGCATACATGTCCTGGAACATATCTTTGTTCCCAGAGATGTGGCTGGACGCTGCTGAGTTGATTAACCATTTGAATGTGTCATCAGAAGGTGAAGGTACTGATTCTGCCTTCATGATGACATGGTTGATACATTCGATCTATTGCACAGGATTGTCTATGGTCGCCATCATGAGGTTGGTCGATGTCTGTTCGGCGAACTGTGCTGCATCAGATGTCGTTCTGGGGGTCGTTGCTACTCTAGTAGCGAAGGCATTTCCAGGTTTTGAGAAGGTAGGGTTACTCTGTTCCCTGTTCTTCATGGTGCCTGACCCTCTGCTCCTGTAAATAACCTAGATACCATACATGTATTCTAGTTATTACATAATCCCAGTGGGCCCCTTAGGGACCCACTGTATAGTTTATGCGTGGGAACCGGCCAGCGGTTCCCATCGCATCTTACTCTTACCTGTCACTATGTAGCATTCAGAATACCACACACTGGTCAAGTTCTGTTATGCCCTTGTGATACAAGGTCTTAAGATCGACATCTTTACACCTTTTTGAACTATCTGTGAGGGCAACACTAATGACGAAGCCACAACCAAAGATACTCAAGGAGATAAGAGCCGATACTAGGACAATGACCAACTGTGTAGTGGGTATCCTCAGTTTATAACTCTACCAACGATAGATACATGGGGACTGCCTGTGTAGTGGGTATCCTCAGAGATCAAGCTGAGGAAACGCCACCACACGGGCTACAGTCTTATAGCGCTGGCAAGGCTTACATAATAGGGGAGATGGAAACTTGTAGAAGGTGACGGAAGGTTATGGAAACTGACGGAAGGTGACGGAAACTCATGGAAGGAAATAGAAACTTGTGGAAGGAAACGCGTGAACCCTGACATCACCCCCCTCTCAATGCTTGTCGTCCCGACAAGCACAGCTGCCACCTAGCCCCCAACATCCACCGAGACATCGTTTCCAAGTATGCCACAGGCGGGACCACCATCTCTCCTGACCCTTCCCTTCCTGGTAACGCAGGTCAATGATGAGCTCAGGGGGATTGGGGTCCATGGGCAAGTGCGGCCCTCGGAACCTTGCTCGACGTATTCGCTCTCCTGCCATGTTACGGAAACGTCGCCCCACCCAGCCTTCGAAAGTGTAGGGGGTTCCACACGGGGGGGTTCCATCATTGAGGAAGACAGGGTCGCCGATGTAGTACGTGTTCTCTCGTCTGTGTCGGGGTCTGAGGAATGCGAGTGCAGGGTGAGTGGGCACCTGACTCTTCGCTGGTGTGAGATCCTCAGAGCTGACGGACCACTTTGAAGACCATGCGACGTCGAGATCACGGCAGTCAAGCATCCTTTGTAGCTTGGCTTCACTGGCTGCTCTGGATGACGAGAAGCCGGAGAAGTGCAGGAGGGTGGGATCGACACGTGACATGTTTGGCAGGTCAGAGAGGTTTTGGGTGAAGCTGGGGAGGGCAACAAGCTCAATGGCGGGCGAGGACATGGTTGATGGATGTGGTGGGGTCGATGCAGTGGAAGCGAGCGGTCACAGGTGGAGAGGGGATATATAGCTTATCGGAATGAATTGGTTAGGCGGAGGCCGATATCGCTTATCTTTGGGGTCCTGGACCCTTGACATTATGAGTAGAAGCCCTGCCTGCTGTCCAGTCGAAGAGAGTTTGCCTGGAAGGTTCTGTGAAGTTCTGAAATCTCTGGAAAGGGAGGGACATGTATGTGGCTGCTGAGATACGCTGAGGTGCCTCTGGGTTCTGCCGGTGAAATTCCTTAATGAGTCGCTTTGCCCCAGAGACATCTTTTGCTGGTAGCCAGAGATCGTCGGCAGCTCCATAGCCCTTCCAGCGCATGAGATACTCCAACCTTCCATGGAACATCCTGCTGTCTAGAATCCTTTCAACTTCATATTCTTCGGCTCCATGCCGTATGACAGGGGGGGGTGGTGGAGGGGCATGATGTTCAAGAATTGGGTCATCTTCATATGGCCGAAGCAGGACGACAGAGAACACTGGATGTGTGCGACCAAAGGATGCAGGAAGATTTAGACCATAGGCATTTTGTGAGACCACCTTATTAACCGTGTAGGGACCTAGCCACTTGTGGTCTAGCTTCTTCATTGGGCGAGTGGTTGTGATGTTTTGTGCATTGAGCCAGACCTTGTCACCAAGCTTATAAACTGGGGCTGCTTTATGGTGCACGTCATAGAAGTGTGCCATGTCCTCTGCTGCCTTGGACAGGGCTGAACGATCTTCTCTCGTGGCCGCTTCCATCCGCGTTGTGAACTCATCCAGGGCCTCGAGTCGAGTTTCCCGGACTGGTTCCAGTCCCAGCCTTGGATGTTGGCCACTGTCCAACATGAAGGGTGTAGTCTGGGTTGAGGCATGGATTCGGTTGTTATAGGCAAACTCGGCCAAGGATATCCATTCAAACCAATCATCCTGACGCTGGTTGATGAATAGTCGAAGGTATTGCTCAATCTCCTGATTAACCCTTTCAGTCTGTCCATCAGTTTGGGGGTGATAAGCAGTAGAGGCAGCGACTTTGACACCAAGAAGTTTGTTCAGTTCACGCATGAACTGGGAGATGAACTGTGTGCCTCGATCACTGATGATTTCTTCAGGGAGCCCATGAAGTTTCCAAACATGATCACGGAAGAGTCGGGCAACTCCCACCGAAGTTACATCTGAAGTGGTGGGAATGACATGTGCCCGCTTTGAGAGGCGATCGACAACAACAAGGAGAGCATCATAGCCATGACTGGTAGGCAGTTCTACAATCAAGTCAACAGACATAACCTGCCATCTACGGTCTGGGATACGGTTTGGTAGAAGCTTGCCAATGGGAGAAGCAGGGAAGGTTTTTGTCCGGTTGCACAGGTCACAGGCCTTCACATATTTTGCAATGTAACGTCCCATCCCAGGCCACCAGTAACTCCGAGCAACTAGTTCAGTGGTTCTCCAACGACCAGGGTGACCGGTGAGAGGCATGTCATGGTGCGCTTTCACTATGTCATGTCGTAGTTTTGCATCAAGCGGCACGTACACTTTGTTGTGATAGAGGACAAGCCCATCCTGTTCAGACCACTCTTCCCTCGTAAATTGCCAGAGGAGCCCAGTTCTTTGAGAGCCTTGACAACCTTTTCATCCCGGTCTACACAGTTCCTTACTCGATTGAGGAAAGCATCACCTTCACCTGGGACTAACTGCGCACCAGCCTCTGGGGGATTCGCCTTGATGTGGAACAAGTCAGGGGTAAGTAAGACTTGATTTTGGTTGTCTTCCTCCCCCCGCTTATGATCCACGCGTGTGAGAGTGCATCAGGCTTGGCTGAATGACGACCAGGACGATGGATCAGCTCAAAATCAAAGCGAGAGAGGTAGAGTGACCAGCGTGCTTGACGACGGTTCAGGTTTTGTGCAGTGCGGAAGTAGGTGAGATTCTGATGGTCATTGAGAATCTCAATCTTGTGCTTCGTTCCCTCTAAGATGTGGCACCATTCCTCTAATCCCCGAATCACAGAAAGAAGCTCCTTGTCATGGATGGCATAGTTGCGTTCAGCATCATTGAGGCTTTTGGAGACAAACCCCACAGGCCGCCATTTGCCATCATCACATAGCTGGGACAGTACTGCTCCTGTGGCATAGGCTGAGGCATCTGTTTCAAGACGGAAATGTTTGTCTTGATCAGGGAGGACAAGGATCGGTGTTGAGGTGATGAGGAGTTTGAGCTTGTCAAAGGACCTTGCTCTGGGCCATTTGGATCCCAAGACCATTGGGCATCCTGTTTTGTCAACTGGTTGAGGGGCTTTGCAATGTGTGAGAAGTCTTCCACAAATCTACGGTAGAAGTTGATGAAACCAAGGAATGATTTGACTTCAGTGACGTTACGTGGTATTGGCCAGTCCCGCACCCCTGCAACCTTGACTGGGTCCATGGCAACCTGTCCTTGAGAGAGGATGAGGCCGAGATACTCCACCTCTAGTTGCTCAAATAGGCATTTTTCAGGTTTGAGGTACAGGTTGTTGGCCCGGAGGATTTCAAGGACACGTCATACAATCCTACGATGTTCTTCAAGCGACTCTGTGAAGATGAGAATGTCGTCCATGAACACCACCACAACCCCTTCATCGATGAGACTCTTGAAGATGTCATTCATCATCGTCTGGAAGGTTGCTGGGCTGTTCGTGAGTCCAAAGAACATGACTAGAGGTTCATACAGGCCCCTATTTGTCCGAAAGGCTGCCTTCCACTCATCTCCCTCTTTTATGCGTACATTATTATATCCCCAGCGAATGTCAAGCTTTGTGAAGTATTTAGCCCTTCCAGCAGCAATCTTATTCATGATGTCTGGAACAAGGGGCAAAGGATAGGCATTCTTGATTGTTATATCATTGAGCTTCCGGTAGTCTTGCACAAATCTAAGGCTGCCGTCCTTTTTCTTCACAAAGAAGACTGGAGATGCCATAGGTGACTTGGAGGGACGGATACGATGGCTCTTCAGGTTCTCCTCAAGGAAGTTATCCAGTTCCCTTTGCTCAACCGGTGACATTGGGTAAACCTTTGTGCTGAAGGTTGTGCACCTGGAGTGAGCTCAATTGCATGGTCCCAGGGCTTTCGAGGAGGCAGTTGGTCAAATGACTCCTTAGAAAACACATCCTTGAACTCCTGGTATGGTTTAGGGACAAGGTCCTCGAAGGATCTGACTGGTGCAGACTTGCTGGCCCATTCAGCAAGCTGTTGGGAGACAGTCCGGCCTGCGCCAATCATTTCAGGACTCTCATTCACAAAGGTGACAAAGGTCCTGTCTCCTTCCTCAAGTAGGGAGCGGGTGTGCTGTATGGGAACCTCCTCTTGATCTACACTCTCTTCTGGAACAGTTTCGACTGTGGCCCTCTGACAACAGGTCTGCCCCACATGACTTGGGACAGCGTGTCATCTTCACATCTCCTGTACGCCAGTCAACTTCTGGGTTGTGTTCAACAAGCCATGTGTGACCAAGAATGATGGCAAGTCGTCCAAGGCTTGTGACAGAGAATGTGGCACGTTCCATATGATCCCCAAAGGTGCAAATGAGGTCGACTTCTTCCTTGATTGAGCCAGCCTCATTTGGGGTACCATCAATATTGTAGACGGGGATGGCACGGGGTAGGGGACGGGTCCGAAGTCTGTGTTCCCTCACAAACTCCACATCGATGAACATCCCTGTAGCACCACTGTCAAGGAGGGGTCAATTGCAAGTGGATGCCCTGTGTCAACGGAGTGGACCTTGAGAGGTACTTTGGTGCATCGGCGGAGGTCAGCAGTACGGACATATAGAGGGACTGGAAGGTTTGCATTAGCAACTGGAGCGATGGGTTGGGTTTTTGGCATGGCTGGTTTGGTTTCAGTTCGATCAGGGATAGGAGAAGGATGCATCATATCGCCTGTGATCCCTATTGTACATGTTTCGAGAACTGAAAACCGATTCGTTGAGCGGGGCATGTCTTTCACCGCTGACTGGCCTAAAAACCCTTTCCTTCCTCTTGGACAGGGGCTTCCACCTTCTGTTTGCGTTCCTCTATCGCCGCTGCTACAGATTTAGAGACAATTGCTGCAATGTCTGCCTCTGTGAGGTTTGCATGGATTCGTGGCTTGCGAGGTTCAGGACAGTCTGGTGAAATGTGACCAGGTCTCTTACAGTTGTAGCAGGTTCGTGTTTCGGTGCGGCGGCGGGATGAGTCAATGTCCATAGGTGTCGCATTACTGGGTGGTGCTGTGGTAACAGGAGCCATAGCAGGAGTGTGGAGTGGTCGGGCAGGAGGAGGGCGATTAGGGACATGAGGTGTCTGTGCCTTCCTGACCTCTAACAGACGGCGATGATTGCGGTCAATCTGACAGGCTGCTTCCTTCCAGGCTTTGAGGTTGGATGGAAGAAAGGCTGGGTGTGGATCTTGTCAAGGATACCTGCTGGAAGGCCACGAGCATAGGCATCCTCGAGTGCCTCATCATTAAAGCCTGTCCTGCCTGCCAGGATCTCAAATTGAGCCGTGTATTCATCTGCCGACATTCCTGACGCCATCCTAAGGTCATGCAGCTTAGTGCGAGCCGTTCTGGCACGATCTGGGTCACCAAAGGCCTCCTCCACACGTTTAATAAACCCCTCCAGAGTGGATATAGAGGAGGTGCCATCAATGACAGCCTGTGTCTCGTTGTGTGCCCATATCTCCGCAGAGCCTCCCGTCATGAAGGAAAGAGCGTATAGGATCTTTGTGCGTTCATCTGGGAAGGATGCTGGCTGGACAGCGATGGACAACTTGATAGACCTGATAAACCCTTCAGTCTCTGTACGGTCTCCATTGAACTTCTCCGGTTCTGCTGCTTTGATAGAGCGAGTAGATGGAGGGACACTGTGAGGTACTGAGGGCGCAAGGGCTTGAGCAGCAGCAACAGCAGCGTTGGTGGCAGCATTGGCTAAGTGGTCGTGAACGTTAGCAATCTGATTGTGCAGTTCCTGATTCTGCAGTTGAAGTTGCTGCAGCTGCTGTGCTTGGCTGGAAAGGAGGCCTCGAAGAAATGGCCCATGGTCACCCAGGGCATCCCAGTATGCGTCTGGGAGTTGGTCTGCCATAGGCTGAGATGAAGGCTGGTTAAGACAAGTGTGTGGGGTCGTCCTATGAGCTTGATCTTCTGTGAGGGCAACACTAATGACGAAGCCACAACCAAAGATACTCAAGGAGATAAGAGCCGATACTAGGACAATGACCAACTGTGTAGTGGGTATCCTCAGTTTATAACTCTACCAACGATAGATACATGGGGACTTGCCTGTGTAGTGGGTATCCTCAGAGATCAAGCTGAGGAAACGCCACCACACGGGCTACAGTCTTATAGCGCTGGCAAGGCTTACATAATAGGGGAGATGGAAACTTGTAGAAGGTTACGGAAGGTGATGGAAAGTGACATGTGACAGAAGGTGACAGAAGGTTATGGAAACTGATGGAAGGTGACGGAAACTCATGGAAGGAAATAGAAACTTGTGGAAGGAAACGCGTGAACCCTGACACTATCCTGCGGTTGATCGCCATGCGGCCAACTGATTGTGGATTCGAAGCAATCTTGAAAAATATCGCTGCATCGACGACTAAACATCGTTGAGACCCTCCAGTAGACCTTCTACTGTCGGCTGCGAGCGTGATGATTCCACGCAGTCGAAGACGGACATGAGTGACGAGCTTGCGGTCCACACCACAGGTGCAGCCCAGTGACACGACGGCTGACGCTACCCTGGACCAAGAGTCCAGAATGCTAGAAGATGGAGAGATCATAGATCTCACCGCCCTCATCCCCCAATGGAGGACGAGGAAAATCCCGACCATGTCTCGTCAAGCATGATCGAGGAAGAGACGACACCGGGCAACAAGCCAGCGCTGCCCCCCCAATCCCCTCTGCCCAGAGACAAGAGAAAGGGCAGAGAAGTCTCGCCGTCGTCAGATGGCAGAGCATCAATGTCGAGGCAGGCACAAACCCACGACTTGAACTGCCACTCATGAAGTAGAGTGACGACGACGACAAAAAAGGTGAGCCCCAGACGAGGGTCAGGGCTCGGAATACTCGAGCTCAAGTCGCAAGAGCTCAAGAGCTCACACCATCGACCATGAGACGGCAGAGGCACTGAACAAGCAGGTGCAGGCTGGGCTGCACCGAAGCATGCTGGCTGCACCGAAGCATGCTCACACGCCACAAGCACAATCAGCTAGCATCGCAGCTTGACAATGCTGCCTCCGCCTTAATGGCAATCGGCAAGGAACTCCACCAGGTGGAGGAGATCAGGCTTCAGGACGCAGCCATGCTGGAGGTCGTCCACAAGGCCCTCCGCCCATGCGGGGAATGGGACAACATGTCCGAGCTCGCGACAGTCCGCAGCTAACGAACGTGGTCACGACGTGGAAGACCTGTGAAGAAAGGAGTGGACAAGCAATGAATGCCGCCACCAGCCGTCCCGGTTGAACAGGATGTGAGGTTTAGGAATGAACCTCAGGAGAAACCGGCTGCCCCAACGGACAGCCGTAAGATGATCCAACAGATCGTCAGGGAACAGGTTGCATCAGAGCCTGACTTTGAAATGACGACCGAGAGCTTAGAGCTTGAATCCGCACACTGGCAGCGTAAAGAGGCCGCAGCCGCACACCGCCACACACGGGCCCTCAAGCTACTAGCGAAGAACGCTGAGGAAGCGGTGGCGCAAAGCCACACCGCCACACGCGGCCCTCGAGCTACTAGCGAAGAACGCTGAGGAAGCGGTGGCGCAAAGCCACACCGCTCAGCTTCCCGACGAGCAGCTCACGCGAGCCGTGCAGGATGCACGACAAGCGTGGCAGCCTACAACAGTAGGCTGTGGATCCGCAACGCGAGATTGACTGGGGACACCAGGCACAGAATGCCCCTGGACTCAAGAGCACAAAATGCTCCTCATCCCGAGCCCGGGGCCCATCAGGGCATACAACAGCCTGCCCCGCGCGGCATCACAGCCGCGCGAGCGATCCATGTCCCCAACGGAAGGCCAGGGAATCCTGGATCAGGCTGATGTCGTACCGCTGGAGCCGTAGGATGGGATCACACGGATGATCCGCGTGGCGTTAGCAGACACCGCGGACACAGACCCAGAAAAGCCTGTGTTAGCAAAAGCCGGCGTGAAGCTGTCCCACCCCGAGCCATATGCCGGGGGATCTGACCTCGAAGAGTTTGAGATCTTCGTAGCAGCCATATTATGATGGCTGAAAATGAACTGCCTCCTAGGGTCAACCAGCATAGACATGCAGGTCGGCTACATGGGCACTCGCCTCACCAGCGAAGCCCAGGAGTGGTTCCTTCGAAACATAGAACACTTTGATCGCCAGGTCCACAGCTGGATGCTGGAAACTGTGATGCAAGGCCTTCAAAAAGTTTCCTGCACACACTGACGTACCATCACGCATCGAATAAATTCAGCGTGGTCATGCAGGGCATGAAAACCGTTCAGGAGATGCTGAACGAGCTCACGAAATACGCAGCACGTATGATACAGCTGCCAGACGATTACACGTTCCGGAGACAGTTCATGTTGGCACTGCGCGAAACGCTGTGCAATGAAGTCCTCAAAAAGGGCTACAACGCCGAGAGCAGCTCTTCGAGATGGCCCGAATGATCGAGGAGGCATCCCGATACAGTATGGGGATGTGCCGCGCAGAGAGCGCAGCGGCAACGGCAAGCGCTGCCCGGCTCACAGGGAGCAAGCCATTGACACAGGCGGGCCTGGCCAGGCCCAGCCTGTTCTTGAGGGGTGGAGCGGCACAGCGGCCACCGCCCCAACGCCCGGCACAAGCTGGACGCCCGTCTGAGACTAAACAGCCTCAAGCGTCAGGATCGTCCCAGCGACCTGTCCCACCAACGAAAGCGTTGGGCTGACCTAACGTTCGGCCCAGCAGCAACCAAAGCAGCACCACGTGCTTTGAATGTGGCCAACCTGGCCACAAGAGGGCAGAATGCCCCCGGCTTAAGTCTGGTATCAGGACAGTGGCCGCGAGGCACGAAGAAGAGACCGAAGACCCGGAGACGGATCTCGGTCAAAATTCTCTCCATCAAATTGATGAAGAGGGGGAGGGTGATCCCCAACCCAATGACTCTCCGGATAACAGAGACGCACCCGCTGAAGAGTGGGATCCTGAGCCGTCCCAATATTATGAATGGGACGAAGAGGTGGAGGACACCACCTACAGGTCCAGCGCAATCAGATTCGCGCTGGAGGACGACACCGCCACGAAAGTCATGGCGGCACACACATCGGTCAGGCCAGACAAGGCGGCCGAACCGGTGTATCACAACCGAAGCAAACATAGGACGCGGCCAACGCGCCCACGCAGTGAGAACTGTACCCTGTCGGGGTACTGGGAAATAAACGGCGTAAAATCCCACTGCCTGCTAGATAGCGGCAGCGAAGGGGTGCTGCTATCCCCTGAATTCACACGAGCTACAGGGATGAAGACATTCTCCCTGGAGCAACCAATCACGCTGCAGCTAGCCTGCATAGGCAGCCATTCCACGATCAACTATGGAACGAACACGACCATCAAATTTGGTTGTGAAACATACGACGAATATTTCGATGTAGCAAACATTGAATATTACGATGCAATCTTAGGGACACTGTTCCTAAGGAGATTTGGTATATCCTGGACTTCTCAAGCCCAGGGACAATCCGCAAGGGGAATGAAGTAATCCCCACGGGCAAGGTCTCGTTCGACAATGATAGATCGACGAATGAGGACAAGGGGCCACGGGTGAGCAGGATCACCTGGGCACCGAAGCCTAAGATAGAGGATGCTCTAATAGGGCACCCTTATATAATCTACTTTAGCCCAATATTTTGAGTCAATAGATGTTCACACGGTCACTTTTTCACCACTTTGCCTCCTACAATCCATGCAAGTAACCTCTATAAATGAGTCCCAGGAAACAGAATATTATTTGAATAAAAATTGAGCTGTATATAGACAAAAAACTTGAATTTTACAAATGTGCAGGAAATCACTTGTATGATGCAAGGACATGCTCAGAAAAGTTTGGGGCAAGGACGACAAAGGACATTTGGCCGCTTATGTAATCAGTCACGTGACATCAGCGGAGTGTGAAAATTGAAGAAAAGCTGGCTGAACCAACCACATCTCTATACCTAGAGCATCCAGCATGGGCTGGAAGTCTAAAGTGTGATTGGCATGCCTCGAAAACCTGAGAAAAGGTGCCCTGAATGACTTTTATCCAAAATTTCATTGTGAGCTCAACTTTATTAAGCAATACTGGGTGCAGTCAAGTTCCGATACAGGTCAAGTGCACAAACGACAGATATAGATGCCATGGAGCGCAATGTAATTGCTTGCCTCGATGATATCCCATTGAGCAAAATTCAGTGGTCAGTGGTTTTCAAGTCCATCATCTGAATATGGATTACTCATTGTTTATTTTTTATTTTTTTTTGGAGTAGCTATGCAAATCAATCTGCAATATTCATTTCAGCATACTCACAAGGCTTTTCTGGCTCAATGGCTGCCTGGGCAAACAGAAACCAAAGGTATCATGGACACCAGACTTTGGATGGCTCAGAAAGCAAAGCTGCCTATGCATAGCACTTTATTATTGATCTGGAGGTACTTGATGCATTGCAATACATAGACTATGAGTGGGGAGGCATCCTTGATGTGAAATCTGATGAGTAGTTTTTTTTTCAAACTCGACTTCAGGATTTTGGCCAATTTTAGGGTTAGGGTTAGAGATTACGTAAGGGTGCCCTATTAGGGCATCCTCTATCTTAGCCTGGCTCATTGAAGCCAGGAGGATGAGTCGCGGGACGACTCGTCCGTGAACTCACCCTACAACCGTGGGGAGAGGCGCTCTCACCTAATGGTGAAAGCGATGGGAAAGAAGAGGGCGGTTCCGTGCGCCGCGGGACCTAATAGACACACACAGCGCCTATGGCTTCTAAGCCAACCACCACCATCATCCTCATGGATGATGACCTTCCTCGCCTCCACAAGGAATGGATGGAACGAATCACTGACCTAGTCAGTGGAATTCCATTAGAACTCCCGCCGCTACGGGAGATCAACCATGAGATAAATCTCATTGATCCCAACAAGCACATGCAGTATCGACTACCGAAGGGCCCCGAACATTTCTGAGAGGAACTGTCGGCTAAGATAGAATGATACACCACTGTGAAGTGGTGGATTCCGGCAGTTGCACAGCAGGCTGTGCCCATGCTGTGTGTGCTGAAAAAGAACGGTACATTATGAACCGTCTTCGATCTGCGCCAGCAGAACGAGAACACGGTGAAGGATGTCACGCCCTTCCCGGATCAAGATATCATCCGCAGTGACATGGCTCGCTGTCGGTATCGAACAAAACTCGATATGTCGGAAGCATACGAGCAGATCTGGATTCATCCGGATCACGTAGCAAAGACTGCCTTTGCCACGATCCTTGGCACGTTTAGGAGCCAGGTGATACAGATGGGAGACTGTAACACCCCATCAACGTTCCAACAGCTGATGACAGCCATTTTCCACGACTGCATAGGTCGCTTCATCCATGTATACATGGACGACATCTTCATTTTCTCGCTCGATACAAGAGCATGAAGAGCACCTCTACATTGTCTTCGACAGACTGAGGAAGAACCACCTCTTTCTGAGCAAGAAAAAGGTGGACCTCTATTCCATCCGAATGGAGTGTCTCGGCCACATCATCAATGGCCGAGGGGTACATGCCGACGAGGATAAGATGCAACGGATCCGCGAGTGGCGTAGACCACGGACATTCAATGACGTCCAGCGTTTCCTCGGGCTAGTACAGTATCTGGCAGATTACATGCCAGATGTTAGCGCATATACCACCCCACTATCGGGCTGTGCGCGTAACAACTGTCCATTCGAATGGACCCCACTACTAGACAAATGCTGGCAAAGCATTAAGGCATTGGCCTGTAAGGCCCCGATCCTGCGTCCAGTAGACGCACGGTGCCCATTTTGGATTAAGATGTTAATTGGTGCCTTTTAACAAATAGAATCTATTGCTCAGTGACTGGAACCACTGTGTTCGCCTCTCTTCTGTGTGCTGACTAAGCCTTTCGAGGCGCGTCCGGCACTGATGAATGAGAGTCACGTGACTGTGTCGACAGAAGGATGGTGTCGATCCAAGGGGTAACCAAATCAAAAGCGTTCGCTTTTAAGGTAGTATAGAGTAAACAGTGATAGTGAACCCTCAACGAAGATTTGGAATAAACTATCAAGATTTGGACTCTGTAGCTATCAAACAAGACTACAGTAGTTTCAGGGGGTAAAAATGATCGATTCTGGATGAGTTGTTCATACATTTGTACTAGCTATTTATACTATATTAGTAGTAACTACTAGTGTTCAAGATATTAGACAGATGGGTCGAAAAGCTGCTTGTAACTAAGGGGTGACTAATTTATAGTCATAAAGTCATGGGGTGATGGAGATAGTATCAGGATTATTTAGGCTTTGGAATAGAGATCTGTACTTAGCATACAAATCCCCTGTCCACATGGTGTTAGGATAATAGTCAGCCAGTCGTGTCATGGAGTTCAAATAGAAAAAATGGAGTTAAACCTGCCCTGCCTAGCATAAATGCTAGGCTTGGTGATGGGGCCGCTGTCTCTGTGCCTTTTCTGTGGGGCAGCTAATTGAGTGTGTGCACTGTGGATGATATTCTCAAATCACTCCACAGTACCCTGTGCTCCTGCGCAGTCTATTACTCTCTGCGGCGTTTGGTGCCTGCACCCTCTCGGTGCCTGTGGCCTGGCGCCTGTCGACGTCATGGCCGATGCCATCACTCGATAGGCGCGCTATCCCTGATCGACTGCACGTGGTCGATGCCCGAACCTCTGTACCT
The DNA here is from genome assembly GCA_015179125.1 of Gautieria morchelliformis. Classification (NCBI taxonomy): domain Eukaryota; kingdom Fungi; phylum Basidiomycota; class Agaricomycetes; order Gomphales; family Gomphaceae; genus Gautieria; species Gautieria morchelliformis. The sequence continues at coordinate 265,402 of WHVA01000065.1, forward strand.
TACCCGATCTGTGGGTAAGATAGCAAGCCGTAAATTCATGTGTTTGTCGTCTGCGCCGACGTCTGTCGTGAGTGTCATTTCTATTTCTTTTTGATCTTTTTCTTGTTTTTCTTTCTTTATTAGTTTCTTTTGTATATAAATGATTTAAAATAGAATAATTGCATTTATCACAACAGCACAGAGCCAATCTGGGTGATCACTGACGGGTCAAAAGCCAGTGTCAATGCGGTCTACGGCCAAGGCCCCAACTGGAAAACCTGTCGGCCTGCCTGCTTCTTGTCAAAGAAGTTCAGCGTTGCTTAGCAACACTACTGGACTCACGAGCACGAGACAATCACGGTGCTGGGGGCTCTCATGAAATGGGAGGACAAACTGCTGGGACGGAGGTTCACCCTTGTCACAGACCACAAAGGGCTCGAATACTTCGAGACCCAGAAGAGCCTGTCTGACCGCCAGGTCAGATGGTGGGAGTTTCTCTCATGGTTCAACTTCAACACCGTCCATGTTGACGGTGTAGAGCACAAGGTAGCGGACTGCCTGTCACATAATGCAATCATAGAGCATCGAGTGACACAAACGTTTCATGCAGACAAGAAACGTATGGCGAGCGACAGGTATGTGTAGAGGACAGGAATTATGGGCAGTAGGTTCGGACTTGGTGCTCAAAAGAAGACTAGAAATCAATTCACTCTCTCAGTGAATTTAGTTGTCACTATAAATATATTATACACTACCTAGAAATCAATTCACTACAGGATTTCTAGGTCAACAAATCGAAAAGAAACAAGACTAATTTACTTGCCTCTCTCAGTGAATTTAGTTGTCACTGAGAGAGGGGGGAAATGTGTCTCATGCGCATGTACTACGAGCCGGCGCTTTAGCGCCCGTGGTGCCACGGTGTGCCATGATAAGCGCCCATAGAACGTAGCACGGTAGTGAACAGCCGCAGCTCAAAAAGGAAACTTGTCCACAACCACCCACAAAGGGTCGGTTGGACAGAACATGAAAAGAAGTAGAAATACAGCTTCGAAAAATCAAAGAAAAATTTGACAAATCATAGAATGAATGTCAGCATGGTTTCAAGTCAAAATCAAAAGAAATACGAATGGTGGAATCTATTTGGCTTGATTTTGGTGCAGGAGCATAAATGCACCCAACAGTATGGGGCCAACAACTGTGTCTACCTCTCGACCCAAAACCTAACTCTCCTGAAAGGAAGAGCCAGAAAACTAGTCCCACGGTACATCGCACCATACCGCATCGTCAAGGCTCACAACGACACCTCGACGGTGACCCTTGAACTTCCCGGCGAGCTGAAAAGCCATCGTATATCACCGGTCATTCATTCAAGCCTCGTACAATGATGCGAGGCTAACAACGACAAATTATTCCCTCGTCGTGAGGCCAAGTCATTTTATGACTTTGGAGCAAATGACGACGAGGAGTGGCTTGTCGACGAGATTATCGTGCATCGATGGATAAACTCGACAGACCTGGAGTTCCAGGTCCACTGGACCCTAGGCGACATGACATGGGAACCCATGTCGTCATGTAAGGACCTTGAAGCCCTAGATAGCTATAACCATGCGACCTCCCCAGATGCCGCTAGACGTGTCTGTCACGTGCATACCACGTGACGCGCCGGCCACGGCGCGGTTACATTTTCGCCTCAGATCTTTCCGAGGGCGCATCGCTTCTTGAAGCAAACCACCATCATCTACCCACGAAGATGATGCCCCCAAAGATGGGATGGACGTTGATCCGTCAATGTCTGCGACATGCACAACGGCCCCGAGACAGGGGGCCGCAGACATCCTACGAGCTCCAGTCGACCAAGAGCACTGGATGATCGTAGGATGGGAAGACACTCTGGCGATCGTTCACCCCGACGATTGTGCCACATGCGCGGACTACGCCGCGCACCTAAGGGCCGCGACAGGCACCCGCAAGGTCAAATTGCAGGATGAAGACATCAGTGACGCTGTCAACACGGCCTGGGGATGGCTCATGAGAGGCATCGTGCGTGACGCATGGGAGGAGCCCCTCCGGGACATCCATGACCTCAAGAAGGAGGTCAAGGATTTGGAACGTGTGTTAGTGTTAGTAAGCAGAGAATGCACGGACCATGACACTATTATATAAGCTCACTAGAACATCGTCGCACCTCAGTGAAACTGCCGTTCACTGAGGTGAGACTTACCTGTCGTTGGACAGACAGTTTACTTATCATATCCCCATAGATAACCTGTCTTAAGGTACTTTACTATATACACAGAGTGAAACTGCCGTTCACTGAGATAACCTGTCTTAAGCTGCGCAAAGACATTTTCAACGTGCGGTCAAAGACCGTGATGATGCGCTCGAAGCCGAGCACGCTAAAATAAAAGAACTTGAGCAGCAGCTGAGCGCAGCCAAGCTCCAGCTCACGTTTGCCCATGCAGTCTCAAAAAGGCCGTGCCATGACCCAGCCACAGACCCAGTGGCCGGGCCATCATCACATCATGCAACGGCACCCTTGCCGGCACGCGCAACATCGGGGTTAGCGTCCCAATTATTGGCTCCGACCCCGACGATGACGATGACAGAGGGGCAGAGCACGCCTTCTGACACTGCGTACGGCGTCCCATGTTGGCAACTAGGGGCTATGGCAGGGAAGGTTCGGTAGAGTTCTTAGAAAGCTAGAATCAAATATACTCTCTCAGTGAATTTATTGTCACTGATGTATTAATACAATACCTAGAATCAAATATACTACATGATTTTCAGTCAACATGCTATGTAAATATGAAGAATACTACTCGCCTCTCTCAGTGAATTTATTGTCACTGAGAGAGGAGTGTAATCCTGTCTCAGAAGGCATATACTTGCACCCGGCCTTTTAGCGCCCAAGGGCTCGCGCGTCGAAGTCATTTCAAACTCCGCTGGGTGCAGCCGCCTGTGAAAGTAGAAATAACAGAATGAAATGGAGAGATAGAGAGTGACTGGAAAATTTCGAAAATAAGCAGAGAAATGGATGCATGGTACAAGAACAGTATGAGAAAATATTGAAACACCACACAATAAATTGAATATATTATGCTTGATTTTGGTGCAGGAGCATAAATGCACCCAACACGCCCCCTCAAGCTTAATATATTCCGATTCTCTCGTTGAGGATTCTCACTCTAGGACTAGGAAGTCCTTTAGTGAGAAGATCGGCTAGCATGTGTTCCGTTGGTAGGTACACAAGCTTAATTTCTTCATCTTCGACTATATCTCGGATGAAATATAATCTAATGTCGAAATGCTTGGTCCTCGTGTGTTGTTGAGTGCCATAGACGATGGCAATGGCTGATTGATTGTCTGAATAAAGTTTAATGGGACAATTCAGCGGTTGGAATACTTCAGAAATAAAGTGGCGCATCCATAAGGCTTCTTTACTCGCATGAGTCAGGGCAACGAATTCGGCTTCAGTTGATGATAGGGCTACTATGGATTGTTTTTGACAACTCCATGATACTGTCCCTCCATCAATCTGAAAAATATAAGCCGAGTATGAGTGCCTGTGCTCTTGAGAAGCCCAATCCGCATCTGAATATCCAATGAGGCCGTCTCGATTCTTCCCAAGTGTCAATTTGTAGTCCATCGTGCCTTTTAGATATTTAAAGACACGTTTGACTGCATGCCAATGTGTTGGACCTGGGTTTTCGAGGAATTGAGAAAGTAATGACACTGCGAATGCAATGTCTGGTCGAGTGGCTACTGCTGCCCACATCAATGATCCTATCGCTTGTCTGTATGGAATTTTCGACATCTTCTGCTTGTCTTCATCTATGGAAGGGCATTGGTCTCTGGATAATTTAACGGCTGGGTCGAGAGGCGTGGAAAATGTTTTGGCATCATCCAGATTGAATTTTTTGATGATTTTCTGGATGTATGTAGCTTGTGATATTGCAATCGATTTGTTATTCCAATCTCTTTCGATTTTGAGGTTCAAAAGCCAGTGAATCTCGCCTAGGTCTTTCATACTAAAAACCTGGGCAAGGTCATGCTTTACCTCATCGAGGATTGGTTGACTCTCAGCTGTGATAGTGAGGTCGTCTACCGCCGTTGCAATAATCGCATGCCCTCTCGGTCCACGTCTGCAAAATACAGCTCCATCCGAAGCTGATTTAGTGAATCCTAACTTGAGAAATTCACCACTCAGACGTTTGTACCATTCCCTTCCAGACTGTTTGAGGCCGTAAAGTGCTTTCTTCAGCAGGAGGACATCATCTTTGTCTCCGGTCTCATATCCATACGGCTGTCTCATGTAAATAGGTTCTGGCAGTGTAGCATTCAAATACGCACTGTCCACATCCATTTGGTGAATAGGCCAGTTGTTCCTGGCAGCAATGGCACATATAATCCGTAAGGAAGTCATCCGAGCAACAGGTGCATAGGTTTCATTGTAGTCGACTCCAAAACTTTGTGTAAAGCCTTGGGCGACCATCCTCGATCTAGGTGTGATGGGTTCACCTTCTGGATTGCGTTTCCAGAGGAATACCCATCTATTTCCGACAATATTTGCCCCAGGAGGTGGTTTAACCACTTCCCATACACCTTTGTCGAGTAGCACCTTATACTCTTTATCCATCGATGCTTTCCACATAGGATCATTTAAGGCTTCATCTGCATTGCTAGGCTCGGTCTGATTCAAATCTGGCAGCACATTATCTTTGTTTTGATCGGAGGTCGAAAGTGTACTGATGGCAAGGTTATAATCACTGATGCCGTCAGTGACAGAGGATAAATCTTGTTCGAATAATTTGTCTTGATGGTCCTCAATGTCCTCGTAAGCTAGTGTAGTGATATCTGCACCAGCATGTCTCTTGGTTTGAGATCTTGTTACGGGACCACTTGGGGCCGGCTGCACCTGCTGCTGACGGATTCTCTCGCTTCTCCTTGTTGGAGCAGCTTCTTTAGGTCTGGCATCAACAGTCTGACTGGGTTGCAGCTCTTTCAGACGTTCCTCTGGTTCATCATCATCAATTTCCTCGATCTTTGCCTCTTCGCTGACTAAGCGGCTAGGCATAGGTGCTGGCGCTGAGATGGCCTGTACCATTTTTCTGGACGTAGGTAGCTGTGACTCTTCAATAGAAATGATTGGAGCTTTGCCCCCCTTCATCTCTGAGTCAAATATAATATTCCGTCTGAGAGTCAGGCCAGTAGATGCAGTGACCATGGCTCTGTCCAGAGATTCCTATCCACCGAGCTCTTTTGGCACGGGCTGCTAGTTTGTTTCCCTCTTTGACTTTAACGTAGACTTCAATTCCCCACACGTGTATGTCTTTCAGGTTCGGTTTCTCGTGATGGATCATTTCAAAAGGGGTTTTGTCTGGCAAAGCTCTTGTATGTGTCCGATTCCTAAGATAGTTGGCGTGCAAAATTGCATGCCCCCATAGAGTCTTAGGAAGACTTGATTCCAATAGCATGGCACGAGCTCTTTCAACTAGAGTTCGGTTTAAACGTTCAGCAACACCATTTGACTCTGGGGTGTCGTGCACGGTTAACCGATGCTTCGTGCCTTGCTTGGCCAAATGCTGTTCAAATTCTGAGCTTGTGTATTCGCCCCCTCTGTCGGAAACAAGTGCTTTGATGTGCATATTCCTCTGTCGAAGCATCAAGGCCTCGTAGAGTTTGTATTTTGAAAATGCTTCCGATTTGTTTGCCATCAAATAGATAACCGATTCTCTTGAGTAGTCGTCAATGAAAGACACATAATAGGATTTCTTGTCAATTGTGGAGTGTCTCGCTGGTCCCCAGACATCAGAATAAATTCTGTCACCGAATTTTGATGATCGGCTTCTGGGTTCCTGAGGAAGTGATTTACGTGCAATCTTCGCCTGAATGCACGCATCGCAAACAACCTTGTCACCTTTTGAGCTCAATTCAATGCCTAATATCATGCCACGGTTGAGCAAGTGCTGTAGGGACTTTTGTGAAATGTGCCCCATTTTTTGATGTATTTCCATGGCTGATGCGCATACATGCGCTTCGGCACTTGTGTGTTGTAAATCAAATCGATATAAGCCATTCAGCTTCGGTGCTTGCATCAATATCCTGCCTTTACGATTGGATATTGTGCATTTCTGATCAGCTATTTGTGTGTTATAGCCTGCATCATCGCACCGGCCGATCGAGATGAGGGTAACAGCCATTTTTGGCGCGTAGAACGTATCCTTCAATGTAATGTTCACAGTCTTATCTCCAACCTTGTTAGATAGCACGAGTGAGCCTGAACCGAAGGCATCAAAAGTGCCTTTGTTGGCTGCACGAATTGTGCGCAGCTGTGAGAATGGACTGTAATCCCTCAATAAATTCTTGTGAGGGGTCATATGTGCGGTCGTTCCAGTGTCGAGGATAACAACAGTGTCCAGAGATAAACTACTCAAATTAGAGCAGTCGAAGTTGGCGAAAGCGGCTGGACTGCCACTCTCATCCTCCTCAGAGGACACTTCTTCGGCAACATTCGCCTTGGCTTTGCCCTTCTTCTTTTTGGCTTTCGCTTTCTTCTTCTGACGTGGCCCCTGGCCTTCTTTACCACCTCCTTTAGCCCAGCAACTCTCTATAGCATGTCCAGGCTTGTGGCAATTAGTGCATGTAGACACCTTCGGGTCTTTCCGGCCCTTCTGCCCTTTCGTAGATGAACCAATAAATGCCTGCTCTTCTTGTGAAATATTGAGAGTCTTTCTCCTGTCGTATTGAGCCTTTAGTACTCTGATAATATCATCAGGCACTAAGGGCATTCCACATTCTTCGAGCGACGTAGTAAGGGCATTCATAACTGCCTCATAGGAGGGTGGAAGTGATGCAAGGATAATGTCGGTGAACTCTCCTTCAGAAATTCTGGCTCCCATCTCATTGAGACGAGCATAGAGGTCTTGGGCCTTGTCCAAGTGATCTCTCAAGTCTCCATCCTCAGGACACCTCATACTGCGAAGCTGTCTCTGTAGGTTGGTGAGGACCATCTTGGGCTTTTTGGTCATCTCATTGACCAATGCATCCCAGACTTCTTTTGCTGTATGTCTCTTCTGTAGCATCAGGGCTAGTGACTCTGACACTGAGACGATTATTTGGGTTTTTGCCTGTCCTTCTCTGGCAAGATATTTCTCCAGCTTCTCCTCAGCCTTCTCTATCTGAGTTTCCTCAGCTTCTGTGAGAATATGGCCTGGGGGCATGACTGGAGGATCAGGAGGTCGAATGGCTCTCCCTTCTATATGCCTGAGTAGATTTTTGGACTCAAAATAACTTGTGAGAGTAGCTCGCCACAGAGGCCAATTACTTCCATCTGTTGCAAGCTTCTCCACACCCAAAAGCTTCTGCGAAGTGTCTGCGGGGCCCTAACCCTTGTTGGCAACTAGGGGCTATGGCAGGGAAGGTTCGGTAGAGTTCTTAGAAAGCTAGAATCAAATATACTCTCTCAGTGAATTTATTGTCACTGATGTATTAATACAATACCTAGAATCAAATATACTACATGATTTTCAGTCAACATGCTATGTAAATATGAAGAATACTACTCGCCTCTCTCAGTGAATTTATTGTCACTGAGAGAGGAGTGTAATCCTGTCTCAGAAGGCATATACTTGCACCCGGCCTTTTAGCGCCCAAGGGCTCGCGCGTCGAAGTCATTTCAAACTCCGCTGGGTGCAGCCGCCTGTGAAAGTAGAAATAACAGAATGAAATGGAGAGATAGAGAGTGACTGGAAAATTTCGAAAATAAGCAGAGAAATTGATGCATGGTACAAGAACAGTATGAGAAAATATTGAAACACCACACAATAAATTGAATATATTATGCTTGATTTTGGTGCAGGAGCATAAATGCACCCAACATCCCAGACGGATGGGAGTCCGACTCCTCCGTCTGGAAGATGTACGACCGGGGGAGGGCACAGCAGCTGGCAGAGCAGCCGAAAAAGAAGCACAAGAAATTGCGCAGCACCCCCAACACCGTCAATGGGTTAGCCATTGCAAGGGAAAGTGCGATTGGCACATACCTGGCGGCGTCACCGTTGCACACGAGCAATGACCCTGCCCTACAACGGCAGGTAGCACTGGTCGAGGCCCAGTACATCGGGCCTCACGTGGTCCTGCCACCACCGGCGGGGACAGTTCACCCTCCTGTTAAGAACGTAAGTCATACTTAATACTCAACCCGAGGGCCGAGCTGAGGATAACCGAAGTTCGGGACAGAGGGCTTGGCTTCAACTTTGTAGGTTGCGCCCACTACAGTGTTCCACCCTAATTTCGGGAAATGGATTCGGAGATGGGTTTGGCTGGAAGCCGAGGTTCGGAAATGAGGATCAGACAGAGGAGCGGAAGATACGAGGAATCTAAGTCGATATCAGAACTGAGGAATTAGCGTACATGACGGGGGGTTTATATACTAATTTGCAAGGAACGGAAAGAGGGATCAATGCCCATATTGAGCAGGAAGCAGGGTCGACGGACGATCATCAGAAATGGAACAGGACTATCTAGGAATGGGGATGATGAACCAATAGGGAACCCGAGTTAAGCCTGAAGGTTCCCGAGCAAGAACCAAGGCCAAGGCCTCGGGTCTGGACTCGGGAACGGGTCTTAACACCTCCCTACCCGGGGGAGGGGATGATCATACCACTTGGAGACCCACCGATCTCCGAGATGGGCCTCCTACCATGACCAGTAGGGAAGGCCCAGCAGTGTCGTACTCAATGGTAGGATGTCTGCCTGCTTGACGACCCACGCTTCGTTGAGCTCCTAGCGTGGGTGAAAGAAACACCACAACTCGCACGCACACGTGAGATGATCAGCGTGTTCAAACGCATCGAGCGCAAACAATGTGCTCGCAATCCCAAAAGGGATTGTCTCCTGATAGGGGGCGGTACCCCGCACGACATCGCTGCCATCCTACGGGGTTGGATACACAACCCTGAAGGAATCCCGTCTGCCATCTGTGATAATGCGGATGGAGACGACATGGACATCTGGATGTGGTTGAAGGCCCTTGCGCCCCGTGTTAAAGGGGTCGCATCACCTCTCAAGTCGAGACTTCTCGACTTGTTCGGCTCAACCGACCAATGGTTGAGCTTCGTCGATGCCAGGGAATGCCTGACACCGCAGAGCACCAGCCTGCGGCTCTCCATCATGGGCCCATACCCCATTGGGGGCCGAGCTGGCCCCGACATCCCGCTCGCCGAGGTCATGTGATGGCTGGCCTGCGATGCTGGGGTCACTCGCGAGCGAGCAACATGCATTGAACACTATGTTCAATGCAGCCTCACCGGGGCGGCATTTAGTGCCGCCGCTCGGGAGGGCCAACAGAAGGTCCTCGAGACCACCCACATGAGGGCCACGGTGCCGCGACCTCTCATCCATGCTCAGCTCGATCAGGAGCTGGCGCACTTCCGGCCCCCTCCCCAGACTGAGGATCTGGCTGTCAAGGCCATGCTCCACGAGGATTCAGGCCCCATCATCCAAGCGGAAACCACCGCTAGTAGTGAGGCAGAACAGCCTCACCCAACCACCCTCGCGGACGCGGAGGTGCCCCCGGAGGAGTCACGTGCTCCACTGGCCCCGTACGAAGACGATGACATTGTATCAGAAACATTAGAGGACTCCATCATGGATGACCTCTATGAGTCGTAGTTGGTCCCCTATAGTTGTCTATAGAGGGGGAGGGGGTAAATAACCTAGATACCATACATGTATACTAGTTATTACATAATCCCAGTGGGCCCCTTAGGGACCCACTGTATAGTTTATGCGTGGGAACCGGTCAGCGGTTCCCATCGCATCTTACCCTTACACTGTCACTACGTAGCATCAGAATACCACTCATTGGTCAAGTTCTGTCGTGCTCTTGTGACTTAAGGCTTAAGATAGACATCTTTACATTCACAATCTTACACCTTTTTGAACTTCCTGCAGTTGTTTGCCAAGTGAACAACTGAATTGTGGAAATCCACGCGTTTATCCTGTGCCAAAAATGCTATATGCGGCTGATGTCATCCTCATACCAGACACCAAACATAGCAAGGGCACTAAGGGACATGTGAACAAACTGGCTCGAATACAGCGGCAAGCTGCCCTGGATATAACCGGAGCGATGAGAACCACTGCGACTGACACCCTGGACGCACATGCTAATCTTCTCCCGTTCTCGCTCTTAGTCTCCAAGATACTGCACAGAGCGGTGGTACAGATCACCTGCCTGCCGAATGAACATCCCCTGATGGCAAAAGCAAGCAGAGCAGCAAGGAGATACATGAAAAGGCACCACACGCCCCTCCACGAGCTAATGCACGCTTATGGCCTGAAGCCTGACAGGATGGAGAAAATCAAGACAGTAGAATTCGGACCAAAGTGGGCCCCCTCATTCAAGGTACGGATCCCACAGAGCAGGAACCACGCCATCGAAGAGATAAGAGCAGAAACAGCTGATGTGGTGGTATACTTGGACAGATCATGCATAGATGGTGGGGTGGGGGCGGCAGCAGTGTTGTACCAGGATGGAGTGGAATGGCAGGCGGTAAGCGTTTACATGGGCACCAAATGTGAGCATACAGTGTTCGAAGCCGAACTAGTGGGGGCGGCAATGGGAGCCAATTTGCTGAATACGGAGAGGGGGAGGAGATACGTGCTGGTGATCAACAACCAAGCGGCTATACAGAGGACCCAAAGGGAGAGAGCCATAAAAAAGATCACGATGTTGACGGCTGTTTACCGTTGAACATCATCCAGTAGGCCCCCCTACTGTCGACTGCGAGCGTGATGATTCCACGTGTCATGACGCGTTTATTTCCGATACTCAGATGCTCTGTTCTCCCATTCCCCACTCCACCTCCGTGTTCGTTCCGATCACCCTTGCCGTGTTTGGCGACCAATTGTCGCTGTTCGTGCCATTTACCATAGCCACGCCGTCAAAGCACGATCAACGTCTTTGGACCGACTTGGTAGTCATCACTGGGCCTATCACCTCCTCCGCTCAACCCTCTTTCGATGGTGTTCCCATGATCAGATTGTCATGACTTGTGTATTTCCTGCACCTTGTTATCCCCATTTCCCCTTTCGCCACTCCTCCCCCGTGTTTGCTCGGCTTCGCCCTCCACCTCGACCGCTCCTCCCTTATGTCGTCTCTGTTCGCCCTTCCTTGCATTTCGCTGAACAGCCATTCGCTGCTTGCATCATTCGCCAGCAGGCACACCATCAAAAACATGATCGACATCCCTACCCGGCATGATGGCTCATCAGTAGCTCCATCAGCTTCTCGATCCAACCCCCTTTTGGTGTTCATATGAGCAGGGTGCGTTTGCGGGACGTCCTACCTGTAGGTCGTGTGGGATCAACCCAGTAGATGAAGAACCCATGCAGGGCAGTGTATATGCGGGCCGGTGGAGCGCGTGACTCCTCCGGGGGCACCTCCGCGTCATCGGTGGTGATTGGGTGAGGCTGGTCGGCCTCACCACTAGTGGCAGTTTCCGCTTGGGTGCTGGGGCCCGTGTCCTCATGGAGCATGGCCTCAATGGCCAGGTCCTCAGTCTGAGGAGGGGGCCGGAAGCGCGCCAGCTCTCGGTCGAGCTGGGTGTGAGTGAGGGGTCGCGGCACCGCGGCCCTCACGTGGCTGGTCTCGATGACCTTTTGTTGGCCCTCGCGGGCGGCGGCACTGAATGCCGCGCCGGTGATGCGGCGTTGAACATAATGTTCAATGCGCGCCACTCGCTCGCGAGTGACTCCCGCGTAGCGGGCCAACCATCTCGCGATCTCCGCGAGTGGGATGTTGGGGCCGGCTCGGCCCTCCACAGGGAATGGGCCCGTGATTGAGAGCCGCAGGGTGGTGCTCTGAGGCGTCAGCACTTCCCTGGCGTCGACGAGGCTCGACCATTGGTCTGTCGAGCCGAAGAGGTCGAGTAGCCTCTCCCTGAGAGGTGATGCGACCCCTTTGACCCAGGGCGCAAGGGCCTTCAACCACATCCAGACGTCCATATCATCTAGGTTGAAGGTGCCATCCGCATTGTCACGGATGGCGGATAGGATCCCTTCAGGGTTGTGTATCCAACCCTTCAGAATGGCCGCGATGTCGTGCGGGGTACCGCCCGCTATCACGAGACAATCCCTTTTGGGATTGCGAGCGCGTTGTTCACGCTCGATGCGTTTGAATATGCCGATCATCTCGCGCGTACGCGCGAGCTGCGGCGTTTCTTTTGCCCGCGCTATGAGTTTGATGAAGCGTGGGTCGTCGAGCGGGCAGACGTCGTACCATTGAGTACGACACTGTTGGGCCTTTCCTACCGGCCGTGGTAGGAGGCCCGTCTCAGAGATCAGTGGGTCTCCGAGTGGTATGATCACTCCCTCCCCCGGGTAGGGAGGGTGAACTGTCCCCACCGGCGGAGGCAGGGCCACGCCAGGCCCGATGTACTGGGCCTCGATCTGTGCTACCCACCGCTGAAGGGCGGGGTCGTTGATGGTGTGCGACGATGACGCCGCTAGGTAAGCGCTAATCGCGCTTTCCTTCGCAATGGCTAGCCCATTGACGGTGTGGGGGGAGCCGTGCAATTTCTTGCGCTTTTTCTTTGGCTTCTCTGCCAGCCTCTGTGCCCGTTCGGGGTCGTACATCTTCCAGACGGTGAGTCGGACTCCCATCCATCTGGGACGCCGTACGCAGAGTCGGAAGGCGCGCTCTGCCCCTCCGTCGTTGTTGTTGTCGGGGTCGGCACCGACAATTGGGACGCTAGCCCCGATGATGCGTGCACCGGCAACGGCGCAGTCGCGCGAGGCGATGATGGCCCAGCCACTGGGTCCGTTGCTGGGTCATGTCGTGGCCTTTTTGAGGCAGCGTGGACCAGGGTAACCTGGAGCTGGGCTGCGCTGAGCTGTTGCTCCAGTTCCTTGATCCTAGCGCGCTCGGTTGCGAGCGCGTCGTCGCAGTTCTCGACCGCGCGTTCCAGCTCCTTGACCTCTTTTTTAAGGTCGTGGATGTCCCGGAGGGGCTCTTCTCGCGCGTGATGCGCGATGCCCCTTGGGAGCCATCCCCAAGCTGCATCGACGGTGTCGCCGATGTCTTCATCCCGCAATTTGACCTTGCGGGTGCCGGTCGCGGCCCTAAGGTGCGCGGCGTAGTCCGCGCATGTTGCGCAATCGTCCAGGTGGACGATGGCGAGGGCGTCCTCCCATCCCACGATCATCCAGTGCTCCTGGTCTATTGGAGCATGGAGAATGTCTGCGGCCCCCTGTCTCGGGGCCGTTGTTCGCATTGTGGACATTGACGGGTCAACGTCCATCCCATCTTTGGGGGGCATCATCTTCGTGGGTAGATGATGGTGGTTGCTTCCAAGAAGCGATGCACCCTCGGAAAGATCCAAGGTCAAAATTTAACCGCGCCGTGGCCGGTGCGTCACGTGGTCTGCACATGACAGACACATCTAGCGGCGTCTGGGGAGGTCGCGTGGTTTGCCCACCCCCTGAAGCTCTAGATAGCTATCTAGGGCTTCAAGGTCCTTGCAGGACAACATGGGTTCCCATGTCATGTCGCCTAGGGTCCAACGGACCTGGAACTCCAGGTCCGTCGAGTTTATCCATCGATGTGCGATAATCTCGTCAACGAGCCACTCCTCGTCGTCAGTTGCTCCGAAGTCATAAAATGACTTGGCCTCACGACGAGGGAACAATTCGTCGTTGTTAGCCTCGTATCACCGTACGAGGCTGGAATGGAAGACCGGTGAAATGCGACGGCTTTTCAGTTCGTCGGGAAGATCGAGGGTCACTGTCAAGGCATCGTTGTGAGCATCGACGACGCAGTACGGTCCGATGTACCGCGGGATTAGCTTTCTGGCTCTTCCTTTCGGGAGAGTTAGGTTTTGTGTCGAAAGGTAGACGCGGTCGTTGGCCATGTACCTGTCGCTCGCCATACGTTTCTTATTTGCGTGAAATGTTTGCGTCACTCGATGCTCTATGATTGCATCGTGTGCTGCCATCAGGTTCCATTTTGCCTGATGTGCGAACCGGGCCACCCCCTTGAATGGGGTGTCCACGGCTATGGGGAGGTCTATCCGTGGCATATAGCCGTGGTTCAGCTCTAAAGGTGCGAACCCTGTGGTCGCGCTGACGTTGCTGTTGAGGGCGACCTCAACCATTGGGCATTTCAATGCCCAATCCTTCTGATCGTCTCTGACGACCGCGCGCAATATCTGGCCGATCAAGCTGTTTGCCCGCTCGGTTGCTCCATACGTTTGGGGATGGAAGGCAGTTGACATGAGGAGCTTAGTCCCCATGAGTCGCTGTAGTTCACGCCAGAAGATCGATGTGAACTTTGAGTCTCTGTCCAAGACGATGGAGTCGGGAACTCCGTGAAGTTGGATGACCTCCTTCAGAAACAGCCAGGCTACTCCCTTGGCTGACACGCTCGTCGTGGTTGGTACGAGGTGTATGAGCAACGTTAGTCGGTCGATGACTACCATCAGGTAGTCACAGTCGTTGGATCTGGGCAGGGGCCCCATGAAGTCGATGCCAATCGACTGCCACGGCCTATCTGGAATGGGTAGGCTGTGTAGTAGGCCTTTGGGCCGTTGTGGTCCGGTTTTCATCATCTGACACCTCGCGCACGATGTGCAGAACGCTTCTATGTCTGGGCTCATGCCCGGCCACCAATATGCTCTTCGAACATAGTTCGAAGTCTTCAGATGGCCGTAGTGGCCAACTATCTGATGTGCACGATCGATGATAATTTCGATCAGCTTCCTTCCCCCTGAAGAACAGAGCGGGGGACGGCAATGACGTCTCTTTTGAGCTGATTCTTAGTCCAGATCAGCCCATCCCGGATCCCGAATCTCGGGTGCGCATCCGGGTGCACCATGATCTTTGTGAACATGGTGTCCCTGTGGTACGCGTCTCGTAGGACCTTAGACAGGTCTACGCCTTGTTCGACGATCCAGCGCAGGGGCGCGCCGTCATTTCCTGCGGCGATGGCTCTGACGTCATCATCGTTGTCGCGGGGCGCGGCGACATTCGCGGGCTCTGGTGAGCCCTCGTTTAATGCGGCGGCTTCCGTTACTCTCGCCTCTGTCTTCTCAGCGAGGCATTTAGAGCGTCTTGTCGCCGCTGTTCGCAACTCGACTACCGGTCAGTGGGCAATAACTCACCGTCCGGGTCCAAACGCGCATCCGCGTTCACGAAGACATGGTCCGGGTGATTGTCATCACTCGTGTCGCTCTCGTAGTAGCGCGACAGGCAGTCCGCTACCTTGTTCTCTATACCGTCAACATGAACGGTGTTGAAATTAACCGGGAGAGAAACTCCCACCATCTGACCTGTCGGTCAGATAGGCTCTTCTGGGTCTCGAAGTACTGAGCCCTTTGTGGTCTGTGACGAGGGTGAACCTTCGCCCCAGCAGTTTGTCCTCCCATTCATGAGAGCCTCGAGCACCGCGATCATCTCGTGCTCGTGAGTCCGGTAGTGTTGCTGAGCAACGCTGAACTTCTTTGACAAGAAGCCGGCTGGTCGACAAGTTTTCCAGTCAGGACCTTGGCTGTAGACCGCACCGACGCCGGCTTTTGATCCGTCGGTGATCACCCAGATCGGCTCTGGGCACCTTGCGTCTACTGGACGCAGGATCGGGGCCTTACAGGCCAACGCCTTAATGCTTTGCCAGCATTTGTCGAGTAGTGGTGTCCATTCGAATGGACGGTTATTACGCGCACAGCCCGATAGCGGGGTGGTATATGTGCTAACATCCGGCATGTAGTGTGCCAGATACTGTACCAGCCCGAGGAAACGCTGGACGTCGTTGAACGTCCGTGGCCTGTGCCACTCGCAGATGCGTAGCATCTTGTCCTCGTCGGCATGTACCCCTCGGCCATCGATCATATGGCCGAGACACTCCATTCGGATGGAGTAGAGGTCCACCTTTTTCTTGCTCAGAAAGAGGTGATTCTTCCTCAGTCTGTCAAAGACATGTAGAGGTGCTCTTCATGCTCTTGTATTGAGAGCGAGAATATGAAGATGTCGTCCATGTATACATGGACGAAGCGACCTATGCGTCGGGAAAATGGCTGTCATCAGCCGTTGGAATGTTGATGGGGCGTTACAGTCCCCCATCTGTATCACCTGGCTCCTGAAGGTGCCGAGGATCGTGGCAAAGGCTGTCTTTGCTAAGTGATCCGGATGGATCCGGATCTGCTCGTATGCTTCTGACATATCGAGTTTTGTTCGATATCGGCAGCGAGCCATGTCGCTGCGTATGATATCTTGATCCGGGAAGGGCTGACGTCCTTCACCTGTTCTCGTTCTGCTGGCGCAGATCGAAGACGGTTCTCAACGTACCATTCTTCTTCGGCACACACAGCATGGGCACTGCCTGCTGCGCTACTGCCGGAATCCACCACTTTGCAGTGGTGTATCATTCTATCTTAGCCGACAGTTCCTCTCGGAAGTTTCGGGGCATTTCGGTAGTCGATACCGCATGTGCTTGTTGGGATCGATGAGGTTGATCTCATGGTTGATCTCCCATAGTGGCGGGAGTTCTAATGGAATTCCACTGACTAGGTCAGTGATTCTTTCCATCCATTCCTCGCGGAGGCGAGGAAGGTCATCATCCGTGAGGATGATGGTAGTGGTTGGCTTAGATGCTATTAGGCGCTGTTGGCGTCTATTAGGTCCCGCGGTGCACGGGCCCGCTTTCCTCTTTCCCATCGCTTTCACCGTTAGGTGAGAGTGTCTCTCCCTACGGCTGTAGGGTGAGTTCGAGGACGAGTTGTCCCGCGACTCGTCCTCCTGGCTTCAATGAGCCACGTTCGGCTTCGGCGCCTGGGTGATCATGCTCACCCGTGGCCCTTTGTCTTTGTTCTTTGATTCGTCATCATCGAATGAGACCTTGCCCGTGGGGATCACTTCGTTTCCCTTGCGAATCGTCCCTGGGCTCGAGAAGTCCAGGGTTATGCCGAATCTCCTTAGGAACGGTGTCCCTAAGATCACGTCGTAATATTCGACGTTTCCTGTGTTTGCTTCGGTGGTGATACACCGGCTCGGCCTCCTTGTCTGGTGTGACCGATGTGCGTGCCGCCATAACCTTCGTGGCGGTTTCGTCTTCCAGTGCGAATCTGATTGTGCTGGACCTGTAGGTGGTGTCTTCCACCTCCTCGTCCCATTCATAGTATTGGGACGGCTCTGGGTCCCATTCTTCAGTGGGCGCATCTCCGTTGTCCGGAGTGTCGTTGGGTTGGGGATCACCCTCCCCTCTTCGTCAATTTGTTGAAGAGAATTTTGACCGAGATCCGTTTCCGGATCCCCAGCTTCATCGTCGTGCCTCACAGCCGCTGTCCTTATACCGGACCTAAGCCGGGGGCACTCTGCCTTCTTGTGGCCAGGTTGGCCACATTCAAAGCATGTGGTGTTGCTTTGGCTGCCGCTGGGCCTATCGTTAGGCCGGCCCGATGTTTTTGTCGGTGGGGCAGGTCGTGGGACGACCCTGACGCTTGAGGCTGTTTAGCTTCAGGCGGGCGTCCAGCTTGTGCTGGGAGTGAGGGTGGTAGCCGTTGTCCTGTTCCGCTTCTTGCGAACAGGCTGGGCCTGGTCAGGCCCGTTTGTGTCAACGGCTTGCTCCCTGTGAGCTGGGCAGCGCTTGCCGTTGCTGCTGTGCTTTCTGCACGGCGCATCCCCATGTTGTATCGGGATGCCTCCTCAATCATCCGGGCCGTCTCAAAGAGTTGCTCTATTGGGCTGCTCTCGGCATTATAGCCCTTTTTGAGGACCTCGTTGCGCAGCGTTTCACGCAGCGCCGATATGAACCGTCTCCGGAATGTGTACTCGTCTGGCGGCTGTATCATACGTGCCGCGTATTTCGTGAGCTCGTTCAGCATCTCCTGAACGGTTTTCATGCCTTGCATGACCACGTCGAATTTATTCGATGCGTGATGGTACGTCAGTGTGTGCAGGAACCTTTTTCGAAGGCCTTGCATCACGGTTTCCAGCGTCCAGCTGCGGACCTGGCGATCGAAGCGTTCAACGTTTCGAAGGAACCACTCCTGGGCTTCGCCAGTGAGGCGAGTGCCCACATAGCCGACCTGCATGTCAATGCTGGTTGGCCCTAGGAGGCAATTCATTTTTAGCCATTGTAGGATGGCTGCCACGAAGATTTCAAACTCTTCGAGGTCAGATCCCCCGGCATATGGCTCGGGGTGGGCCAATTTTACGCCGGCTTTCGCTAGCACAGACTTCTCCGGGTCTGTGTCCGTGGCGTCTGCTAATGCCACGCGGATCATCCTTGTGATCCCGGCGTACGGCTCCATTGGTACGACATCGGCCTGGGCAGGGATTCCCTGGCCTTCCGTTGGGGCCATGGATCGCTCGTGTGGTTGTGATGCCGCGTGGGGCAGGCTGTTATATGCCCTGACGGGCCCTGGGCCCGGATCGGGCTCGGGATCGGGAGCATTCTGTGCTCTCGGTTCCGGGGGCGTTTTGTGCCTGGTGTCCCCGGTCAGTCCCGCGTTGCGGATCCGTAGCCTGCTGTTGTAGGCTGCGCGCGCCTGCCGTGCGCCTTGTATGGCTGGCGCACGGCCAGCACCACTTTCTCGCAAGAAAATTTGGTCTCATTGGTAGTTCAAGTACGGGGGAGTGTTGTGAAACTGGTGATACTTGACCGATGCCCAATCCCCTTGCTGTTGTCTTGTTTCCATGTGTCAACCATCATATGCTACTTGCTCCCTCCATGTCTCTCATCCCTTCATTCCGTTTCCTATCGTCATAACACAATGGGCTCTGTAGTATAAGTAGCCTACGCTTGTATGACGACCTCTCAGCTCCTGCCGAAGTCGTCTAGGTATTTGTTCCTTTCTCACTAATACTATCAGCTCCTGCTGAAGTCGTCTAGCCAGGGTTCTCGTACTAGACCTCTGCGACAATACCGTACACCCTTTGAGAGTTGAGAAGGTATATCAATTCTCTGGTTTCGAGCCACTACACATTTAAAAATTCAGTAACACAGAGGAAGAGGGATGTTGGTCACACAAGGAGGATATTCATAATGGTTATGTAATACAGCATATATGAGTATATAATATATACTATAAGAGTATTAATAACAACATATAGGAATATATAGTAGTATTTATAAGGAGAATAATAGATGTTATTAGATGATTCTGTATTCAGAAAACTGTACTTACCGTCTTACATAGGGCACGGCCCCAAAAAACGTAAAGCTTGGATATAGAAAAAAGAGAAAGAAAAAAAAGAAAAAAGCCATTGCTTGACACTCAAGGAACAGGTCACAAATGATTTTTGTTGGATTGAGAATGTAATCCTTGGTGTTAAGGGCAGGGAGACATTGGATCCTACGACGAGTCAGCTGGTGATGATGTCTTGGTCGAAGGATTAGGTTGAAGTACTAGATGTATAGATTTGTTCAGTCAATATTATAACGAGGTTTTTCTCTCCGTTTTTGAATCATCTGGATGGATAATAATATGGTCTTCGTTGATTTTCACCTTCAACTCTAGCTACTTAGATTGACCTCAGGTGTGGTGTGGCTACTAGGGAAGGGGATTCAAACCCCTGGAACTTTCGAACTCCTGGTATACGATAGTATATATGAAAACACCCCTATCCATCAGAGAGAATCAGGCATGGGCATCTCTGGGTTGACACATTGCTACAGTGGTGGTAGTGAGGATAGGTAAATGGGCTGCGGAGGAGGTTTAAGTGATTTTATCTCAGTGTGATCTTCTAGTCTCCCTCGACAGAGCGTGCCATATGATAAGGCATGCTCACCTTAGAGAGCCAGCAAGCGGGTCTCACCAAAGCAGGGAAAGGAGCTCGAGGCGCAGTCTCAATACAAGATGAGGGACGTGGATATAATTGAAAAGACCACCGGTCATGATCAGTAGCAGATGTGAATCAAATATAGGACTGGTTATCTCAAGATCCAGAGAGTAGAATCAAGGACAACTCACATGTATTGAGATCTTCCTATACAATTGACTGAGGTGACCCGAGAATTTGGACATTCATGCCCAGGGTAGGGTAGACATCCCGGCACATGTGTGGTCTAATGAGTAAGTGTCTCTTTCGGCATGTCAAAGGACCAGGCAAGAGTACGTGGAGGATGTTTGGGAATAAGTTGGCATGAGGTACTAGCAGATAATACGAGCAAGTGGCAGGGACGGCTGTCATAGCAGGGAGATCGGGATCTTGGCTAGGAGAGTCGAATGGGATGGCACTCAAATAGATACCACGTTGAGATTGAATCGCGGTGAATGCATCGGGAAATGAGCACAATAGCAACAGGGCTCGCTAGAGAACTTCAACAACAGAGCGGCCTGAGGTAGGATCTTCAGTTTTCTTCCTGATGACAGCCAGACCTTGGAGAACCAGGGTCAGATAATAGATAGATAGGTGCACAGTGGTACTGAGTACCTGCAATACTGGGCCTGGGAGACAACGTGCACGAGGGCCAGAAACCAAGCGTAAGCAACTGTTTGATCTCCGCTGCTGCCAGCATGGGTGCCAGTCAAGGCAATGGCCTCGTGGGGACAAGGGTAGAACCGATATGGGCGTTGATGGCTACTATATATAAGGCTTTAGCTCTCCAGACAAGTTGCGGTCACCATACTTTGTGCAGGACCTTAAAAGCAATGTCCACAGCACTGCGTGAAACACAAAAGGGGGGACAAGAAGGTGCCATAAATGTGGATCATCACTGGATCTCAGACACTACACTTATCAGGATGCATTATTAGCATCCAGCTTTTCCACCGCCTCATCCATCCATTGTCTCCCTCAGTTGAGCACTCACCTTGCCATTGTTGCACCTCCAGGCATCTCACCCTTTCCACAGCATCCACAGCAACAAAGTGTAGTCGACGGCCATTGCTTATAACTTGCCTTGTTCAGTCCCTGCCGCCTCGCTTAGGATCCGCGCTGATCTCATTTTACGGGGGCCAACTGAAAAATATGGACCTACACAGTCAATGTTCTCAAACTATGACGGCTATTATTGTTGAACCTTATTGGTGCAAAGCATTGTCTCCTTCTTTCTACCACTACCATGACGCCCCATCCTCATCCGCTTTCTCCCACACTACACTGCCCTCCATGACTCCAGCATGCAGAGCCACCTCTAGCCATCATGCCTCTCCTACTGGCTCTCACTGGAGGCATATAAAAAGTTTCTGGTCTGAAAAACTGTTCAAAAAACTGTAAAGATATTCCAAATTTTTTTGGTGTTTTTAATGTAAAAAACTTTAACAAAATTTTGTGTTTTGGTTAGAATTTGTTGAGCAAGAAAATTGTAAAAAAATTTAAAGTTTTTTGCAGGGTTTTTTTATGTCTTTTTATAAGTTTCTTTGTGAAAACACAAAGACACACATAAAAAAACCCTGAAAAAAACTTGAATTTTTTTACAATTTTCTTGCTCAACAAATTCTAATAAAAACACAGTAAAAATATTTGGAAAATCTTTACAGTTTTTTCAACACTTTTTCAGACAAGAAAACTTTTATACACTGCAGGCATAAAAAAGTTTTCTTGTCTGAAAAACTGTTGAAAAAACTGTAAAGATTTTCCAAATATTTTTAGTGTTTTTTATGTAAAAAAAACTATAATAAAATTTTGCGTTTTTATTAGAATTTGTTGAGCAAGAAAACTGTAAAAAAATTCAAAGTTTTTTTCAGGGTTTTTTATGGGTTTCTTTGTGGTTTCACAAAGAAACTTATAAAAAGACATAAAAAACCCTGCAAAAAACTTTAAAATTTTTTCCAATTTTCTTGCTCAACATATTCTAACAAAAACACAAAATTTTGTCAAAGTTTTTTTACATTAAAAACACTAAAAAAATTTGGAATATCTTCACAGTTTTTTGAACAGTTTTTCAGACCAGAAAATGTTTATATGCCTCCAGTGATATGCCTGCAGTGTCTAGGGCCAACCCACCCCATCCTTGTAATGCGTGGATCATTTACCAGTGTGCCAAGATCGAGGAGTTGACCCAGCTCCGTGGGATGCATCAGTCCAAAATCTCACAGATTGTCGGTAAAGTGTGGAGAGAGGAAACAGCAGAAGTTCGCACTGAGTTTGAACGACTGAGTGACATCGAGAAGGCCGAGCACCAGATGGCCTATCCCGACTACTGTTTCCGTCCCATGAAGAAGGCCGACAAAGATCATCTGCGTGTCGAGAAGCAGGCTGAGAAGGAGTGAGAGCGCACTGTGCATAAACCAAAGGCTCGAACGTGTGCCAGGGCCAGTGCCACCAGGACCCCCTGCCGCTGTACACCACTGAAGCGTGTTTTGGACCCGCCGGACCATCTCCTCCTCTTACGTCTGAGGCGTCTACACCTCCAGTTGACCAGTCCCTCGCACAGCAGCTTCCTGCCATTGTGCCATGGTCGACCCCACCCATGGACTACCCCACCCCACCCGGCGATCACCCTTCCCCCCTACCCTCTGCCAGCCCCTTCCCATACCCACCTTTCCCTGCCACTGCTACAATCCCCTTGCTGTTAGTTCCTCTGGACAGTGAGCTATTATTGCCACACTCGGCGTCCGACTGGCCCTATCTGAACAACCACGAGGTCAACGCTATTTGGCATGGGCTTCCTGACATGCCAGACTTTGCCGGTCAAGAGGTTGGTTTATTTTGTATGTTTGCACCTCAAAATCATTTTATTAACGACGTTCATAGCAATACTTGCCAGTCCTGAATGCAGGGAACTATCCACTTGGTTGGTCCCCCAACGACCCGGGGAAAGATGACATGGCTTTCAACACTGACCCTCTGCACCCGGCGCTATTCCCCACAGATGACCCCTATATTTTCAGCCTTCCTGGTCTTGACTTTGATGCATTTGATGGCACTCGAGAGATCAAAGTCTCGATAGGGCCTGACATGTTATCGGGGACATTACCGAACTGAATGTGTGTTCCAGCCTCCTGGGGTGCCTGGACAAATCACAATGTACCACTGTCGCAACGTGAGCCTGTAAGTGTGCTAACAAGGACGCTGGAGTCCCGTCCACGGTTTCCAAACTTGCAGAGGTGCTAGAAGTGGTTGGTGGACAGGCAAATGCTGTGAGGGGAAGAGGTATTCAACCACACAGGTAACAAGTGTGACTGTATCTGAGCCCGACCGGCGCACACCCTATGCCCCACCGGTGGTGCAGCGAGCCCAGCGATTCAACGAATGGTCGTGGACTGGCGGCACAATAGGGGTGGCAACGAACGATAATGGATCCGCATACTCTGTGTTCCCACCTGACTCGTATTGTGCTTCTTTTTTCTTAACTTGTCTGGCCTCGGCCCTGCATTCCGCCACTTCACTTCCATGTATCCCTATTTCTTTTTCTCCTCTGCTTATGTACCCTCGGATATGTACTTTGTCCTTTAGGTTTTCTATCATACCCAAAAAGATTTGAACCATTTTGATGTGCAGCGGCGGTCTTTTGTTCTTACTTACATAACATCTCAACCCCTAACACTTGGAGGACAATCGAGGAGTGCAGCCCAGCTAAGACCCGCTGTTTTGTCCCGGTGACGGGATGGTAATGCAGTAGCTTAGTTGCGTCACCCTGTTCACTTTCCATGCCAAATTACCACTTTCACTACTATTACTTCCATTTTTTTTCTCTTGCAAATGATGGTTCGATTACCAATTACTTATATAGGTCTTGCACTATACAGTTGCTTAGTAATATTGCCCCGGAAACGAGTGATATTGTACCTCTTCCAATCTCTCCTGCAATCCCCGACTCTCTCCAAAGGAGAGGGAGGGCTGTATGAACGCAAATAACCGTGCTTGCGGTTTTGCGGAGGAAATTGTATTAATTCTATTGGATGAGTCTTCCTAGGGGTCTTTCATCCCTGGTGGTGTCTCGTCTTAAGCACCTGCGCCTCTCTCCGTGTCTTCCGTGTTTGTCCCTTGGCTTAGTCAGATTGACGCTCCCCAACCCCCCTCTTTCCTTGCCTGTGCTGTTAGCTTTCTCGTTGTTTTCGGCCGTTGGAAACATTGCTACACGCTGTCCTTGCGTGGCTGCGCTGCTACTTTACCAGGACTTTTACGTTTATTCCATGCATAGTATCGGCCTCTCCTTACGGATGGCAATCAATTTTTGGCCTTTCAGGGTGTGCTCCTCATGTGCAGGCGTCCGTTGAGGTGAACGCAGTAAGGAACACTTTGGCGATTGTGGTAGTTTGTTTGTCTTTCTCTCCTCTAGATCCTGTTGAACCTGTGTCTTCTTCTTGGCCTGCATATGCAATCACCATTGTCTGTTCTCCCTCTCACCTTGTTGCAATTTTCTGTAGGAATAGACACCCCATGTTTTCCTGCTGTGCCCCTGTCCTTCAAGCTTACATTTCCATCTATGGTCTACTGGGTCTCCCAAGGCCAGCACCGGAAGGGAGCCAGACACTATTGCATCCACTGCAGTGTTCCTTCGTCCATCCCCGACAACTTGTCAATGAGAAGGCTATTTTTCAGCGCAAAGAATAAAATATCTATCGATGCTTCGGCACCCACTTCATGTCTTTGCGAACGCTAATGGACTGTAGCCAATCTGGGGATGTGACTGGATCGCTGCCGAACCCAAGCTTGTTTCTGGATGCGTGTGTAGGTGGTCCCTGTTACCTAGGCGTAGGAAAATCCATCATAGCTGTGCCGCCCGTGAGTACCCATGGCGACGTTCGAAGACCGCGTGACATCACATGAATTTGAGTTTTTTCTGGTTGATACAGTATCCAGTAGAGGCCAGCAATAAAAGCCGGCGTTCTTTGTCAAGTACTGGGCCAGCCCTTTGAAGGCTGTTCCCTCATGGAACGAACTGACAAGGGCCCCCCGCACGTGAGGCATTCACTTCACACAATATGGGGCCGTATATGTCCTAGCTCTCAACCCTACATACTCAATGCTCAATCGCCGCCATTCATGCATATCGCGGCGATGCCATCCATCTCACCCTCCACAGGCATCCCAAGCTGACTCCCTTAATGTTTGAGAGCTCCTTTGTTTTTCCTTTCACGTCTTCCTGCAGTGTAGACTTCAAATGAATTGCTATTAAGTGTAGAAAGAGAGACGAAAAAGACTTTCTTAATTAGTGTTTTCCCGGCCCGGCTTGGGCTCAAAAGCCCCGGTCACGGCTTGGCCTGAGATGGCTTGGGCTTCACAAAACCCAGGCCGGGCTTTTTCTTACGGCTCAGGCCCGGCTCCGGCTCGGCTCGGCTTTGGCCCCGGCTCGCTGGAGCATGGCCGCAGGGTGAATAACACCCTTCTCGTCCCTCATTTGAATATTAAGCGCCTTACCTAAGTTTCCCACGGATGGTGCCGCCGTGCTGTGCCTGGGTGCCGTCGAGCCGCCTAGGGCGGCTTCACCCATACCATCTAGGCGCTCAAGAGCCGCGGCTTCACGGGTCGGCTCAGGCTTGTCAAATCCTGAGCCGGGCTTTTTGGGACGGCCTGGAGACGGCTACGGCCTGGCTCGGCTCGGCCTGTAAGGGCTCGGCTCCGGCTTTGTCGCGGCCTAAGCCGGGCCCGGGAAAACACTATTCTTAATTTAATTCGAAACCTCATTACTAACTGCCCACTTTAAATTCCACAAGGAGAGAGTCGGGGACTGGGGCGGCAGGCAGGCTACCACAAGAGCTGATTTGTGCCATTATCGATAGTTACCCGAGGCCCAGCGGCTATCGTGACCTGCACGTATGCAATGCTCTGCACACATGCCCACTGGTTTGTCGTTCATGGCTTCCCTTATGCCAACGTCGCCTCTTTCACTCCATCACGTTTCTTATTGGGATACCTTGCGGGACCTGTGCAGCAGCTTTGTCACCCAGCGGGCGACTGGATCAAGTTTTACTCAAATCTCCTCATATTGCCTGGTACATTCGAGAGCTACGGGTAAATGATAGGACCTGTGAGACCTGTGAGAAGAATTGGATGGCAACCGACGAAACCGTCCCCTTGGTATTGCGCAAACTGGGAAACCTATGGAAGCTAGATGTTACGCCACTGCGTTGGAACACATTGACGGTAGAACTCAGACAATCCCTTCGCTGGCTACTTCAGCTGCCCTCGATTACCATGCTCCAAATCGCCATGGGCCACTTTATAAGCTTCGACGACTTTTTCAATTTCGTTTCTCTTGCTAGAGATCTAACCAACCTCACGTTAACTGAGATCGGTACCACATGCATGCACGGACGAGGTGCCTTTGACTCCAGAAGAAATGGAAGATGGACGAATGCTCGCTTGGAATAAGTGGGGACGCCTCTCTGACCTGCGTCTGGCGTCATTATTCAATCCCAGCACGGCACTGGTACTCGTCGACTGGCTTCTTGGGCCCCGATCCCTTGCGGATCTATTTCACGTTGAGACTTTGCACATAGTCCCTCAGGGAGATGCCGTCAACCGGCTGCTCCACACTATTGGCAGCTCCCTCAAGCATCTCGAACTCCGCCTGCCACAGAAGCTTTTCGGTGAGTGGCTACTTATTCTGAATTGAGTACCATCGTTGTTGAGTACCATCGTTGTTGAGTACCATCGTTGTTGAGTACCATTGTCTGACTTCATAGAAGCCACACTTAATTTCAACATCAATCTGGAATTCAATACAGTTCTCAATTTTCTAGATTTGAGGTCCCTCGATGTCCGAAAGCCTCGCGAACTCAACGGATTACGATTCCTCTCTAGTATCAACGCATCTAACCGATTAGAACAAATCAAACTCAGGATGATCGTTGACGAGGACACCTTTGAGCAAGGGGATTGCTTAGCTTGGAAGCAGGTTGACCGCATTCTTGCGGACATGACTCATTTCAAGTTTCTGCAGAAGCTAGATTTCAGGGTTTGGATGTTGGATGATGATTATAGTGACTCGCTGGATGGCGAATGGTGTGACGTGGTATGTATGAGCATAGTTTCTGCGTTTCAGTTACTAGTGCAGCGAGGCCTACTATGTCACAAGACACTAGGAAGTAGCCTGTAATACACACTACGCCTACATATAACCTGTTTCAGAAAATATGGTCGCGAGCAAGACCACTTCCCGAGTTAGGCCGAGCTACTCGACGGTCGTTCTCTTACACACCGGTGAGGTAGCGAGGCCGAGAGATTTTGAATAAGTTCATAAAGGGAAGGGGGTGGAAATTTTGTGAAGATGTCTGCGGTCATTTGAGAAGTGGGCATGTGTATAATTTTGGTGGTGTGTTCGGCGATATGGTTTTTAATTAATAACAAAGTGGTACTTGACTTCGATATGCTTCATGACGGGGACTTTTCCTCAAGGGGCAAAGCTCTGGTTCCCAGATTGTCCTGATAGTGGTGGGGCCGTCAAATTTGAGTCCGATCTCGTGGAGGAATTGGTGCGTTAGTAACAGTTCTTGCCTTGCTTCTGATAAGACGACATACTCGGCTTTGGTGGAAGAAACATCAGGAAAAACCCGAAATTCTGGTAGCGGCGCCTACCAGCACGTCGCGTCACGTGGTCTACCGTAGCCCACGTAGTCGCGCGCGTGGCTGCGTAAGTCCACATAGTCCTCCGTGCTCAAACGTCCTTATGTATCATATGTTAGATACATATCCGGGCCCTTTCTACCATAGACATCTGCTGTCTATGGTCAGCTAGAGTGCAAGCGCATATCTACTATAGAAATACATGGCGCAGACTGTACACACATGACTGCGCGCGTGTTCGATATCTTCCAGCGCCCGGACAAGCCTGGCTTCCTTGTTGGTGCCAACGCGCTGGACGTATCCTCCATCGGCATTGCACTCGGTTTGCTTTCAGACAATGCATCCATTGTCGCAGATGCCCATGATCGCGTGCATAACGAGGTGCAGGCGCAGAGTGGGTTCCAGCTTGACGGGATTCAGCAGGATGGGAGTTTCAGTCAGCATCAAGGCCTTTTGTACAATGGTATGTGGGCTAGGCTGTATTGGAGGATTGTCATGTTGAAGATATAACACAGGAAATTATGGCAAGGATTAGCAGTGCGTGTCCCGTCTGGAGTTTCATGTTCTTTGTGTTTCCTTACTAAATGCGTGTTGGCTAGCTCCAATGATGTCTGGGAGTTGGAGATTGAAGCCGGTGGCACGCGTTTCGCTGCTACAGGGCCATCTAGGACTGCGTTTGAAAACCTTATGAACGTGTCCCAGTGGATGCTCTACCAGAACACCGTAATGGGTGTCCTCCATTGGGATTCAGCTACAGGGACGCAGGCTTCCTAACGGGCACGTGTCTACGCAGCACGCCGCCGGTGGCTCAGCGCAGCGCCATATTTCCTCAGGTATGGCTTTGAATTGGATGTGCTTCATTTGAGTCTGCATGGCATAACTATATCTGACGCCCCTGAGGAGGAGGCATGGCCGCAGGGAACTCGGCCATCGATCCCCGTGCTCCACTCTAACAGTCATGTGACTGGTTATCTCTAAGCTGCGTCCGTTCTTCTTCCTGACCACCACAACTGCGTACCCGTTCGAGCATACTGACCTTAATGGCTCCAGCGGCTACCAAACGGAAAGCTCTACAGGAGATCAACCTGACCCAACTCCCCACCCGCTCCACTGTGCTAAAGAAAACCTCAACTCACGAGGATTCAAGCTCGAGGACCCGTCCTCGGTTGGGCCCCGCACCAACCGAAACCCTCACTACCAACCCCAGTTCACGCAGTCGCCTGACCGAAAAAGGACTCTAGTATCGTAAGTACCATCTATCTTGAGCTATGTGAGTACTCTACCCTGAAATGTGCCAGAAATCCAGGTAGAGGCTGACAAGCAACGACTTGCACGTCAACGGGAATGTCGCCTCGCGTGCGAGGAGGAAGCCTGAGCCTTGGATGCGGAGGTCGCGGCTCTTAGGGAGGATAATCATAATGGTTATGTAATACAGCATATATGAGTATATAATATATACTATAAGAGTATTAATAACAACATATAGGAATATATAGTAGTATTTATAAGGAGAATAATACATGTTATTAGATGATTCTGTATATATTTAAACATCTCGAAGATATATATACATATGAGAGAGTATTAGACTACAAGATAGAGTAACAGATACTTGGAGAGATACTTGTAACAGATATGAGTAGGAGTATTAGTATGACTAGTTATAATGAGAGAGTATTAGACTACCATATGGAGTAATAGTAGTTGTGTAGATATTTGTAATATATATGAATAGTTATAATGATATAGTGTATATTAAAAGTGGGTAGAAAAAATAAGAAGAGACGTAAAAATTGGCAGAGGCATTCTCGTCGGCGGAGCGGCTGCTTGGGGAGGGACAAAATAAAAATTATTTATAGCCCAACAATAAGATTGGCATATACTTTTGTCCTCTTCTTTTCTATAATTTGAGAATAAAATGGGTGAAGCTACAGGTAATAAAAAGTTGTGAGCATCCGCCTAGGGATGAAGGCCTAGGGGACGAGGAAGTCGCAGAGTTCCTCAGTGACCCGAACGCCACTGATTCTGAGGACGAACCTGGGCCTCAGACCCGTACGTGTTCCTGTGGCCCCAAATATCTACTCATTTTTTTTTCTTTCATTAGGTCCAGGAAGGATCCAGGCGAACAAGGTCCGTCATCCACATACCCCCCCCCCCCCTTTTTTTTTTTTTTTTGGTTATTGCACTCACCTTTCATCTAGTTTGCGTTCAAGGCCACAATGGCAGTTGTCACAGCCGCCTCGAAGCCTTCGGTGTCCAATGCCGTTCGGCGCTAGACAGCCAGCTCACCCGTACCCCTCCGGTCTGTGACGCGCGATGCGGCCCAACCGCATCGTCCATCTGCCTCCTCGCCAGGTCCACGTCCTGACAACGGTCACATGGACAGGACCCACAGAGAACAGGGTCTAGGCCCTGGCGCGTCACCAGCACCACCTGCATGATCACAGAGGGTGCGTTTTTTTCCACCTGTTTATATCTGAACCATTGTCTTACTTCCTGTATCTTGTTACAGTGCGCATGCTGGATTCCCGAATATCGTCACAAACCCTCGAAAGCCGGCGTTCAATGCCGCCAAATTCGCTCGCGCTGCCCAGGCACTCGATGACCACGAGCACTCGGATAGTTGGAGGGCACTAGCTGCATCCTCGTTCCCGTGCAGAGCGTGTATAATATATGTAATTCTTCCATTTTCCCAATCCCAATGACTGTATTATACCCTATCTGCGTGCCTACACCGGAATCCAAAGGCTGCGCCGCCGTTCTACGCAACTATACACACCGTATGGGCATAGCTACACACAATATGCAGCCTTGCGGAAATGCTACTGCCCCCTACGTCGCCTCTCTAGTGCCCCGTAGTGGCTGGCCTCAGCGGACTACAAATCCCTACGGAGCTTGGTGGCGTGCTACAGGGCACTACGTCGCGCTACGATGGCAGGCGGTCAGCTACGGAAGGCTACATGACAGGGGGGGTTGCTACGACGCTAAAGGTTCTACGTGCGCTACGTAAAGCTAAGTAACACCCTCTTTTTTTCCTGATGAAGGGCGCCCATGGTTTGCTTTTTCAAGGACCAGGATATGGCGCCGTCTCCTAAGATTATGGCGTAACCCCCTGTGGATTTCCTGTCGTCTATATTTCCTGCAAATCGGCAATAGCGTACACATACAGTGTCGCCTCATTTCTGCCAAGAATAAGTGACTGATCACGAGTGTGATAAAGGAATTGAAGAATCTGTTTGGCTAAATTCCACTGAGCTCGGCTAGGGCTGGAGGAATATTGGGCTAATTTGTTAACTGCATGTGCAATATCTGGGCAGGAGACCGTGGCAGCATACATCAAACTGCCGATGAGTTCACGGTAAGGGAAATTCTTTAATTCTTCCTCTTCTTCGCGGTTACTCGCTAGGGCGGAGAAGTCGAAGCCGAGGCCATGGGGATGGGGATTTTATATGACATGGAATTATGGGCTTGGAATTTGACTGCAATATTATCAAAATAATGTTTCTGAGAAATAGAGACTAAACGTCGCTTAGCGTCTCTAGTAATTGCAGTGTTGAATATCCAGTGAGTATTGCCTTCACCAGAAAGGCTGAAGCATTGTCTGAACACTTCCTCCACCTCCAAGAGGCGTTTTTTGTATCCTACTGATGTCGCATTGTCAACCCAAAAACCATCGATTGCTTAGATGTCACTGGGAAGACTAACTACTTTACACGTGCGCATACGTCATAGTCTCAGAATGAGTAAGGAATTGAGCACGGACAACTTTCTGTCTGAGTATCGGATTTATTTAACGCCCTCGATGCATCGCTGACTCGGATCTTCCCGAAAGAGTGTGGGATCAGAAGCACAGTGCGAGCGCGAATCTGTCGATGGCGTGCTAAGCGAGAAAAGTAGGACGTGATGAGTGCCATCTTATTGGCCAAGCAGTCCTCGTTCTCACACAGCTAAAGTGACCCACAGCAATCTCACCTTCGACTCTTCAACTTAGCTCTCTGCTCCAGGCTCCTCTGCTCCTTTGGTCACGACGTCTTGTGCAATGACTGATTACAACACCGATTACAAGATTTACAGCCGGAATTTAGTTCTTGAGGGAAAGGGATTCGCACCTTGGTTCCCTGGTTCGGTCAACATAGCCGAAGTAGGTTACGTCGATGGTGGTGGGTGGACACTGCTCTTTGATGCCTCTAAAGCCCGTGGCGACCAGAGCAATAACCTGGGCGTACCGGGTGATCTCGATTATGATCCTATGGTCATAGGCAAGATTGAGAAGCGCACGCTCAATGATGGTGCAAGGCATTTTGCGAGAGGAAGTGGGGGGCCTCTGGAGTATGGGACGGAGATTCCCAGCAAGATGTGTGTGGCTATTCCGTTATCGCTAACAACCCTAATGTCTCATGTGAACATTCAGACCAGCCACACCTAGCAGTCTCCGGTATAGCTTCAAATCTTCCAAGCATGAGGGTGCGATTCTAGTACATCGTGGCGGCATCGATATCCAGGATGCCTCAGAAAAACTCGCATTTCAAAAATACATCTGCAAGAACTATGCCTCCTGGTTAACATTCGCCAGAGACAAGAACAACCGTGACATACACCTGATTGACCTCGTCCTAGTCACCGGATGCCACAAGACCTCGTACTGGGCCTGTTCCGCGTTTAAAGCTTCAGCCAAGGTAGATTGTGAATTGTCCCTCGATGTAGGGTTCGGGAAAGCAAAAATATGGGCTACATGGGACGATAGGCAATTTAATGCGGCATGGGGGCACTCTGGTCCAGTGAGACCAACCATAAGAACGGACGACAGCCTCCCAAGCCCCCCTCAGAGTGAAGAAGGTCATATTGATACCGACAACTCGGATTATGCAAGGAAGGATGATCTGCAAGTGGCTGGTGTTCCTCGGGAACCTAGTATGTGCGTAATAAATTCGTTGACAGGGTTATTAGCACGGATTTGTAGACTGAGCAAGCTCTAGTGCCGCTGGGTCCGAAACACCGGACGAAATGCGCCGGTGGGCTGCTAAAGAGGTTAATCGCTGGGGTATGCACAAGACACAGTAGTAGTTCTATGCCCCGATGACTTAATATGTGTTAACAGCCACTCTGGATGGGAAAAGCTTGGACCATCCACGAGATCAATGCATTTTCATACGTGGCTACAAGATTTGTGATAGGCCCACTGGGTTCACTCTACTTTCCCATTGGCGTTACCACACGCAGGATGAACAGGGGTTCAACGTCATACATCCTGATGAACAGGTTGGACGTGGAGGCAGCGGAGGTGGAGATAACCCTGGGACTGGAGGTAACAACCCCGGCCCCGGAGGTAACAACCCTGGCCCTGGAGGTAACAAACCCGGCCCTGGACGTACCAACCCCGGCACCGGAGGTAACAATGCTGGCCCCAGAGGGAACAACGCTGGCCCCGGAGGGAACAATGCTGGCCCCAGAAGCAACAACACTGGGCCCCGCAGTAACAGCTCGAACCTTGGAGGCAATGGAGACCAGGAAAGAGAGGTCAACACATTGGGAAGTCGTCAGGGCCATCCATCAGGACCCCCTGGCAATTCGGCATTGGTATCCTCTGAGGGTAAGAATGTGGCACGTTTTGGCACAGGTGGAATGTCGGACCAAACGACCAATCCATCCAACTTACCGAACCTGCATTCCCAACGTGGTTATGATATAGACAAAGATCTTCTTGATTACCTTCATAATCATGACAAGGTGGGGTATTTTACTACCCCTTGATTATGAAGTTTGTGTTCACTTCTTAAGCAGGTGCCTACAGCGGTGGAGATCACACTTCTATATATTTTGGAGGTGACAGTCACTTCTGTTCACTGCTCTGATAATTGCTAAAAGAATGACAGAACTCTGGTGCTGAATTGGCACTAGCACATGATGATGATTTGTTGGTATGGCTGAGAGTGAGTAAACCACTGATATAAGCTTATGTTTGTGGTTTATGCTATATTAGGATGGGCCTTTGCCTGAAGATCTGTTCAGTGAGATTTGGAGAGTTCAACCGAAGATATTTTTAGTGCATCAAGGTCAGTATGCCATGTGCATGTGTGTTCCTTGATTGATTATTCTACATAAACAGTTGGCATGTTAGAAACAACTTATTTAGCCTCTCTGGATGATCAATCAGACAAGGAGCAGGTGGCTTATCAAGCATCTCACCTACTAAGAGTACAGTCTCCAGACCTAGCTTCAATGAACTGGAATGAGGGCCAGTGGAACAAGGCTGAAGAGCTGTCTTTGCAGGGTTTAGAGATAAGCAAGAGGGGGTCTAGTGATGAGCATCTCAGGATACTGAATAGCATGGGCAAACTTGCTTCAACTTACAGAAACCAGGGCAGGTGGAAGGAGGCTGAGGAACTTGAAGTAGAGGTCCTGGCATCAAGCAAGAAAGTGCTTGGTGAGGAGCATCCTGACACACTGAATATTATGGGCAATCTTGCTTCAACTTACAGAAACCAGGGAAAGTGGAAGGATGCTGAGGAACTTGAAGTGCAGGTCCTAGAGTCAAGCAGGAAAGTGCTTGGTGCAGAGCATCCTGACACACTGAATAGCATGGGCAACCTTGCTTCAACGTATAGTAACCAGGGCAGGTGGAAGGATGCTGAGGAAGTTCAGGTGGAGGTCCTGGAGTCAAGCAAGAGAGTGCTTGGCAATGAGCATCCTGACACATTGAATACCACAGGCAATCTTGCTTCAACTTATAGTAACCAGGGCAGGTGGAAGGATGCTGAGGAACTTGAGGTGCAGGTCTTAGAGTCAAGCATGAGGGTGCTTGGCAAAGAGCATCCTAACACCTTGATTATCATGGGCAATCTGGCAGTCACATATAAAGAGCAGGGCCTGTGGTTAGAGGCTGAGAAACTTGAACTACAAGTCATGGAGATATATAAGAGGGTGCTTGGTGAGGAGCATCCTGAGACACTGAATGGCATGGGCAATCTTGCTTCAACCTACAGTAACCAGGGCAGG
This sequence comes from Gautieria morchelliformis, assembly GCA_015179125.1. Classification (NCBI taxonomy): domain Eukaryota; kingdom Fungi; phylum Basidiomycota; class Agaricomycetes; order Gomphales; family Gomphaceae; genus Gautieria; species Gautieria morchelliformis. The sequence continues at coordinate 299,830 of WHVA01000065.1, forward strand.
TGGAAGGAGGCTGAGGAACTTGAGGTGCAGGTCCTAGAGTCAAGCATGAGGGTTCTTGGTGAGGAGCATCCCGACACACTGAATAGCATGGGCAATCTTGCTTCAACTTATAGTAATCAGGGCAGGTGGAAGGAGGCTGAGCAGCTTAAAGTCCAAGCATTGGAGTCAAGCATGAGGGTTCTTGGCAAGGAGCATCCCGACACACTGAATAGCATGGGCAATCTTGCTTTAACTTACAGAAATCTGGGCAGGTGGAAGGAGGCTGAGGAACTTGAAGTACAGGTCCTGGAGTCAAGCAAGAGAGTGCTTGGCCAGGAGCATCCTGACACACTGAATAGCATGGACAACCTTGCTTCAACCTATAGTAACCAGGGCAGGTGGAAGGATGCTGAGGAACTTCAAGTAGAGGCCCTGGAATCAAGCAAGAGAGTGCTTGGTGAGGCGCATCCTGACACACTGAATAGCATGGGCAATCTTGCTTCAACCTACAGAAACCAGGGCAGGTGGAAAGATGCTGAGGAACTTCAAGTGAAGGTACTGGAGTTAAGGAAGAGGGTGCTTGGCGAGGAGCATCCTGCCACACTGAATAGCATGGACAATCTGGCTTCAACCTACAGTAACCAGGGCAGGTGGAAGGATGCTGAGGAACTTCAAATGGAGGTCCTGGAGTCAATCAAGAGAGTGCTTGGTGAGGATCACCCTGACACACTGAATAGCATGGACAATCTGGCTTCAACCTACAGCAATCAGGGCAGGTGGAAGGATGCTGAAGAACTTCAACTAGAGGTCCTGGAAATATATAAGAGAGTTCTTGGTGTGGAGCATCCTGATGCACTGAATAGCATGGGAAATATTGCTTCAACCTACAGAGACCAGGGCATGTGGAAGGATGCTGAGGAACTTGAACTACAAGTCATGGAGATATATATGAGGGTGCTTGGTGGGGAGCATCCTGAGACACTGAATAGCATGGGCAACCTTGCTTCAACCTACAGAGACCAGGGCAGGTGGAAGGAGGCTGAGGAACTTGAAGTGGAGGTCCTGGAGTCAAGCAAGAGAGTACTTGGCAAGGAGCACCCTAACACTAGGAATATTATGGGCAATCTTGCTTTAACTTATAGTAACCAGGGCAGGTGGAAGGATGCTGAGGAACTTGAAGTGGAGGTCCTGGAGTCAAGCAAGAGTGTACTCAGCAAGGAGCATCCTGACACACTGAATATTATGGGCAATCTTGCTTCAACCTACAAAAACCAGGGCAGGTGGAAAGATGCTGAGGAACTTGAAGTGGAGGTCCTGGAGTCAAGCAAGAGAGTACTTGGCAAAGAGCATCCTAAAACAAGGAATATTATGGGCAATCTTGCTTTAACCTATAGTAACCAGGGCAGGTGGAAGGACGCTGAGGAAGTTCAGGTGGAGGTCCTGGAGTCAAGCAAGAGAGTACTTGGCAAGAAGCATCCTGACACACTGAATAGCATGGGCAATCTTGCTTCAACTTACAGAAATCAGGGCAGGTGGAAGGAGGCTGAGGAACTTCAGGTGAAGGTCCTGGAGTCAAGCAAGAGAGTACTTGGCAAGGAGCATCCTTACACACTGAGGATTATGAGCAATCTTGCTTCAACCTACAGTAACCAGGGCAGGTGGAAGGAGGCTGAGGAACTTGAAGTGGAGGGCCTGGAATCAAGCAAGAGAGTGCTTGGGGAGGAGCATCCTTACACACTGAGGATTATGAGCAATCTTGCTTCAACCTACAGTAACCAGGGCAGGTGGAAGGAGGCTGATGAACTTCAGGTGGAGGTCCTGGAGTCAAGCAAGAGAGTACTCAGCAAGGAGCATCCTGACACACTGAATATTATGGGCAATCTTGCTTCAACCTACAAAAACCAGGGCAGGTGGAAAGATGCTGAGGAACTTGAAGTGGAGGTCCTGGAGTCAAGCAAGAGAGTACTTCGCAAAGAGCATCCTAAAACAAGGAATATTATGGGCAATCTTGCTTTAACCTATAGTAACCAGGGCAGGTGGAAGGATGCTGAGGAAGTTCAGGTGGAGGTCCTGGAGTCAAGCAAGAGAGTGCTTGGAAAGGAACATCCCGACACACTGAATAGCATGGGCAATCTTGCTTCAACCTACAGTAACCAGGGCAGGTGGAAGGAGGCTGATGAACAGGTGGAGGTCCTGGAGTCAAGCAAGAGAGTGCTTGGGAGGAGCATCCTTACCCACTGAGGATTATGAGCAATTTTGCTTCAACCTACAGTCACCAGGGCAGGTGGAAGCAGGCTGAGGAAGTTCAGGTGGAGGTCCTGGAGTCAAGGAAGAGAGTACTCGGCAAGGAGCATCCTGACACACTGAATATTATGGGCAATATTGCTTCAACCTACAAAAACCAGGGCAGGTGGAAGGATGCTGAGGAACTTGAAGTGGATGTCCTGGAGTCAAGCAAGAGAGTACTTGGCAAAGAGCATCCTAAAACAAGGAATATTATGGGCAATCTTGCTTTAACCTATAGTAACCAGGGTAGGTGGAAGCAGGCTGAGGAAGTTCAGGTGGAGGTCCTGGAGTCAAGCAAGAGAGTACTCGGCAAGGAGCATCCTGACACACTGAATATTATGGGCAATCTTGCTTCAACCTACAAAAACCAGGGCAGGTGGAAGGAGGCTGAGGAACTTGAAGTGGAGGTCCTGGAGTCAAGCAAGAGAGTGCTTGGTGAGGATCACCCTGACACACTGAATAGCATGGACAATCTGGCTTTAACCTATAGTAACCAGGGCAGGTGGAAGGATGCTGAAGAACTTCAACTAGAGGTCCTGGAAATATATAAGAGAGTTCTTGGTGCAGAGCATCCTGACACACTGAATACCATGGGCAATCTTGCTTCAACTTACAGAAACCAGGGCAGGTGGAAGGAGGCTGAGGAGCTTCAGGTGAAGGTTCTGGAGTCAAGCAAGAGAGTACTTGGCAAGGAGCATCCTTACACACTGAGGATTATGAGCAATCTTGCTTCAACCTACAGTAACCAGGGCAGGTGGAAGCAGGCTGAGGAAGTTCAGGTGGAGGTCCTGGAGTCAAGGAAGAGAGTACTCGGCAAGGAGCATCCTGACACACTGAATATTATGGGCAATATTGCTTCAACCTACAAAAACCAGGGCAGGTGGAAGGATGCTGAGGAACTTGAAGTGGATGTCCTGGAGTCAAGCAAGAGAGTACTTGGCAAAGAGCATCCTAAAACAAGGAATATTATGGGCAATCTTGCTTTAACCTATAGTAACCAGGGTAGGTGGAAGCAGGCTGAGGAAGTTCAGGTGGAGGTCCTGGAGTCAAGCAAGAGAGTACTCGGCAAGGAGCATCCTGACACACTGAATATTATGGGCAATCTTGCTTCAACCTACAAAAACCAGGGCAGGTGGAAGGAGGCTGAGGAACTTGAAGTGGAGGTCCTGGAGTCAAGCAAGAGAGTGCTTGGTGAGGATCACCCTGACACACTGAATAGCATGGACAATCTGGCTTTAACCTATAGTAACCAGGGCAGGTGGAAGGATGCTGAAGAACTTCAACTAGAGGTCCTGGAAATATATAAGAGAGTTCTTGGTGCAGAGCATCCTGACACACTGAATACCATGGGCAATCTTGCTTCAACTTACAGAAACCAGGGCAGGTGGAAGGAGGCTGAGGAGCTTCAGGTGAAGGTTCTGGAGTCAAGCAAGAGAGTACTTGGCAAGGAGTATCCTTACACACTGAGGATTATGAGCAATCTTGCTTCAACCTACAGTAACCAGGGCAGGTGGAAGGAGGCTGAGGAACAGGTGGAGGTCCTGGAGTCAAGCAAGAGAGTGCTTGGGAGGAGCATCCTTACCCACTGAGGATTATGAGCAATCTTGCTTCAACCTACAGTCACCAGGGCAGGTGGAAGCAGGCTGAGGAAGTTCAGGTGGAGGTCCTGGAGTCAAGCAAGAGAGTACTCGGCAAGGAGCATCCTGACACACTGAATATTATGGGCAATATTGCTTCAACCTACAAAAACCAGGGCAGGTGGAAGGATGCTGAGGAACTTGAAGTGGATGTCCTGGAGTCAAGCAAGAGAGTACTTGGCAAAGAGCATCCTAAAACAAGGAATATTATGGGCAATCTTGCTTTAACCTATAGTAACCAGGGCAGGTGGAAGGATGCTGAGGAAGTTCAGGTGGAGGTCTTGGAGTCAAGCAAGAGAGTACCCGATAACCCTCCATCTGACACACTTGTTAGGATGATCTATATTTCTTCAACTTACAATATTCAGGGTAGGAGGAGGCTGAGAAACTTGAATAGTAGGTCATACAGACAAGCAAGAGGGTGCTTAGTGAGGCGTATCTGAGCTACTGATTGGAAGAGGAAATATTGGTTTTTAGGTTAAATAATGTATGTCAAGGAACATGTAAATTACATGAGAACTGCTGTTCAACCAGCTTTTCTTTAGCCTTAGATTAGGCCCAACATTCAATTTGTTGTTTCCTTTGTATTTCTCAATTGAAGGCCTTACACAATATATTCCTTGTGATTTGCTGGGGCCAGCCAGTCCATGATACCTGTGACCTTGATGGGGTCCATCTCCACCTTGCCATACGACACAATGAGCCCAAGGTACTTGATCTTTGTTGGCTTGAACTCGCATCTCTCAGGGCAAAGATGCTTGTTGGATTTTGTGAGGTGCAGTGGGTGAGATGTGTGCCCCTGCTGCCCGTATATAACCAGTTTTCCTGTCTTGAAGTAGAGAATGAGAAACCCCACTCCCCTCACTTTGTGCAGATCCACCAGATAAAGTCACACAAAAGCCAATTCCAACAACCCACCTACTCCACATCCACCCTTGGGAGAGACACCTCCCAAGACACTATGTTGTTGCTTCCACCCCTCGCCCCAAGTCATTGGTCATTAAGGTTGATATCCAGATGACAGACATGGTGGAAGTCAAGTCTGGGCCTGCACTTGTCAATTGTGGGGCCGCTGGTCAGACTGAGACTACATCAAGCAGAACTGACTGACCATGTGGAAGTTGAAATGTGTAATCCCAGTGTTCAATGTGGATGGTAGCCCTAATGAGGTGGGGTCCATCACAGAAATCTTAGACACAATTCTTTGCTATGATGGACACACAAAATGCACTTCCTTCATGGTCACCAGCCTGGGGAACCAAGACACCATCCTCGGGTTTACCTGGCTGCAGGAGCACAACCCAGTGGCAGACTTGGAAGGTGCTGATGAGTTGATGTCTGACAATGTGTCACATGTGCCAGTTGAAGTGCGGAAGGAGCATCAAAAGCAACAGAAGACTGAATGGCTCATATGCTTTCAGGAGAAGAGTCGGAAGCAGAATATGAACCAGCTCCCACTCCCAATTCTGACTCCAACTCCAACTCCAACGTCATCTGACTCAGCCCAGAAGACATCCTGGAAGAAGGGGAGTGGTAGGGAAACCCTAGCTGGCTGTGGTGGTCACACTACCACACAGCTGACAAGGGGAGATCTGAAGTATGTATAAATGAACAGAGTATACAAGAGAGGGGATTCTCACCTGACAAGGGGAGATCTGAAGAGAAAAGTCTAAGGACCCCCAATGTCAGTGAGCCTGTATTATACTACGCTAGTCTGCAGCCAGGGACAACACTTGGCACTCGCCATCAACCCTGCATCCCCCTGACCTCCCTGACCCTTGATCAACCCTCGATGCCACCTACTACGCAAGTCACTTGACTGCTGACACTATTTCAAGAGTGGAAGTCGGAGAGTGGAGTGGAATTGGCAAGGCGAATGGAACTGGTGGAAGTTCTCCCAGAAGTGGAACCATTTCTGAAAGCGGAGTCAGAAATTGAAGCAGAACTGGAAGTGGAGTCAGAAATGGAGTCGGAACTTGGCATGGAGTCGGAACTGGAAAACAGGGTGTCCCCTGACAGGGAGTGCTTGCTGTATGTAAACCTCCTGCCAGAGGAGGAACATGTCTGCACCACCGGAAGCATTTTGCAACGCCTTGCAGAGGCCTCCAGCAAGCATGATAAACCAGAGGTGGAGATCCCGGAGTACTTGCAGGACTTTGAGGATGTCTTTGCCAAGGAGTCATTTGATGCCCTGCCTCCATGGAAGCTGTGGGACCATGCCATCCAGTTTGAGCCTAGATCAAAGCACACTAACTGTAAGGTCTACCCACTGTCACCTAGGGAGCAAGTGGAGCTCAATGCATTCCTTGTGGAGAACCTTCACACTGGGAGGATTTGCCCCTTGAAGTTGCCTATGGCCTCTCTGGTGTTCTTCATCAAGAAGAAGGATGGCTCACTCAGACTCCTGCAGGATTACTGGGCCCTGAATGCGATCATGATCAAGAATCAGTATCCCATTCCACTCATTTCTGAACTGATCACACAACTCTGCAATTACTTCACTAAGCTGAATGTCTGCTGGGGTTTTAACAATGTTCGGATCCATGAGGGAGACAAGTGGAAGGCCACTTTCCACACCAACCAGGGAATATTTGAGCCGCATGTCATGTTCTTTGGCCTCACCAACAGTCCCTCCACATTCCGGATGATGATGAATGACATTTTCTGTGACATGATAGCGGAAGGAGTTGTCTGCATCTACCTTGACAACATCCTCATATTCATGAAGACACTGTCAGAACATCGGGAGGTCATGTGGAGAGTGCTAGAATGTCCCTGAGACTACAGCCTGTCTCAAGCTGGAGAAGTGTGAGTTTGAGCAGATGCAGATAGAGTACCTTGGGGCGACCGTGTCATAAGGGACAGTGGAGATGGACCCAGTCAAGGTTTCTGGCATCTGGGACTGGGCTACATGGCAGAACAAAAAGGAAGTCCAGTCCTTGGTCAGATTTGTCAATTTCTACTGGTGGTTCATTAAGGACTCTTCCTGCTCAGGGTAGGGAACCTAGCTATGCACAGCTCTACTTTTATGATCCAGCGGAGGCTTTGGCACATAGGGAGTACAATAACAGATTTCATCCTTTGGATTAAGATGTTTTAAGTGACCTCCAGGAAATGATGCAGGCTCACAATTCATTGGTTCACATCTATCAGCAGGTGATGGAAAGGCTTAGGAACCAGCCAGATAGGTTGAATGTGGAGGCCAGACTCACCTACAGAGCACATACAGACCAGAGAAGATATAATATTCCTACAGATGATGAGATTTCCATTGTGCTCCCTGGAGAAGGTGTGCCTGGAGGCACTAGAGACATTGTCCTTCAGCTTAGAGGTGGAGAACTGCAACGAATTCAGGCCGAACATGCTTTGTATGCGCCACTACACTATGTCCTTCTCTTTCCCAGAGTTGAATCAGGCTGGCATTGGGACATTCCACGGATAGACCAAGCTCTTCCACAACAAGGCCAGGAGGAGGAGGAGGAGGAGGACCCTTCAAGTGACAGGCATGTGACCATGTCAAAATACTATCGTTATCGTCTTTTTCCAAGGGAGGGTGAAGCTGAAACTCTCTTCCTGGCTGGCAAGCTCTTTCAGCAATACATTGTGGATGCTTGGGCAGCGACTGAACAGCAGAAGCTAAATTGGATCAATTTACATCAACATGAGCTGCAAGCTGAGTTCTACAATCAGATGATTGATACATTTGGACCTGAGGACAATCAGGCCAATCCAGCTAACTTGGGAAAAAAGGTCATCTTGCTTGCTACATTTACTGGGAGCGCCAGGGATATGAATGAGAATTTTCAAAATTCAATGGCGATCACTAGGAAGCATGGTCCAGCAGATGTCTTTGTCACAATGACAGCAAACCCCCTGTGGAAGGAAATCAAAGATGCTCTCAAACCAGGCCAGACTCCCAGTGATCGTCCCGACTTGGTTGCAAGGGTTTTTCATCTCAAGAAGGAGCAATTGATCAAATGTATCATGAAGGATGGTAACCTTGGTCGCACAGTTGCATGTGTTCATGTGATCGAATTCCAGAAGCAGGGGCTCCCTCATATGCACCTTCCTATATGGTTTAAAGAGGAGGATAAGATCAGGACACAGGAAGCTGTGGACTCTTTGGTTTTGGCTGTCTTTCCTGATTAACAAGAGCATCCAGGGCTCTACAAATTAGTTTGTGATCTAATGACTCACAGCCCCTGTGGACAAGCACATCCTGGGTCTCCTTGCATGACAGAGAGCAAGTGTTCTAAACATTTCCCAAAGGAATTTCGTGAGGTGACATCTGTCAATGAAGATGGCTATCCACAGTATTGCCGTCCTAATTATGGCAGACGGCATAATGTCAGAGGCAATGTCATGGACAACTGCGACGTGGTTCCCTATTGTCCCATCCTCCTCTTGGAATTGAATGTCATATTAATGTGGAACTCACATTCAATGTGCGCTCTATAAGTACATTCACAAGTATATTTACAAGGGGCATGACAGGACCACAATGGCCATTAAAAAGGAGAGGGATGAGGTTAAACAGTACCTCGATGCATGCTATGTCAGCTCACATGAAGGTGCTTGGAGATTTCTTGAATATAAAATGCATGTTCAGGTCCCTGCTGTTATGGCACTTCCAGTCCATATGCCAGGCCAGCATAATGTGATATTTGATCCTAATATGGATCCAGGCATGGCTTTGCAGAGGGCAGAGGGTGCTAAGACCATGCTCATGGCCTATTTTGAAGCCAATCATCCACATCCTGAGGCATGTGAACTGCTCTATGTGGAATTTCCTGAGCACTGTGTCTGGGAGAAGCCAGCCAAGCCGTGGAAACCTTGCCAGTGGGGTTTCAGTCTCAGTCACCTTCATTTTGTGAGTCCAGCCTCTGGAGAGCACTTTTACTTGGAGGATAATCAAAATGGTCATGTGATACAGCATATATGAGTATATAATATATATTATAAGAGTATTAATAATAACATATAGGAATATATAGTAGTATTTATAAGGCAAATAATAGATATTATTAGAAGATTCTGTACATATTTAAACATCTTGGAGATATATATACATATGAGAGAGTATTAGACTACAAGATAGAGTAACAGATACTTGGACAGATACTTCTAACTATCATGTATTAGTGAACACAGCAAATACCCGAATGGCTTGTGCAATGAAGTGTGTAGTTCGGCGAATAAGATGCATGAATAAATGTTTAGAAGGTAAGAGGGCTGCCCAAACGGGGCTCACCCTATCTACAGTCGTAGCAAAATAGCCTGTGATACTTGACGATATAACGTACAAGGTCTCACGGAAAGGTTGTCTAGTAGTAACAATCCTTTTGCTGGCGAAGGTACTCCTTCAGAGCCTTCACCGACAGCACCGATAATTGTATGGCGGCCAAGGTAATGAAGGTGAAGTACGAAAACTCACCAGTGGTGCTTAAGTCCTCCTCTGGTCTAAGATAGGGGTCTATAGAAGAGGGCTCAAGACAATAGTCGCAGTTTTGCACAAGATAGATGTATGATAATTAAACTGCAGAATATACATGCAAATGTAAACTACTTATACCCAATGCTCATATGATATCAGTGAATAAGAAAGAGGCCATCATGAGTCAGGGTTGGATAGGGGTGCGCAGTCAGGATACAAATAGATGAAACACATATACAATGGAGAAGGAGAGGAGTGCAAACATGAAACAATGAGTGGGGGGGGGGGAGGATAAAGGTACCTATGTAAGAAAACATGCCTTGAGACCTGCATACACATTACCCTGCATGGACTCTTCATCTGCTGGGTTGATCCCACACGATCTATGGGTAGGACGTCCTGCAAATGTATTCTGGCCATAGGAACACCTAAAGGGGGTTGAGTCGGGAAGATGATGGGGCCAGTGATGAACCATCAGGCTGGGTAAAGGATGTCAATCATTTTTGATGGCGTGCCTACTGGGGAATGATGCGAGTAGTGAATGGTCGTTCGACGAATTTGGCGAAGGGCAAAATCGAGCGAACATAGAGGAGGAGTGGTGAAAGGGAAAATGGGGATAGCTGGGTACAAGAAATAAATAAGTCATGACAACAACCTCCCACTGATTGAGGGATCTTAAGGTCAACTCCATACTGGCACTCCATGAAAAGTAGTTGTTGTTCCATAACTTTGGAAACACAGCATAGGCACTACCAGAACTAGTCTGGTAGTTATTCCTTCAATTGAGAGACATAATATGCATGGCAAATTTAAATCTGGCATTCATAAGGTAGGGCCGGGGCCCATAACCTAAAGACAATTGTAAATTCCCAGTGGCAGTGAAAGACACTATATTTGTACCTAAAGACAATTGTAAACTACAAGCTAGTTAGCTATGAATCTCGTTATACAGGTTAGGCACTTACTTCCCAGTGGCAGCCAAAGACACTGAGAAGACTACACTACTGCACATGCACGCATACATATATGTGTGTCTCAGAATGAGTAAGAAATCAAGCACGAACCATTCCCTAACTGCGCCTTGGATACTGAACTACGTGACACTCGTCTTCCTACAGAAACCCACCAGATACATCATGGTGACCGCTATCATAATATCCACTGCTGCGCTTCCTCCAAGCGAAATCTATGCCAAGTGGCTGAACTATTCAAACACCAAAGCTGCCCATACACTACCCACCGAAACAACAGGAAACAGAGCTCCAACAGTATACAAGCTGGGAAGACGTCGAACCTGGACATGAACATTGAGTTATAATTGCGTTCAGAACTATACAGATGGAGCGAACCAGAATTCCAGTGGCCATTCCTGCAGCTCCTTGCGATAGCAATATCTTCCTGTGCACTTGGGTCAGGAACTATTTGATTAGCATGGGCAGGGTTGCCTCACACTGAGAGGGAAGCCCGGTGGTGGTAGCCACGATTCCATGACATCCAAATTCTCCAGGGAAAGAAGATCTGCACGTTTGCTGATATTAGATATTATCCCAGCCAATACACAGATATCAAGCCAAGCCAGATAATAGTTTTTTTATCTTGTCAGGCCCATGAACTAGTGATAAGCCACTGCCAACCATCGCTGGATATCATAAGAGTCTGTGCGACTCCAATACAAACAGACCATATACTGTTGGAACTATTGAAATCCACAATGTTGCGAGCGCACCTAATATCACTGAGGCAGGGTCAGCGATGGGATTGTGACACAATCCTGTCTCGGTTCAGGCCTCAGGACAATGCGCTGCTGCACCCACCCTTGGAGTGGACTGCGACTGACACTATCAACGGCAACTCCAGGGACACAACTGAACAACTACCAATAAACCAATGACATGTCACACTTTGCTGGTCCACAGAACCAGACAACGGTGACCTTCTGCATATGGTGATATCCCCAACCGATGACCCCTACGTGTTCAACATTGGAGAGATCGACTTTGACACTGGGTTATTCACTGACAAATGCGAGACGATCAATGTCTCCACTGGCGCCGACATGCTATCAGGGACATTACGCGTGCTCCAGTCTCCTGACGAGCCTGCACACGTATCGAACCACCATTGCAAGTGTGAGCTGGTAGGGGCGTGCAACGAGGACACTGAGCCCCATTGACGTTTTCCAAAGCTCATCAACCGCACCCCCGGTCAGTCTCGAAGACTTGCAAGGATACTAGAATTGTTTTGTGGACAAGGAAGCGCAGCGAGGGGAACTTCCCCTTGCTTGTTATGTGTTTAGTCGAATACCTCTTCAGAGGTATTCGACTAAACACTGGTAACAAGCTTAGCTGTATCTGAACTTGACAGGCCTACACCCTATGTCCTGCCGGCAGGTGCAGCAGGCATGGATTCGACGAATGCTGAAGACTGGCACTAGCTGTGGAGTGGTAACGAACGATAGGGCCAACTGTGGAGTGGCCACGAACTACAGTGTGAGATGCTCAAAACCGACCACTCAGTCATAGGTGTGATGCGGATTGTATCTCATCCTTGGATATTTAACTTAGTCACTCCAAAATTGGTGGAATCAAGTGTGATTGAGCTTGTAAGGGCAACCCTGGCTAGTCGTGGATGTCACACTACCACACAACTGACAAGGGGAAATCCAAAGTATGTATAAATGAACAGAGCATACAAGAGAGGGGTTTCTCACCTGACAAGGGGAAATCCAAAGAGAAAAGTCTAAGGACCCCCAATGTCAGCGAGCCCGTATTATACTACGCTGCGCAGCCAGGGACAACGCTTGGCACCCGCCATCAACCCTGCATCCCCCTGACCCTTGATCGACCCTTGATGCCAGTCGCTTGATTTCCGACACTGTTCCGGGGCGGAAGTCGGAAATTGGAGTGGAACTGGCAAGGCGAACGGAACTGGTGGAAGTTCTCCCAGAAGCGGAATCGTTCCCGAAAGCGGATGCGGAGATGGAATCGGAACCGGAAGCGGAGTCGGAAATGGAGTCGGAACTGGGAATGGAAAACAGGGTGTCCCCTGACATCACCCCCCCTCTAGCGTGCTGCGTCCTCGAAGCACGGGACACAAGGGATTGAAATGCCAGCGAGCGGATTCGGCGAGGGGCACCTGGATGTGTCCTGTAGAACTCCCGGAGTTTGTCAGGAGCGGAAACATCTTGCTCCGGGACCCACGAATTCTCCTCGTACCCATACCCTTCCCATTTCACGAGGAATTGGAGTCGTCCTCGCACAAACCGGCTGTCCAGGATCCGTTCTACCACGTAGTGCTCTTCCCCATCTACAATTTCTGGCGGAGGTGGCGGATGAGCCTTCCGACGTGGAATTGGGTCCTCAAGCATAGGGAGTAACTTCACCACGTTGAAGACGGGGTGGAGGCGGGACATGGACATCGGAAGTCGGAGGCGGTATGCATTCCGTCCAACCCTCCGCGTCACTGTGAAGGGCCCAAGGTAGCGGTGGGCAAGCTTCTGCGAAGGGCGTGTGGTGCGGATGTCACTTGCATCTAGGTACACCTTGTCTCCAACTTGGTACTCTGGGGCAGGAACCCGGCGTCGGTTGTAGTACCTTGCCATGTCACCCTTGGCCTTCGCAAGGGCCGACTTGGCTTCCGAAAGGGTGGAGTCCATGCGGTCTCGGAACTCATTGACCGTCTCGAGTCGGGAGTCAGCCTGGCGTGGTTCGAAGCCCATCCGCGGGTGTCGTCCGGAGTCAAGCATGAAGGGAGTCTGTTGCGTGGCGGAATGGACATGGTTGTTGTATTGGAATTCCGCCAGCGGAAGTAACTCATCCCAGTCATCCTGCCTCTCATTGACAAAGAGGCGGAGATATTGCTCCAACTCCTGATTGACCCGTTCCGTCTGTCCGTCACCCTGCGGATGGTACGCTGTGGTGGTAGCCAGCTTTATGCCGAGCAGGCGGTAGAGCTCCCGAGTCAGTTCCGCGACAAACTGCGGACCTCGGTCGGAAACGACTTGCTTCGGGAGCCCATGCAACTTCCAGACATGTGCAAGGAACAGGCGGGCCGCTCCAAGGGCTGTGATCGTCGTGTGCGTCGGAATGAAGTGGGACACCTTGCTCACCGAATCCACGACGTTCATGATCGCGTCGTAGCCATGAGACTCTGGGAGTTCAACGATGAAGTCGACACTGATGGTGTCCCAGCGGGATTCGGGAATCGGGAGCGGAACAAGTTCTCCGACGGGCGGACGTCGTTGCGCTTTGGTTCGGAGACAAAGGTCACACGTCTTCACGTACTGTCCGATGTAGCGGGACATCTGAGGCCACCAGTAATTCCGAGCCACTAACTCCAGCGTCTTCCACCTGCCAGCATGCCCAGCGACCCGTGTGTCATGGTGCTGGGACACGATGCGACGGCGGAGGTCCGCCCCACCCGGAACATAGACCTTGCCTCTGAAGTGGAGCAGTCCATCACGTTCCGACCATTCCGCTGCCCGTACAGACCGTGAGTGCCCCTTCCGGAGTTCCTCCACTGCCTTCACCACCGACTCCTCCTTCTCTCCATTCCGGTACTGCCTCCGGATATCCCGGAGCATTTCCGCTTCCGCCCCAACTGCAGTTACTCCTTCTAGGGCACGGATTGCAAAGAGACTTGGGCGGAGCAGTGTCATATCCGCGTTGTCTCCACTTCCGCTTCCGTGATCCGCGCGGCGGGATAGGGCATCGGGCTTGCCCATGGTGCGGCCGGGGCGGTGGTGGAGCATGAAGTCAAACCGGGACAGGTGTAGGGACCACCGTGCTTGTCGTCGGTTCAGCTTCTTAGCCGTGCGGAAATACTCGAGGTTCTTGTGGTCTGTCCAGATCTCAAAAGGGCATAGAGCACCCTCGAGGAAGTGTCGCCACTCCTCCAGCGCTCGGATGATTGCCAGCATCTCCTTGTCATGGATCTCATAGTTCCGCTCGACCGGACTAAGGCTCTTAGAGAAGAAGGCAATCGGATGCCACCCCCCACCATCTTCCGATGACTGCTGTGACAAGACCGCTCCGGTAGCTGCGTCGGAAGAATCCGCCTCGACTCGATAAGGGCGAGAGTCGTCGGGAAAGATCAGGACCGGGGCGGAAGTGATCAGCTCCTTGAGCTTGTCAAAGGAAGTCTGTTCCGGCTCTCCCCACCGCCATCCAACCTCCTTCTTGGTGAGGTCGAAGAGGGCACGGGCGTGGCAGGAGAAGTCCTTGATGAACCGCCGGTAGAAATTGACAAACCCAATGAAGGACTGGACCTCCTTCTTGTTTCGCGGCACGGGCCAATCCAATACACCGGAAACTTTGACTGGGTCCATTTCCACCTTTCCTTCCGACACAATCACCCCAAGATACTCTATCCGCGTCCGCTCAAATTCGCACTTTTCCGGCTTGAGACACAGGTTGTACTCCCGGAGCCGTTCCAGCACTCTCCGCACGACTTCCCGATGTTCGGACATTGTTTTCGTGAAAATGAGGATGTCATCGAGGTAGACGCAGACAACCCCTTCTGCTATCATGTCACGGAAAATGTCATTCATCATCGTCTGGAATGTGGCGGGACTGTTGGTGAGGCCAAAGAACATGACCTGTGGCTCAAAGAGTCCTCGATTGGTGCGGAATGCGGCCTTCCACTCGTCTCCCTCCCGGATCCGGACATTGTTGAAGCCCCAGCGGACATCCAGCTTAGTGAAGTACCTCGCCCCGCGGAGTTGTGTGATCAGTTCGGAAATGAGTGGAATGGGGTACCGGTTCTTGATCGTGATCGCATTCAAGGCCCGGTAGTCCTGCACAAGTCTGAGCGAGCCATCCTTCTTCTTGATGAAGAACACCGGAGATGCCATGGGTGACTTGGAGGGGCGGATCCTCCCTGTACGGAGGTTTTCCGCAAGGAACGCATCGAGCTCTACCTGCTCCTTGGGTGACAGCGGGTAGACCTTGCAGTTGGTGGGCTTTGACCCAGGCTCCAACTCGATGGCGTGGTCCCACAGCTTCCGTGGAGGCAGGGTATCAAACGACTCCTTGGAAAAGACGTCCTCGAACTCTCGCAGGTACTCCGGAATTTCCGCCTCTACCCTATCATGCCTCTTGGAGGCTTCAGCAAGGCGTTGCGAAATATTTCCGGTGGCGCGGATGTGTTCCGCTTCCGGCGGAAGGTTTACGTACAGCAAGCGCTCCCCTTCCGCCAGAATGTCTTCCGGGCCGAGTCGGATGACGTCGGAATCGGAATCGGAATCGGAAGTGGGATCCGGTTCAAATTCCGCTTCCAGTCTTCTTCCGCAAGCAGTGGATGGGGGCCGGAACGACATGTCTGTATGAGCCGTTCGGTCTTCCGCTGCTCCTGGCGCTCCTTCCGCAGTTCCGACCTGCACATGTGACACTTGGCTGGACAGCGACTCATCAGTACCTTCCGAGTCTGCCAATTGATCTCCGGGTTGTGCTCCTGAAGCCAGGTAAACCCGAGGATGATGTCCTGCTTCCCCAGGCTGGTGACTGCAAAGGAAGTGCGTTCTGAGTGTCCATCGTAGCGGAGAATTGTGTCTACTATCTCCGTGATGGACCCTGCCTCATTGGGGCTTCCGTCCACATTGAACACCGGGATTGGCACGTTGCAACTTCCGCGTGGTCAGTCGGTTCCGTTCCACATAGTCCCGGTCCATAAACTGACCAGTGGCCCGCAATCGACAAGGGCGGGTCCGGATTTGACTGCCGCCGTATCTGTCGTCTGGATCTCCACCTTAATGACTAGTGACTTGGGCCAGGGGTGGCAGCAACAACATAGCGCTTCGGAAGGCGTCTCTCCAAGGGCGGATGCGGGATGGATGGGGGTGTCAGATTTGGTTTTGTGTGACTTTATCCGGTGGGTCTGTACGAAGTGAGGGGAGTGGGGGCTTTTCATTCTCTACTTCAAGACAGGCAAACCGGTTATGTACAGGCAGCAGGGGCACACATCTCACCCGCTGCGTGTCACAAAATCCGACACATCTTCCGCTTCCGGTAGACCATGTTCCGCATTTTCGGAAAGCTCTTCCGCAGTGGGCACTCCGTTTATGTCTGCAAGCGCGAGGAACTCTGGAAGGATCTCGAGTTTCTCCTCTGTGGTCATAAGCCGGATATCAAAGGCTTGGGGGCACTCGCGAGCGTAGTGGCCTGGTTGTCGGCAGCGGAAGCAGGTGATAGTTCCGTGGCCTTTTCCGCGCATGCGGTCAACATCCATCGGGGCAGGGCCACTCTTCGAGGGAGGAGGGCTATGGTTCCTAATAGGAGCAGGCGGAGCAAGCATCGGAAATAATTTCCGTGTGGGAATGAATGCGCTTCCGGGTTTTGGCACAGGTTGAGTAGACGAGCGGAACTGCGTGTCGTGTTCCGACTCGTCTCCACGAAGGCCTCATTTGCCTCCCTGTTCCTAGAACCTTCTGCGCAGCTTGGTACCACCCTTCCGGGTCATCAAAATCCGGAGCTCCATCCCCAAGCAGCGCAACTTGGTTCTGGAGCGTCGGATCAAGTCCTCGTCGGAATTTGATGACGATCGTCTTGTCGTCGTCATATTCCACAAGGTCGATGAGCTCCTGGAAGCGATCGATGTAGTCATCGACCGGATCTTTGGCCTGGTACCAGCTCGTCCCCTCGAGCTTTGTAAGGGCTGTGAGCTGCTCGTTTTTCGGGCAGAACTGGTCGGAAAATGTTTTCTCGAACGCGTCCCAGTCCCGGAAGTAGTTCCCCTTGCCTTTGCTTCATGTCGGATCACCTTGTTTGGCAAAACGGGCTGCGCGGTCCGATTTGAAAAAGGACAACGTCCAGTGAATCCGAGCCTGGTCGTTCGGAAAGAGGTCTCCGACAATTGCGAAGTAGATGCTGCATGTGTTTGAAGAATGCGCGTCCCTTCTCCCGATCTCCGTCAAAGTCCGCCGGAGTTGCGGGTTTGACCTTTGCTAACTTCGCGGACATCCTCGTTTCCGCTAGTTCCGCTTTTCCGAAATCCGGATCATCCAGCATTTCATTTCCACCACCTTGTGGAATATCTAACTTAGCCAAAATCGCTTGTAAGGCTGTTTCAATCGCGTCGGTCTTCATCCGGTTCCGCGTCAATTCCTCCTCCATATTCCGAAGACGATCGTCCGGATCCATGTTGGAAGGAGAAATATGGGACGGGATTTCCGGGGTTGGGAGCTCGACGTAAGAAGAGGGGCTGTCGTACGCTGTGTATGTGCGGAAGAGGTTGCGATCTCCGAGTCGCTGTCTCCGATTCCGAACGCACCTATGGCGAATGCAACGCAGTACGACCGCCGGTCCTCTAGGGGAGAGACTTTTCTGCTGTAAGGGCAACCCTGGCTAGTCGTGGAGATCACACTACCACACAACTGACAAGGGGAAATCCAAAGTATGTATAAATGAACAGAGCATACAAGAGAGGGGTTCTCACCTGACAAGGGGAAATCCAAAGAGAAAAGTCTAAGGACCCCCAATGTCAGCGAGCCCGTATTATACTACGCTGCGCAGCCAGGGACAACACTTGGCACCCGCCATCAACCCTGCATCCCCCTGACCCTTGATCGACCCTTGATGCCACCTATTATGCGAGTCGCTTGATTTCCGACACTGTTCCGGGGCGGAAGTCGGAAATTGGAGTGGAACTGGCAAGGCGAACGGAACTGGTGGAAGTTCTCCCAGAAGCGGAATCGTTCCCGAAAGCGGATGCGGAGATGGAATCGGAACCGGAAGCGGAGTCGGAAATGGAGTCGGAACTGGGTGTGGTGTCGGAACTGGAAATGGAAAACAGGGTGT